>CM068369.1:467975776-468303458 GCA_034769895.1 Magicicada septendecula
TATTCAAGCTAATTACAGACACACACTGGAAGGAAACATCACTGTCAGATGAATAATGAAGGCTTTAGAAGACTTAAGGAAAAACTTCAGAAGATGTAGTGAAATACAGACACAAACTTTCCAACTTCTTTACTGACACCTGTGGATTTGTTAGAGAAAGAAAAAGTACGTTTAGAGTTTAGAACAAAGAAACAAACGTCTCACGTGTGAGCTAATATACACTTATGGGGATCAATAATGAAAACGATATTTTCTTGTAACATGTCGATTTTCTACTGGGTAAAGGAAGTTAACTGACTAAGTACCAAAGAATTTGCCAAACATTTTTGTAAATAAAGAAAGTTAATTAACTAATTTCTTCTTCTCTCATTCTGAAATAAATTTGTTGCTTCACTGATACCTTTATCTCAAAATATTACCTCTTTTGCTACTTATACGGTATTGAATATAGTTGAGCAACTACAGTTGCAGTTGATGATAATCTTTCAGTTGCATTGGCTTTTCCTTTGTTATACAAGAGACAATTTGACTATTATGTCACCAATGATAGTCTTTTCTACGAACACGAACATTAAACAAGCCATGATTTTTAAAGAAGTGGATTTACGTTTATTCAAGGAGAACACGACTAGATGAGAAACATTAAGATAGCTTTAGTTAAGTATATCAAACACACTGACTAATTTTAAAATTACAAAAACAGTTACTTCTCTAAAATTAACATATTCGTACCCAAATTTCCAAATTTGCAATTAGTGCATAATTCATTTAAACTTCAACTGTCACTAATGCATGGACAAGTAAAAAACAATTTAAATCAAAATACTTCTTAAAAAATTTTGACATATCTGCATGACTGGTTACCTCGCATATTCAAAAATGCAAGCGTGAATAAGTTCCAATTGGGTTTGCGAAAATCGCAAGACGTTCAAACAGAGCCTGTTTGATATCATGAAAAATTAGGGCTGAAAGTTTGTTCTGTCGAGTTTAATTTTTGGGTTAGAGTTGTGCTGCACTAGTGACCGTTAAAAATAATCCTTGTTATTTCTGAGGACTCGTAAAATTACGTATAACTTAATAACTTATAATTTGTTGCGTATAATGAGTATTTGATGTTTATACGTAATTATTGCAACAATGCAATTGAGATTATTTTACTAAAGTGTTAATAAATGCTTACGTGTGTTAATTTGTCCTGGGGATTATACTTCTTCTAATGCTCTTAGATCATTATTCACGCTACGTATTTAAAGTAAAACGGTTTAAAACATTGGTTGGTGGCTTCATATTTTGAATCCAGAGTACAGATCCGTAAAAGATTTACTATCCATACATAAGTAATCAGTGACTGTTTAAAAAATTGACTCACGTCAGATGTATATGCAAGAAGAATTTAGAGTTACGATGCAGGATCCATAAAAACGATACGGTTGAAACGGCGGGGTGGAGAAAGGAAAAGAAATTACAAAAAACAGAAAACGAAGTTTGACGAGTCAAAGTATTTCAAAGCGAGAGCCCTTCCATTACCCTACCCTGTCGTTGGTTACAAGCTGTAAACTCCTATAATTAGGCTAGTGTACGTTGAAAAAGTAATGCTTGAAATACGTCATCATAAGTGAAGAAGTATTTTTTTTTTAATTTCAAGACTAATGTATATCACGCAACACCTTGTAAACCCGTTTTGTGAGTGTTCATTTACGAGCAACCATAGAGAAAAAATCGTTAGTTTCAAGTCAAGCGCAACATGATAATTCCTGTTTTCCTATATAATTTATGGATAGTAAATTTTAAGAAAATAGAACATTATTTTTACGTTACGTCATGCGTAAGACAATAAAAGAAAATAATTTTGTTTATGACAAGGGATATAACAAGGAAAGACTTTATAGCAGTCGTAATTGTACACACTATTATTAGGTGTTTCTCGCGTGTAGTGCATGTCTAGAAACTATAAAACAAAGCAGGTTATAACTTGATTCTTGACCATAAAACAACTAACTGGAATGTGCTTTTTTTAAGAATAAATTTTCACGTAAAGATTGTCATGAATTTTTATGTACCACAAACGTTTTAAGAATAAACGTCTACACAACTGCAAACGATCAGGGAACATTCAAGAAAAGCCGATCTCATCCAACGAGATGCATCAAGGAGTCAAACTGAGCAGGCCATATTGGACGAAGGGAAAGTTAGGTTAGATACCATAGCCTACGCCCCCCTATCAGTTTTTAAAAAGGGAATTTTTTTTACAAGCAAATGTTTTTTAGCACTTTCTGGGCCTTCTAGACAGGAAGCCTCAGAATTTCCTTTCCTGCCAAAATTGATATATTGTGTACATTTCTGTTAGTAATAAAAAAGCTATTTCCTGCAATATTTTCGATTTTAAAAACAACCGACTTTCGCCTGTGGGATTAAAACAATGAAAAAATAATTTTTTTGGTACTTTTTCTAAACATTTTTGCATGCTGTGATAGTTAAGAGTGTGTTTATGAACCCTCTAAAAAAAATAAACAAATACATAAAATTGTTTACAACCTGCAGAAAGTCAATATAACCTGCTTATCTGTTTATGGAATTAATAGGACTTACTTACATCCCAATACGTACTTTATTGGTTTTCAAAAGCGTCAGGCAAAATTATTAAGCAGAACGGGACACAAATTTCGATGAGTGAAGGGAACTCAGCAGCTTTAATTGTGCACTGTGTTACTGAAACTTGTAACAGTAACTTTGATGCTTATTTCCAAACACTGGTAAATATGTAGTAGTTACATAAAAATGCATTCTCCTGCTCCCGTCTATACTGTGCATTGCTAGGATATGCACTGTAATGCATACAACTGTAGACTAATATGTCCGTTTGTAACTGTAAATTAATGGTACCTACATCAAACCATGTGAATCCATTAGTGTAACTGAATACAACATTATGTTACGCCAGAAATTTATGACTCTGAAATATTCGTTGTTCCAGGGATAACGTATTTGGTTTCGGTAAAGCGGTCGCAGCTCTTCATATGATTTATGGAGATTGGTTAGGTAAACTTGACATCATTGTGACTTAATGTCGCATATCGAATTACATCAGTTGAAAGGAAAGCGCACATACGTCAATATGCGGTAAGTTGCACCCTCCGACATTCATGCCCCAAACCATTAATTTTAACTATGAATTTTCAAATACATTTAAGTAAAATTCTTACAGATTTATTTTTTGGATTATCCTTTAATCTTGCCATATAAGTTATAACACCTAATTCTGTGTAGTATCAAAGCGCTATTATATCAGTAAAACTGTCATTGAATATGAGAATTACTGCAACTCTTTAGCAGATGCTTTATTCCTCAAATAATATGATTTAGTTTTTTCATCTTCTTTAAATTTAGTTTTTGTTTTTATAAGTCAATATAGCTTGTATACTAACAAATAGAGTTTATTTAAAAGAAATACTAACACATTTACAATCTAAATAATTTTAACATTAAAACTGATTTAAACATTGTTATGACCAAAAATAATGAATACATCAGCGTTGTAAACAACGGAAATTATGGCATATAATTATGTAAAACAGTTAAATGGCAACGATGCTATAGAGGGAAAACATAGAAAACTTGCTAGAGGAAGCCCAAGGCTGGATCAAATAGGTGGGAAGGAAGACTTGAGGGGATTCGGATGTTTCAAGAAGGAGACGAACAATGAACTGTGGTAAATTCAGAACATGGTCGCACACTATTTTGTGATTGAGAGTAGAAGAAGAGGTTTAAACGCATGGAAAAAATAACTTTTAAATTGTAATGTAATGAAGTTGACGTAATATTACTTTGTGTAATTTTTATATAAATACTACGCACGTTTATGCCAACACTTTCCAATTATTTTAGAAACATCATGGCTTCCAAACTTCTTTTTTGTTCGACGTAAAACTGTGGGAGATTAAGACTTGATACACATCAATCTGCAGACAATTGTTTTCAAAGTTATTTATCTTTCATCTATTCGTCTATTCTATGGTAATTTGACTTTCGTAAACTACAAACGTTATGATTAAGTGTTTACTGTATTTTGTATACCTTGTTTAAGATTTTTAAGATGGGTATTTGCCTACAATTGCTCAAGTGATTGGTTCAACGTATTATTTTGACTTTATCCTATGTTTATTTCAAAACGTTTATCAAGATGAGGCAGAAGGTTTATACGCCTACAACTACTTACTCTTATAATACCTCTCCGAAACGTCTAAATCATGAATAAATTAGATGAACAGCAGCAAAGTTGTTACTAGCGTTGCTTTCGGCTACGTTTCCAGCATTTCAGAAATAAAGCTCTCCGTGATATGTAGTTGTTGCGATTGAATAAATTTGTTAGACAGGAGAATTACCATATTATAGTTACCTTCCTTTGCAAGACAATATTGTCAAATTGAAAATATATATTTTCACACACACACACACACACACACACACACACACACACACACACACACACACACACACACACACACACACACACACACACACACACACACACACACACACACACACACACACACACACACACACACACACACACACACACACACACACACACAACAAACTTCTTCACAATACCATTTTAACTCGCGTAACCAGAAAGAATAAAATAGGTTGGACATCTATTATAAACGTAAGGTTATTGGTAAAAAAGTGAAGTCTTACTAATCAACAGAAACAACCAGTTAAAAGCGCCATACAAATATAATTTTAATTACAATCTACAGTTGACACCTACACTTCTTTATTTTTGTGTACTCATATTTTGACAAATGTTGTCGTGCGCTTGTATTTTTCTGTCAAAGTAAATCAACTAGAAAACATATTAGGGAACATTCTATTCGTTTGGATGTAACTTAAACTTGTGTGATTGTCCTAAAATTATTCTCGTTATCATGGTTCTCTGACACACCTGCTCCTAAAGTTACCCGTTAGTTAAATTTTGTCATTAACTTAATGCTTCCTATCCTATTTCCTCATGTCATGAATACAGTAGCATCACGAGTTAAAGCAGAATCGTAGCCAAAGTTTAATTACCTTTTTGAAAAATATATAGTATTTAATCGTATTTTGTAATAATATTTTAATAGTATTTAATAGTATTTAATACTTTAGTATTTTGTCGTAAATTCAGTGTATGCGTGGTATTTGTTTAATCATTCTAACTTAAATTTTTGTGCATTTTAAGAAAAATTCTCAATTTTAAAGTTGTTTAATTTTAGTACTTTCATGTCGTTACTGTAAACAATTTTAATTACACTCGTGTAAAAATACACAGCAGTGAATCAAATATTTTTTAAATTTATTTATTTTGTTTATTTACGTTTGACATTTTTTTGTGCGATAGGAAGTGGGATAGTTGTAACCGCAAATATTTAGAGTTAATATTAAATATTAGATGCGGCATTTATTTTCTACACCATAAAATTTCTTTGAACAATCGAACCTACAATAAACAGTACAAAATAATATATAAAATTATGTAATTTCAATATGTGTAAATGTAATTTTTAATACAAGATTGTATCAGTATGAAATTTGCTTTTCCCTAAAGTTTTTGTGCTATGGCATGTTGCTTCTTCCCATAATTATGAGTATATTTAATTAATATTAACCTGTTTCTCATTATTATTTAGGCATGTCAAAAAGTCTTATACGGAAAATATTAAAACTTGATTTTGAATCATTATCTGTATACCTGCTTTAACACACACACAGCTAATTTTCACTCTTGCTCTTTCTCCTGGATTTTATTTCTATTTAAGGTAACCGAAACCATTTACTTTAACTTTATGTGGTATTGTTTTCCTGATGTGTTTTGAACTTTGTTTCCATGACAGTATTTCAAAAACTGAGTCCATTCCGACCACCAAATTCCAGTTGAATAAGCCACCGAATATATCACTATAGCACACCGAATGCCACCGAATATTATAAAATATAAACAAACATACAACCAAACGCACAATATTAAACTTAAAGGAAAATAATAGTTTTTGACTTGACATAATTCGCACAATGAATCGGAAATTAAAGTACAATTCATACCTCATATTACTGAATTTACTTTTCTATATCATCTTAATGTTCGATGTAATTAATTAGTTTATTAATTTATAATTTATTAGGTTATTAATAGCAACTAAGAAAGCGTATCAACATAGATGGTCTGGAACCCTTTTATTTTCTTTGAATTCACCAAACAAATTGCATTATTTGAATATATAATGGTTATGTTATCACTCTTCATTTGCCAATTACTTTACGAAGGAAAGTGTAGCAATTTTTTAATTATACTATTTTGCTTATACTCTGTATTGCCTTTAACTATCTCTTGTAGTTGTTCATTAATAACATAGTGCATAATTCAATGATAGTCATATACTGCCAAGAATACTGTGTTAAAAGACGTTCGTACGACCTTGTCTTGTATATTACTTTATTCGCTTTCCCTCATACCAGAACTGCCGTCTTGATGTTGATAATAAATATTACATTACACTGACACTGTAATCTATAAACTTATTCAATACACAGCACTACAAAAATATTATACTCAACTATTTAATTATTTAACTAAATTTTAGGTAAAAAATAAAATGAAAAAATTAAAATAAAATGATCAACGATCATCTCCTTGAATTAAGCTTGAAAATGAGCAATTTGATCAAGCTCGATCAACCAACTATTAAACTTGAAAATTAATGAGTATTCAAAAATGACGCCTTATTATTTAGTTAAAGAGGGTAAGCTAAGTTTCTGTTAGAGATTAAAACAGTCCTTTATTGTAAGTCAAAAACAATAAAATAGATGGGCTTAAGCCCCTTGAGCCCACCACCACCCCTGGTTTTTTGGTCTACGTAGCCAGGCTAATAACTTGCTTAGCATATACTTTCAGTTGCTCCCTCAGATTAAGTGCTCAGGACCACCCTGTAAACAACATTCCTGGTTTTGCTCTCTGGCTGGAGGATGACCAGGCTGTCAGGTGAACTGACTATGGAGCACGCCACGTACAACTGGCTATGGGAGAAACAGTCACTCCTCAGATCCACATCAGCCACTATCAAATTCTGCCCCTGTGCCTTATTGAAGGTCATGGCATAGCACACCTTAACGGGAAACTGCAGACGTTTTAACTGAAAGTGGAATCTGATGGGATCAGAGGAATTCGGGGGATGAAGACGTTTTCTCCCTTACCGACGCCTGTGAAAATCGTGGCTTCGATGACATGTTTGTGCAGAGTCTTCACCTGAAGCCTGGTGCCATTACACAGTTTCAGAGGGTTTAGATTGCGCAACAGCATGATTAGAGCGCCGACCTTGAGGTAGAGGACGTGAGGTGGTACTCCTGGTGGGTCGAGAGTATGCAAGAACTCCACAGGGTAATGTACAGCATCCTCGACCTCCACCACAGACTCCACAGACTCATACTTCAAATGCTCAGTCGGCAGCTTCTCCAACAGAAAGTTGTTGATGCTGTTGGCTGAGTCGTTTGTAGGAGTGAGAATAGCTCTTTCCCTCAGCCATGAAGTGCAATCCTCTCCAATTGGAGTATATTCTGTCACTGAAGCTGATCAGATCTCCCACAACTTTGCAAAGGTTACCAGGAATATTTATTCGCCCCTTCTCTACCAAAAGCTTAATGCTATATCAAGCAAGAAGTTAGAAAACTCCTCTGCCTTCAAGTCAAGTTGGAGATGGACACGCATGTTAACACTCAAGGACAGGACTTTGACATTAGGCCATAACAGGGATGACTTGAGTTCATCTGCACGTGTCCCCCGTGGCACAACAGGCAAGGTCTGTCTGAAGTCAAAAACCAAAAGCACCGTAACTCCACCCATAAGACGGTTGCGACCCTAATGTCCTGGAGCGTCCTGTTCAGAACCTTAATACCTCCCTTGTGGACCATGGTGCACTCATCCCACACGATAACTTTGGCTTCTCGAAGCACCTGAGACATGTCACTCTGCTTATAGATGTTACAAAGTGCAGATTCAGAATGATTCAGGTTGATAAAGTAGCTTAAAGGCAGAGTGAGCCGTCTTGCCGTCGATCAAGGTAGCTGCAATAACTGAGGAAGCAACGACAACGGCGATGTTCCTTTCGCCCCTAATTGTGACTAGCTACAGATTGATCAATAACATTTTGCCAGTGCCACCAGTGTCAAGAAAGAACAACTGCCCAGAATCAGAAGCAATGCTGTGCACGATTTCATCATAGGCTTTTCTCTGTTCTTGATTTAATTTTGGAACTTCCACAGCAACTCTTTTGGACAGCTGAACGGTATCATAAGACAGTTCCCTCAGGTATTCACGGCTGGAGACAACGGCTCCTTGCGCTCGTGAAAGTGGTAGAAGTCCGAACTGTAGGAGTGTTTTACCCGACATGGAAATGACAATATACTCAAGGAGGATGAGGCAGTGGTTGTAAACAATGTCAAGGACCAGTTGGGCATCTCCGTGCTCTCTCTCCATTTGCCGTCTAACATCTTCCGCAAGACGGTGTCGGTGTTTCTTCCACAATTTTATGTGATCTCCTACTTGGCAGAAAACCAGCATGATGGCAAACAGCTCACGGATTTTGTTAGGAGAGTCAGAGATGGAGGCATCTTCCAGAGTTCGGTCCCACTGAGCATCGTCCTCCAGCAAGCCAAGTGCTCTGCACGTCGCGTGAAATGTCGGGTGGACTACCCCTGCCCAAGCTTTTAGGGCAGTAAATGACATAGGACCACGGACCTCGTGCAAGAGGAGGCGTAGGTAGTAGCACTCAGCATTACCGGGATGGACGGTGTACACTCTGCCCAAAACCTGACGTTTCTTCACCCCCGGATAACCTGGCACAGGCTTTCTCTTCTTTCCTCCTGCAGAACTTGTTGTCTTACAATACGTAAGAAGTCGGAACTTCGCAATATAAAAGGGTCCTTGCAAAAGCATCGACCATGCACAGCTCGAACACGGCCAGAATTGTTGTTTTCTGAGGGTTATAGATCCTCTCAACGACATTTTCCTCAGTAAAATAAACTCTTTGGTCGTTTTCCAGATGTACGGCAAGGTGCATAACAGGAGGAAACCTTTCGTGAATAGGGAAGCAGGAAGCAGAGAATGCGCCAGGCTGCCTCAGAGCTGCTGATGTATCGTCCTGCCTCGTACCTCGTCACCTCGTCCAGATCTTCAACGGTGAACGCTGCCTGGTCAGACCCTTTGTTAACGTACTTGCAGATGTATTTTATGGATTTTACAGAATTGCAGTACTCAACATTAATATAGGCCGAGAAGGTGGGAGACAGGATGGGGTTGTATGGCACCACCCAGCGATTGTCAAGATCGATTACACTGATATTGGCAGTGAACCAATATGCTGAGATAACTGAGGATAACCATCCGCTCCGGTTTGAGTTTCCTTGAAAAGGGACCGGGGGTATTTCTTGGTGCAGGCTTTATCCACCATGTAGGGTGATTTCTTGTTGAGGGGTCCACATGGACCGTGGAATATAGTCGTCTTGACAATCTCATGGAGGGCTGGGGCTAGGTCAGGATCAGGTATTTCAGCGCTTATAACTTTGTCAATGGACTCTATTCTTATCTTCTCTTGTAGCCACAGGAGCATATGAATGTGGGAGTGTCCACGTTTCTGCCATTTCACTGAGTACATGTGACATCTGGTAGGGCCAAACCTGTAGTGCAACTTTTAGTGAGGAGCTTTATTATATGCTTCACTTTCACGTGGAAAACCCTCGCCACTGTTACGAATCCAATTGAGTCTTTTAGTCTCAACGTTTGCATACATATCAACCAGAAATTGATTGAGAAGGTTGCGGAACAGCAGTAGGTAGCATTCTTCCCCATCACGCTCCATTATCCTGTAGCTGTAAAAGTCAGCAGCGGACACAGTCTTCTTGAGAGGAGCCTTGGTCTTCGGGTCGCGCTGAGGTATATTGATGTAATAGCCATCTTCTCCACGGCAGAACATCAGAGGGTACTGCAGAGCGTCATAGGCACGGTGCGTCTCACCGATTCGTACCAATCTGTTGTCTTTGCTGTGGAGAACGATATCCCTCTTCTCAAAATCCTGACCGACAATGGGAACTCCCACTTCTCTAGTCGTAGGGGAATTGAAACGACCTCGGTTCTCTCCACAAGACTTTCTACAGGCGTTAATCACCACTTGGAAGTTCTTCTGGCCCTTAGGAACAGACTCAACAGCAGCCTTGAAGTCCAGAATATACTTGTTGTGTTCATGCAGCAACTTCTGCAGTTGGATAACCAGTACTGGCTTAACGCCAGGGTAGATACGATAACGGTTGTCCATCTTATTGTCATCATCACCAACATAGTATATCTGGAGAAATGAAGGCTGCTGCTGAGGCTCCGGCATGAGGCTCCCTATCCTGTGGTAGACCTGCCCCTGCACTTTGAATGTTGGCATAAAATTGCCCTCCTTCACCTCTCTCGCTCCAAAAGACGTCACTTGGAACTATCCATTTTACTTCCGGGCAGCAGAAAGAAAGTGCTCTGCCATTGGATGGTGGTGGGTGAGGAGGCTGTGCATTTGTTCAGGGTAGGGCTCAAGGGATTTGGACTTTACCGCCTCTGCAGCACATTCCGGGAGTCTCATCCTTCCACTTCAGGGCACGGCACCAGGTACAGTGTAACTGAGGGTCGAGGTCAACAACCTTATCCCTGGAATAATCAGTCTGTTGTTCATATTTAAAACCAGGCAAAAACTTATTAGTCCAAGGCAATAATCTGATCTGTAATCTCTTTTAATTGTAATTAGCTGTAGCTGCCTGATTAACGTGGGGGTTGTTAGATGCATAATTTTTTGCAGCTTCTCTGTTTACCTCAGGATTAGTGTTTCTGAATTTTTCAACAGCTTCCCTATCTACCTCGGGATTTATTTTTCTATATTTATAGATAGTTTTCATAATTATCTCGGGATGAGTATTGTGGTATTTTTTTACACCCTCTTTGTTGACTTCGGGATGACTTTGACTATACTTTTTTGCAGCTAATCTGTTTACGTCGTGGTTGTTTACAAGCATATTTTGAAGCAGCTTCTCTAACGTTTTTTTTCTAATCGCATCTGTAAACCTTTCCCTGCGTTTTCCCCTCTTTTCCCTTTTAATGGTGCTGTAGCAGAAGGAACAGATTCGTCTGAACTGAGGAAGTCAAATACGGAGTGAGTTGGGGCTGGGACACGATGCAGGACAAATTCGGTTCACATTCCGTTGGCTCACTGGTGGTTGGAGGTTGTTGGACATTATCAGGGTTAGTTAATTGAACATTATCAGGACTTGTTGGTTCGGCCAATGGAATTAGAACATCAATGTGCCCTTCCTACAAAACTCCTGTGAACCGGATTCTTTTGACTCCCTGTAATGCCTCTCCAAAGATAGCAAAAAGGATGCTACCTTGGAACACCTGAAACACATAAGGGAATATCTCTCCCGCCGCCTTGATTTCACAAGTAGTTCCATAGGTGTAAGGCGTAGGTACCAAAGTTTATTACTGTAAGGAGCCCCAGACCGGTTGTGAGTGAAGCGCTTAAACCTCTGCCAGTTGTTGGACACTTGACGCATAATGTCAGCCCGAATTTGAGCAGCCATTGAGATGTCGCCGTGCACCAGGTAGGACAGGGAGGAGAATAGGCACGCGCCGTTACCACGAATCTTTACTATTCGGTGAGGGACCTGTATTTCGTTAACTACAATAATTTCCTCATCCATAATAGTAGGCTTTGTTATTTTCAAATCGATAAAATTAAATATGGACTAACGTAAAATTACTTAAGCAAAGGAACGTTTCTTCTAGTTTTACTTTAAAATAAAAGAAATAAACTTTTCTCTAGAACAAAATGAAATTCTAGTAAAAGTTACTTAAAGTAAAATAAAAACTAAAAACTCTAAGGGGTTTCTTTAAAATCCTAGTAAAACATATTACAAATGCTTGACGTTCGAACTAAATAGCGTACAGTTGCGAAAATGAACTACACATTAAGTAGAATAAGGCTTTCTGAAAATGCTTAAAAATAGAGTACGTTTAATAGATGAAATGTCGAAAGAAATTAAATGATAGTAAACTAAACGTAAACTATGAACTAAAAGTGTTAGTGGGTTCTCTGCCCAGATTAAGTAGCGGTAATCAGGAATGAAAAATGAAAATCAAGGGCTTGGTGGAAAAAGAAAATGAGATGCTGTAAAACAACTGAACAGAAACAGGACTTTTTGAAATTGAAATAAATTTCTTCCTGTTTGAATTCAACTAAAGGTTAAACTAACAACTGTATTAAACATCAGCAACACAATAATAAGACACAATGATACACTGTTATACTTAGCATGTGAATTTATTGCAAATTGTGCGAATGTTTATTGTGAATTTATTTATTCAACACAAACACTGAGTAGAAATACGTTGACAATATGCATGAGCAGCACTGACTGACCACGCGGTGCCAAGTGCTGCCAGGTCAATCAGGCGTCATTTCCCCACATGGCTACCCAAAATTTCCCCACTTTGCCATCGAAATCCTCACTGCCACAAATTCTTGTACTTTATGCAGAGTGTCTCATCTTATAGAGTCTGAGTATATTGTAAATACTTAAATACTATTACGATAAAAGAGAATGTTCTCACCTGCTGAGGGCAGCCTCAGTACTTTTTGAAATCCTTTTATGCACTTAGTTCGTTATAGGCTTGAGTCAATATTCACACAAAACACTATATTTAAAAAGTTCCCAATAGTTTAATGTACAAAAACAATTTACACTCATTCACACCGGTTTTTAATTCGTATAGACCTACATATAGGTGCTGTGTTTCACCAGCATTGAATCATTTGTAGTACAATCGAAACAGGATTTATTTATTTTGCTGGAACATTTTTCGTATGCAACTGGCCAAACAGTGTCTCCGCACCCACTTTATTCCTGATTTTGTTTTTATTAACATTGATTACACTAATAAACCTTTCAACACACCCACTACTAAACTGGTAATTATATCAGCCACAAAATTATTTAAGTTGGAAAAGCTTCAGTATCATTCGCGTCCTTTGTATTTTTAAAGTTTCTCTAAAAGCTTAATGAACTTTCATCTGTACAGGTGTTAATATTTGTATTCCTAAAAACTCCCTCTATTCCCTTTCTAGATTTATCATCTTTATTTCAATACTCTTCTGAAAGGCTGGTGCTGCTGCTGAATCCAGTGACCGAATATCATTAATTTTCTTCCTATCTAGAAATTCTAGATATTTTAGGCTTTTAACTGTTAAAAGGAAGGCTTTTCACAATTGGCATGCACATTCAACATAGAAATTTAAGCAATTTACTCTGAAATTTTGTATTTCTTCAAGTGAGAGATTTGGATTTTTACTTTCCAGTGCAGTTATAGCACCTACATAAATATTTTGTAGCTCTATAAACTTCGCAGGATTTCTGTACTCCAGTTTGGTCACATCTGCATTATTTGAAATAATAATTATAATTATTTGAAATGACCAACAATTCGCCACATTTACACAAATCCTTACCGTTTCCCCACTTGTCATTTTGAGGCTTCAAATTTCGCTAGTGTGCGGAAAAATCCCCACATCTGGCAACCCTGGCTCAGTGTCAGACGTTGACCAAGCTGCAAATCTGGCATGGTGGGGACCTTAGTGGATTGTGGTACGAATTCTGAAGAATACGTCCGAACATTTTACCGCGCTTAGGTATAGTCTAAAGTACTGCAGGAAGGATACAATTTAAAAAAGCGGCATTATCAGTTTTGCGGTTTTCGCGTTTTTTCGCGAATAGGCGTTAAAGATTATAAAACTCTTTCTTAGTGAGCACCCAGAAGCCAAGAGGAATATACCATGTGCCGAAGTTAGAACTCAAAATATACCCTCAACGCCACATACCAAGGAATAGAGGGACAGGGTGAACTCTTTCGCAATTATTTACCCGCCTTTTCGTGGTTATAGGTTAGATGAAAAAAATACTGTTTTAGTAACTCCCCAAAAGCCTAAAGGAAAGTAAAAAAATATACATTAGACAGTTGAAAAAAGCTGCATTATCGGTGTCACGGTTTCAAAACTTTCTTAGCGAGCACCTAGAAGCCAAGAGGAACATACGTGCCGAATTTGAAGTTTGTAGGCTTTATAGTTATGGAGATTTCGTTATGAATGAGTGTATGAATGAGTGAGCAGTATTTCGCTTTTATATATATAGATATAGATAGGCCTACGTATAGATGCTGTGTTTCACCACCATTGAACAATTTGTAGTAGGCTACAATCGAAATCGGATTTATTTGGTTTGCTTGAACGTTTTTCATATGCAACTGCCCAAAGAGTACAAAGTACCCTGTTCGGAATATATGTGCCGAACTTGGAAGTCAAAATAAACCCTCAATGCCACATAGCAAGGAATAGTTTGAACATTTTTCATATGCAACTGCCCAAAGAGTACAAAGTACCCTGTTCCGAATATATGTGCCGAACTTGGAAGTCAAAATAAACCTTCAATGCCACATAGCAATGAATAGAGGGACAGGTTGAACTGTGTCGCGATTATTTTCGCGCCTCCACGTGGTTATAGGTTAGATAAAAAAAATACTGTTTAGTAACTCCCCGAAAGCCTAAAGCAAAGTAAAAAAATAAACATTAGACTTCCAGGAAGCGTACAGTTGAAAAAAAAGCTTCATATCGGTGTCACGGTTTTTAGCGTTTTTTCTCGTTTTTTCGCGGTTACGCGTTAAAGTTTTCAAAACCCTTTCTTAGCGACCACCTAAAAGCCAAGAGGAACATACGTGCCAAATGTCAAGTTTTGTAGGCTTTATAGTTATGGAGATTTAGTGATAAGTGAGTGTATGAATAAGTGAGTGGTATTTCGCTTTTGTATATGTAATATAGATTACAGCATACTGTGCAGGTATAAAAATATCTTTATCGCAGTATAGTTTCGACAAGTAGTAAGCTCAAGTACAGTTTTGAAAATCTTTATAAATTACTTACGGTTTTCTGAGTAAACAATACATTGTTTTGTATTTAATATTTTTTAATTAAAAATTCTTTAATAACGTAGTTTCCTGAAAAATGAATATATCACTGTCAACCCGGCAAACTGCTTTGTCCTTTGCAACACCTGCTGCCTCTTGCCGCCTTGATACTTGATACTTATTTTAATAAAAATTTTAAAATTAATTACTGTATACTTACTTTTAAATAGTAGGATATATTATGTTTTCTAAAAACATGTTTTTATTATATTTTGTTTCCTAGCTTCCTAACTTCCTAATATGATTTAAAATTATATCAGTCTTATATTATTTTAATGTTTTATAACTTTCCATCCAACTTGCGTTGTAAATTTTAATTAATTTCGCGGCGCGCGTGCGCCAAAACACGTGGTACACTAAATAAAAATAAATAAATGTACTTGCATCACACATGCATTATTAAGTTTACCTGACATGTTTGACCCTTGTCACAAACGCACACGCGCACGTTCCTTCGGATGGAAGAGAGAACATGACATGTCGTGGATACGAGGAGTTTATACTAAAAATATAAAATGTTCAGTTACACTATGGCTAGAAAAATTAATTTAGCAAATACTTCTTACTAAATTTTATATTTTTCTCGTAACTATTTATTGTGTTGATAAATTTAAAATTCAAGCACAATTAGATTTGTCTCCAGCTGTAAATTTATATAATTTCTTTTAGTAAAATGGTTTTCAGTCATTTAAATTTACTTCTACTCCCTGTAGTACGTTAAGTGATTGACTACCGATGTTTTCGTCTCGTGTAGAACACAGCCTTCATCAGTTGATGTTAACATTCTGCGCGATTCCTATATAAGGCGATATTTTTTTAAAAACTATTAAAGTGTGATACGAAGGTAGTAATAACTAACTTAGATCCAAGGATACTCAAAACGTTTGTCTCAGCATACGTTTTTATCACATTGACGTTCACTATAAAACTCCTTTTACTGTTAAAAAAGATTAGAATCGACTGTATTTACGAATGCTACGATGATGATTGTTTGAAAACAAAATTAGGAAAAACCTACACAAATCAAAAATTGCTTTCAACTTGCAAAATTATATTCAATGTAAACTGGAATTGCTTGTCTATTCTGACAAAGTTGTATTATATATTTCTTGGGTCATGTAAACTCTTCTACTTCATCTTCTTCTTCATTGCAGGATTAGGCGACATCAGCTGTTCCGGTCTATTTTTTCAAGCAGTCTTTTGCGTAGTCTTTCCTCTTTTCCCTTCAGGCGCGTATTGTAAAACTTGTTGAGATAGCCTTTTCGCTACCATTCTACCCATATGTTCAATCCCTCTCATCTTACATTAATCAATTTTTTGCATTTACAGAGGTTATGCCTAATTCATGCCTTTTTCATTGTTTGTAATTCTATCGTTTCGTGTACAACCTTTTACGTATCTCAAGAAATGTGTCGCTGCAGCTTGTATAAGACTTGTATCGTTTTTAGATAATACCCATGTTTTGGAACCGTTTAAAAGATTGAGGTGTAAAAGATTAAGGGTTGTCATAACCTTACAGAAATCTATTTGAGTTTCCTTTCTTGTTTTTCTAGGTAAAGTTCTTTTAATAGTGTCACAAATCGCCTGAAAATGTTTATCTTCTCCCGATGTCCTCGTCAAATTAATATGTAATATCATATCCTAAGTATTGAAAATAGGATATTTTCTCCAGCACTTTTTTATTGATGGTAATTTTTAATCTCATGGGATGTTTGCCTTTGAAAGCCATTACTTTTGTTTTGTTAATAGGTATATTCAAATTGTATTAAGCAATGCAGATTCTTTTATCAAAAATGTATATTAAAAATGACTAGCCTTTATTGTAGTTAGGCTAGTCAATAATATACGATTGACAACAATAATCAATAATAGTCTAGACAAATAATTTACTATTGTTTAACGGATACATAAAAGTCCGTATGCCGTTACGGTGAAAACAGCATTATTAATAAATTGTAATAAATTATAAATACAATTAATAATTATTTTATTGATGTGTTTTCAAAGCATTTTGTTGCCGAGACAGTCTGTTGCTAAGACCTGAGCTACTGTGTCCACTGGATTTGAGTTGAATGACCCACCGAATATATCGCCACAGGAATGTAAATCAAAATACCAACACATACACACAATATTTAACTTCAAGTAAAACAATTATTTCTTGGCTTGACGTCACTGATGTAATGAGACGAAAATTCAAATATAACTTTTACCTGATATTAATGAATTAAGCTCTTTAAGTCATTGTAATTTTTTGATATAATTAATTATTTTTATTCAGTGTAATACAAAAATGGTATGTCGCATCCACAATAGCAGTTGTGTGATTCTTCAGCCGTTAAGAGAAAATACATTCAACCACTTCTGGATTGGCAAACTTTAATCACACTGCAACCTCCAAGTTAAGATAAATAAGCGATGGTAATATTAGTAATACAGATTTGCTATTAGATTTTAATAAAGAACGCATAGACGTTTTTGTATTTTTATTATTAACCTGCAAATTGTGTTTGACTGTAAATTCGTAGTCTTTCACTAATAACATACTATGAAAGAGTATTATGGTCACTCAGTGGTAAGAATATTGTGTTACAGTATATTGCTGTCAACATATTTTGAACAGCCACATTAGCTTGTTTCCTTTGCCTGCCTCCAGAATTGACGTCTTGATGTGGGTAATAAATACAAAATTAGATGTACACAGTTTTCAATTCATAAAATTAAATAAGTTATGTACTTACACATTTAAATATTTAATTAACCCGTAGTATATAAAACAATACAAGAAATAAAACTGATAAATAAACGTAAATCAAAAAGTTGAACATAACGTTACTTAACGTTACCATTTTTACCGGTTATTATAGCAGACTATGCACGTATAACAATGTTAAAAGTTTTTACCGTTGTAGAGTTTGTACAAGTACTAAACTCAGATACAGTTTTTAAACTTCGTCATAAATTACTAAAGGTTTCCTGAATAAACAATACACATTGTATTTTATTTAACAATTTTTAATTAAAGAATTGTTAATAATATAGTTTATTGAAAAATAAATATATCACTGTCAACCCGGCAAACTGCTTTGTCCTTCCTGCTGCCTGTTTCCGCTTTGATACTTAATACTTATTTTAATTAAAATATTACGTTTAAATTAATTATTATATAGGCCTATTAAATTTACTCTGTTATGGCAGAAGACATCTGTATGTTCTCCAAAAAATATTACTCTATATGTCTCTAATATATGTAATTTTCTATTTTGTTTTGCATTTATATCAGTGCTGTTATAATTTATCTTATAAAAATCCATGTAAATTACTACTTAAAATTGAAATTAACAGCGCCCATTCATGCGCACTGTAATTATGTATGTATGTTGTTAGCACTTGAATGGTTAAACATAAGTTATTAAGGGTCATTAAAAAATATTGATCCTTCAAATACACCCTTGCTCCGATTTTCTCTAAACTTTCCTTTAAATACTAAAAACATTTTTAGTTGTAATATAGGCTATAAGTATTACTTTAGCAGAAAAGTAATATTAAAATTTGTTATATCTTTCTCACAACTACATATCGTGTTTATATCTGTAAAAAATTTAAATACAATCATTTTTGCCTCTCTTTTAACTTACATAATTAGTTTTGTAATAGTAGTTTTATTAATTTAAATATATTGATACTTCCTGAAGTATGTGGCAATTGCGTCTCCGGTGACTTCGTCTTGTGTAAAACACATTCTCGTTCAGTTGCTGTCAAATTTGTTACACAAATCTATAGTTTTAAGGGCTATGAAAATACGATGACAAGGAAGTAATAAATATTTCTCATTTTTATAAATTTTTTCATAAAGCTTATATAAATTTACCTTGAGGATACCTTTTAACAGTATAAAACGTATACTGTTATACGTTTCATCACTTTGACTTTTAGTGACAAACTCACTTAAAATAATGGAACGGTTTCAAGTCAGCTGAATGTATGCATGCTATAATGGTAATCGGTTGAAAGTAAAACTAGAAGAGCTTCTACTTGAATAGAATGTTCTTTGAAGTTGCCCAGTTTCCTTCAGTGTTACCCTAGATGTTGTTGTCGATTACAATAAATCTTTCTTACAAAAATCACTGCTGAATATTATTTTACAAGAAAATGTGAAACATGTATACACGGATACACACACTGAACACGTATACACTGATACACACATACGCACGCACGCATGCACTTACGTACAAAAACACTTTCACTCAAATAATTGATATGTTGTGTTTGATATTTCCTTTTGTATTCATACACAGGTCCTGATGATGACAATAAATATTGTCGAAACGTCCACACAAACAATTTAAAATTTGTGTTATACTTTTTGACCGACCCTCACAAAACCCTTCACTGGAAAAATTTAATTTAATATTATAATTATAGTTTTGTAAACTACAATACAAAGAATAAATGTGTTTCAATTAGTAGTTATAATATATTTTAAATATCATATATACCACATAAATATTTACGTTATCATTTATATAATTTATTTATAACATATTATAAAATGTACAGCTCCAAAACGCGCCCTCTCACTTACCTAAAACATGTATGCACACGCTTACATGTACCCGTGAGTGTATTCATACCGTGATTATACGTTCATTTTTCTCTGTAGTTAAGTTTGTTTTGCTTCTATCTGCTTCTTCTTGTTCATTTGTTGAGGCCCAATTATGTTACCATGCAAGAGAAAGTGAAGTTGACCTAGAACACTAATTCCCGTAAGTAAAACTCAAAACTATCTGTAAATGTCAGCGGATAAATACGACTAATTTGACTTAGGGTAGAATTACAAGGGAGGAGGTCAAATTTTCGTTGGATATTAATTACAGTTTACTGCCCCCTCGAATACGTTGTCCTTCGTTATTAACGTTGTTTATATGCAGAAACACAATCTGCATTTACTATAAGCATTGTAATTCCTGTTTCGGTATAACGTCTTAAGGTAGGAGTTTATGTAAGGCGGAATGTGTGTTTTATTTAATTTCACCTATTCAAATGTGTATACACAATAAAATATCTAAGCTACATAAATAAATAAAACATAGTTTTAATATGGCCAAAATATGTTTCTCACTAAATAATTTATAATTAATAAACCTTATTAATAAACTATTAGTATAAAAATTGTAATTGGAAACAATTCGTAGTCTTATTTGTCGTTGTAGCTATGCACTCGTTCGTTACTGTATGCTCACCAAACCCCAACTTCTACAATTTATTGTCATGTATATACGTTTCATTAACACTGGAATACGTATATACACGGATGAAAAATACATGTCGACGTATACGTCGCAAGTTTTAATAGTATTGTTACGACGGTCTACTGATTGTCGTATGGCACAGTGGAAACAAAATACAAGACACCATTTAAGTCCAGTAATTACCAGCTTTAATTATCACAATTAAACAGTTTGTAATCAACAAGATAGTCTCTTACAACAAATCCAATAACAATTGTTCACATGCAATAAAATGTCAAATAATACGAGTCCCGCACAATCATAATATACATAACACTTCGCCACAATACTTCGAACCGCACTGGAATAAATCAACACTAAAACTGACTGCTAAGTGCAGCTGTCGTTGTTGAAATAGATAGCACAAGTGTTCCAAAATAATCCATACTATGCGTCTACAACGCTACTAGAAAAGACTAGAGCGTAATTGTTTGCCGCCTTGAACACAGTGTGCACGGACTGGTGAAATCTGGATCAGTCTGGGCTACGGATGCGTGCAAGTGTCACGTGATTGTCCTTCATCGCAAATAGCAGTAATATGTACACACACACACACACACACACACACACACATACATTATAGCAAGATTTCACTGGAATAGCCGAGAAACGAGTAGAATGTTTTATAATGGCGTAACAGTATAATACCGTGAGGCTGTTGATTCTCGATTCACGTTTGATAAACGGGAGTTGGTTACATAATTTTACACGGTTTTACACGTATAACTAAATCATGTATCAAGGAACAGAGGTTCAGCCATGTGTGGATAACACACACAGACACACACACAAACAAACATACACACACACCCACAAAAACACAAGAACACATACGCGCTTACACTTACATAATAGAAAAGACGCTCGATCATTTCTACTTTTTACTATAATGGGGGGTGAAGTTGATCGCCTGCACGTGGTGCCCCCTGCATAAACTAAACGATCAACAAAGGTTCGCCTAAAGCACGCTGACCAAAATGATACAAAAGAACCTTGCCAAAAACACCAACGGCCCTTTTCAGGGCCTTGACACGGACCTAAGTATCCTGTATTGGAATGCCGGAGGTCTTAGCAACGATAAATTTTTACAATTTAAACGAAGCATCTGCCAAATTGATGTGGATCTATATGTTATAGTAGAAGCAGGCGCTGCGACTGAATTCTCTGAATTTTACCAAACTACCGGATACTGCAGCCATATTTTACCTCGATCACGACAAGTCGCCTCGGGGATAATTGTTGGAATTAAAAATAATCTCTGCTCTAAATTTGAGATAATCCATGAGATGCAAGACGATGACAAAGTGGAAATAATTCTAGCCCATATATGGAAAAATAACAAACATTTCACAGTCATAGGATTATACAACCCTCCTGGCAATATTCCATCCCTTGATGCAATTGAATCAATGATCCAAGCAAATAGCATAATCATAGGTGATTTTAACAGCCAATCACCGAGATGGGGATATGACAGGTTAACACCCGCAGGAAGACGCATAGAACTTTTCATCGACGAAAATTTTCTTGACCTGAAAGACACGCCACCAACCTTCCTGTCATTTGCTGGACAGACTTCCCGACCAGATCTCGTCCTTGCGCACCCTAACATCGCACAGAGGACAAAAGTTCACTTGATGGATGACGCAGGAGGCTGTGGACACCGCTCCATTCTCATCAAATGTGCGACAGGAAAAGCCACATACATTAACAAACGTGCCCCCCGGTGGAACTTTAGAAAAGCCGACTGGAGCGAATACGGCAGGATAACAAATGATATTATACCACACGAAATAAATTGGAAATCACCTGAAACAGCTATAGAGTCCCTGAACGATGCTATACTGAAATCTGCTCTATTATGTGTACCAAGGGGTCAAGTAAAGGGTTTTCGACCGTTCTGGAATAAAAGACTTTCATCCCTCAAGAAAACAAGAGACTCTCTGAGAAGGAAAGCAGAGAAATCTAAAGAACTATCTGACTGTATCCAACTCCGAAAATCCCAGGCCATACTACGTAAAGAAATTAAACAATCTAAAAGATCGGCCTTCAAAACCTTCTTATCGGAGCTGGATTTCCGGCGCGATGGAGCAAAAGCACACCGTTTTGTCTCAAGGCTAAATAATGACACTGAAGCCAGAGGACAACAACCTTTCAAAAACGGACTCAATCTTATCACAGATCCCAAAAAAATAGCTAACACCTTTTGCAAGAACTACGCAAATATAAGCCGAACCCGAAAGACAAGAAATGAACACAGACACCTGAATAAAAAACCTCTAATGCAGTGCCTCAACAAAACCGAACAAAAAATTTGCCTAAGCGATTTTAGCCTCTCCGAACTTGAATTTGCACTATTAAACACAAAGGGCAAGAAGGCAGCAGGAGCCGACGCAATCTACCCAGAACTCCTAAAAAATCTTGGTAACACAGCGAAACTAGCCTTGCTCAATCTCATTAATCTAACGTGGAAAACACGCGTCCCCCAGCAATGGAGGAAAGGGGAGATTATACCTATTACCAAGAAAGGAAAGCCAAGTGATACACCTGAGGGCTACCGCCCCATCACATTAACAAGTGCTTGCTGCAAGGTTGCCGAAAGAATGGTTGTGCGGCGTCTGAACCAGTTCTTTGAAATGAATGCGGTTATTGATGAATGCCAAGCAGGTTTCAGAGCGCACCGATGCACCATGGACCAAGTCGTCTACTTTGCACAAAGTGTTAAGGATGGGTACCACAAGAAAATGTCCTCCCTGGCAGTAATGGTTGACCTAAAAAACGCGTACGACACAGTCTGGAGACCCATGTTGCTTCACAAACTTGCTTTGAGTGGCGTCGCAGGTAACCTTTTTAACTGGATAGCGTCCTTCCTGAGTCAAAGACAAATTCGTGTCCGCTATAATGATTGCCTTTCAGAGTACCGAATCCAACGCCAAGGGCTACCCCAAGGTGCCATTATCAGCTGCAGCCTATTTAACCTTATGGTCAATGACATTCTGGTGGCTGTTCGGTGTGTGCCGGGAGTACAAGCGCTCCTGTATGTCGATGACCTTATCATCTGGGCAACTAGCAGCCATATCATGGGTCTTGAAGCAACTATTAATAGTGCACTTGTTAAACTAGAAGAGTGGGCCAAACTAAATGCCATGACGGTAAATACCACCAAGACGACATACCAACTTTTCTCTCTATCAACAAGGCGGCCTACGGTCAATCTGCGCTATTGTGGATCGGAACTCGAAGAGGTGAACATGTCTAAATATCTGGGTGTTAATATAGACACCAGAATGACGTGGAAGCACCATATAGAACAGTCCGCGAACAGTGCGTCCAGGCGCTGCCGGCTACTTAAACGACTCACTGCGACTACATGGGGAGCAAATCAAGATGTTCTGACAACTGCATATAAGAGCTACATTCGGCCGCTATTGGAATATGGCGCAGAAGCAACTATTACTGCCTCCAATGCAGCATGCCAGAAACTTCACTTGGTCCAAAATGCAGCCCTTAGAACGATAACTGGTGCGCCAAAATCAACTCCTATACTTGCCATGGAGTCACAACTGCAAGTCGAACCTATCCAAGTAAGACGAAAAAAGCTGTGCCTCATATCCTGGGAGAGATGTAAAAGAGCCTACCAACAACGGTGGAATAACTATAAAACAGCGACAGAAAGGCTGAAAACTCAGAAATGCCCGATTGCGATCTATGAAGAACTCCAACGCAAATATGACATAGAACCAAATGAGGCAGCACCATTTATACATCACCGTGAATTCTTTAGCCAACTCCCAAATGCTAACTTGAAACTCTTCGACCATAATAAGACCAAAACTGAGTCGAATGAAGCCGAGCTTCGTCAAGCAGCCTTACACACTGTACAAAAACATTTTCCCGCTGAGCAGTGGATACGAATCTACACAGACGGATCCTCTATACCATCTACAGGGGCAACAGGGGCTGGGTTCTACAGCTCTCTATTTGAAGGCCACCTCGCTGTAGGAGGCCGGCTAAGCAACTATGACGGAGAGGTAGCAGCCATAAAGGCAGCATCTATTGAGCTTGCCAAGATCTCACCACCTAACAAAGCCGTCTTCCTCATAGATTCGACTGCAGCGATTCAAAACGTGACCTCAAATGGTGATACAAACTGCTCCCTGACAATTGAGTGTAGGCGAGAACTGCAGAACCTTGTACAATTAGGCTGGCAGATTGAACTGCAATGGGTACCCAGCCATGTCAACATCATGGGAAATGAAAAAGCCGACATCCTCGCCAAAATGGGCGCAGCACTACCTCAGCCGGAGACCCCCAGCTCATATGCATCTGCGAAAGCACGAATAAATTCCTCAATAAGCCTATGGCTAAAAGAAAAACAATTAAGAGCCTGTGTGGGAAAAAGATGGGCAACATTGGTTACGGACGGCCCCATCAACAGAACTCTACCCCGAGCAACTAGTGTTGCTCTTTTTAGAACTACAACCGGTCATGACTACCTGGCCTCCCACCTGCACCGCATTGGCGTGTTGTCGTCTCCTGAATGTGTTCTCTGTGGATACGCTTCCATGAATGCGGATCACCTAATTGCATGTCCAGCCTTGATTTCAGACACGGAAGTCCAAGACGAAGATGGTACGGCAAGGCTCTCACGTCTCTACTGGTCAGCGCGCCGCCTAATGGCCCAACAGCCAAGGGTGGGCGTTGGCTAGTAAGTAAGTAAGTAAGTACTTTTTACTATAATTTTCTTGTTATTAAACTTTTTATGCGCTTATATTAAACTTTAGCTTCATCATACTTTAAAAACGTAGAATTCACAATGTGATATGCAATAAAAAGAATAAATATATTTAGTCAAATGAATTTCAAACTACAATTTAAAATTTAAATAAAAATTACTTTTTATATTATTTACTTTTCATGTCCCGGAAGCATTGTCAAGTAGGAAGAAGACCATAACATGTATGGTTTAGCATAAACGTAATTAACATAACCTATTCATAAAATATTCTTCTACGTATTATAAAAAAATTTTAATATTGACGACAGTTTTTGCTTTAATAGATCGGCACTATTGACTAAAATAGATTATTTTCTAATTTATGAGTAGACGTATTTTTAGAATAAAAAATTACATTGTTTCAGTTTAAGGAAATACTTTTAAATGAACTTAAAAGAGTTTTTCAACTTTTTAGTAATTTCAAATTCATTCGGATGAAGTACTGCTTCAATATAAGTTATCACGTACAACGAAGAGTGGAAGACGCTTGATGTCACTGTGATAGAAACAATGATATACGGGAGAGCCATCTTAAAAATTGAATAACCACGTGAAACTAAGTACGTTGGCACAACCACAGCACAACGATAACGTCTACCTGAACTATTTGTAAAATAGTATTTACAAATTATTCTTACTATTGCAAATTATTAAAACTATTTTGCAAATAGTGCTCTTATAATTTGGATAAAGTCCTCACACAATAAACGAAATATAGACCTACGTACGTTAATTCCTTACTTTATCTGAACTATATAAAAATTTGTGTAATCCCTAACAACTGGGGAATCCATTACGTAGTCCACTGTAGTATTATTTTGCCTTATGCGGTAATATCCCTAAAAATATTTGTTTTTTCCCGAAAAAAGTATGACATATTTGGTTTAGCTAATGCAGGAGCTGCTCTTTGAATGATTTATGGAGATTAGTTTGAGAGTGTGACATCTTATGGTCTAATGTAGTGTATCAAATTACGTGTGGTTGAACGAACAGCATTTACCTCACCACGACGTTCTCTGTGTACATGTCTGTCTGCACTTGTCGGTTTGCAGTGAGGCCCGCCTTCCGCCTTCCTGTTACCTACATCATATTATAGACATCCGACAATGTGTACACAGCAAAGTGGTTAAAATTTTTACTGATTTCAAATTCAGATTTGATATTACTACTCTATATATTTTACACATATATTACGCAGGAATAATAATGTAATTCTGTAGATTTATTTAAAATTAATGCCTGCACTTTAGCTCTAAAGACGGAAATAATCTTGTAGTGCGCAGTAAAACTCTAACTTCTAGAAAATAACATTACCATCTAGGCGCGTGTGAGTGTCTATGTTTCATATTGTTACGACGGTTTACTGATTGTCGTATGGTACAGTGGAAAACAAAATACATGACACCAATTACGTCACTAATCACCAGCTTTAATTATCACAATTAAACAGTTTGTAATTGACAAGATAGTCTCTTACAACAAATCATATAGAAATTGTTAACACGCTATAGAAATGTCCACTAATAGAGTATCGCACAATTATAAAACTCATAATACTTCGCCACAATACTTCGCCACAATACTTCAAACCGCACTGTGTAAATCGCCACTTAAACGCACAGAGTAATTACTGTGTAATCGCCCGACAATAACTCACAACTCAAACTGAACTGAACGTCGTTGAGTACTTGTATTTATACTCCGCGGAAAATCCAGAACATTCCACATACTACGCATTAGCTCTACACTACGACGTAATTGTTTGCGGCCTTGACACAGTCCGTGCGGCTGGCGGCGCATAGTGGGGCCGAATGCCAAAAAGCTGGCCAAAATATGAAAGCATTTATAAATCAATCTAGAATTTAGTACTTGTAGGTTTTCTGGGTCGCTGATTCCGAATATAAAATCCAAATTTCAAAAAACAAAATGGCGGATTCAATATGGCGTACAAAAATAGTAAAGTATCATATTTTCTCCCTAAAAAGGATTGCTTGTAGGTTTGAAGTTCGCTGATTACGAATCTGAAGTCCAAATAAAAAAAAAATGGCGGTTCCAACATTTCGGACAAAAGTGGAAAAAATGAATTGTTTATAGGTTTTTGGGGTCACTAAATGCTAAATATTCAAAACATTTAAATCAATGTAAAAACTATTTATTTTGAATGATTAAAACTTACAAAAATATAAAATGTCATTTTAAAAATATTTATAATTTTATGCTACTGTTCATCGTCAGTAAACTCATTGGAATCGTTTTCCGTTGAGGATACAGATGAGGAACCAACATCAATAACACCTGGAATTTCGGGTGAAAGTAGCAAGGCCACTGCTTCGGTTGATAGGCATTTCATTTTTTTTTTTTTGTTAAGAATATTTCGCAGACTCAAAACAAATGGGTCTGAGTGTACTAACATACACGAAAGTACGACTTCCAAATTATGTATTCGGCTATTCTGGCGGCCGGAAAAGTTAAAAAAAATTTAATATTAATAAAATCAAATTTTGTCGTTTCTGATTATCGCTAATTACGACTTAAATTCGCAAACGAAAAAATGATATGATTAAAAAATTGTTTTAGAAAAGAACAGTCAAGAAAGAAATTTTGGTCAAATATTTTTAAGGTGATTAATTAAAAATATATAATGTCACAGTAACTTTAAAAATTTACTCTTTGAGGCACAGAATATATACAGATATTGATTAATAATGATAATATAATTAAAATTTAATAAATATTATTAAATATTAAAAATTAAAAATTAAGATAATTAATTTATAAGGGAGAATATATAATTGTTGTTTAATAATTAATATTGTAATTGAACATCGACTTAAGCGAGTTAGATAAGTAGCCTATTCCAAAGAAAATGTAGTAGTGAAGAACAAGAAAAGTATTATTGTATGAAAGAATACGATGGTGTACTTTAGAAAAAAAGTTAATTAAGAAAATCACTGTATCAAAAAAATACAGTGATATTGTAATATTTATATAAAATACCATAATTAGGCTAAATGATTTATTCAGCATTAATTCAGTGTAAATACTTATTTTAAAAAGTATTAAAAAATCACTTGAGAAATGTATATTGTATTACGTCTGAGGAATATAAATGTTTGAGAAAAAATGACATTTTTTTTTGTTTTAAATTTTATTAGGCATTAAAATCTATGCAAATAAGTTGAGGCTAAAAAAATGAAACAGAATTTTTCAATATCAAATGAAATCAGATATTCTATATAATATTTTGCACAAAAATAAATAAAACTCGAGTTTTTTTACCAAAATATCTTACTGACTTTCGCAAAATCCTTAATCACAATTTTCGTTCTTTCATCAAATAATTCAAAAAGTAGGCGTTTTTGAAAAAAATGATTAATAAGAAATTGGTAATTTTTTTACTTTTACACATTTTTTACGTTTGGGGGTTTCCCGAAGAAAGCGTTTTATTAACAAATGAAAGGCGGTTTTGAAAAATAAATTTTGCGCTTTGTCTAATAAGCCTCCGATAGACGCGCGCTATACGCTAGAGCGTCACAACGCATTGCGCACGTTCGACTACACTTGTCTCATGAAAATTCCCATGCAACCGTTACGATTTGTAAATGCCTAAAACTAGAGGCGGGTTCTTCCTACGTAAGGAAATCGCCACGTTTTAAGCCAGTCGAGACGTTCTATCTCTTTTCCACTAACATACGTTAAACGATATGCTTCACTACAGTTTACTTTTTCGTGAAGATTGCAGAATATAAATTCAATTTTCTAGGTTTTGTAAGTGTCGTTGAAAGATAATATAAATATTTTACTGCAAAAACCTTTATATTTCAAAAGACATAGCAAGTGAAATTGAATTTCACGGGAGCCTTCTCATGTTGTTGGTGCCACACGACTAACATAGCGTTAAACAAATTAACGTTATATATGTATTGTGCTACTTTAAGCTACTAGTCATTAGTTTTGTTCGTTAGTAAATAGTATAAGCTTCACACTAAAATAGGGTTTCCCATCCAACTCTGCTTGATTATATTACTTTTTATTACTAAAACATATTTTCTGCATAAATAATGTAATTCTTTTTACGCGCCAAACATTTGCAAATACCACATTGCATATTTTTAGTTAACTTTCGTGATACGTATGTGATTTCTACTTACTTTTAGCTAATAATTTCATTTTGCAGAATTAAAATCGGACGATTTTTCGAGTTTCTAGGACTTTTAACAGTGACTGCGTGCTGAACGTGCTCCACGCGAGGTGTCTTTACAATTGTTTTTTTAACGGTTGGTGAGAATTTTTTTGACCATTCACCTGTACACGCTGAATCTTGGACTGTTACTCTAACCATCCTTATAATTCAAACGACCTAAATAGTAACTTTATTTTTCGACTTTTGGCCAGCTTTTAGGTTTTTGGCCCCACTGTGTGGCGTCTAGAAGAGTCTCGCGAATGCATGTTGAAATCACGTACGTATACAACATTACAGCCGGATTCTTCTGGAACATTCGAAACACGTAGATTGTTTTGTAATATCGTAACAATATAAATAAAGGCTTACAATGTATTTTTGCTGTGTTCTTTGACAATATATAGCTGTTCCTTACGAGGAAATATAAAATTTTCGTCGATCAAAACTATGATAATGTTAACGTATGATTACAGGGGTAACCATTCCAACATGAAATAATTATTATATCTGAAAATTGAATCGAACAGGCAAAGTTGTAATGAATAACTAATAGTAAACTTGCTACATTGTGTACTGGTTGGTTGTACGGTTACATAAACGATTACGTAGGATATTGCACATCTTAATTTACGTATATCTCACAATGAAAACGTGACTCATTTGCTAAGTGAAATATTTAGTTTACTTTTAACAGATTAAAATCAAAACATTTCCTTATCTAAAACAAAAGTTATTGATTTTTCTGGTGAAAATCATATTAGAACAAATATTGTCATACAGTATTCGCCAATAGAACCCGTGCCAGATGTTAAGTATCTAGAGTGCAGCATAACATATCACGATGATAAGGGGATGTTGAAAGCAAAATTAGTCTCTCCCAGTCGCTTTGTGATTGTGTCATTAAACACTTAAAGAAGGAAACAAGGAAGGCCACGCAATTGAAATATTATAGTGTAATGGTCATACCTCAACTACTGTACACTAGTGGGACTTGGATTAGAAAGGTCAACTAGATTAGAAAAGTACAGTATATGTAGAATAAAGGAGCGGAAATAAGGTTCTTGATGGTTGTACCAGTAGAGATCTTATCAGAAATTATCATATTAGAATAGAGCTAGGCATAGGTGAAAGCTTAAATGAGAAAATATCTCGGTACAAAACGGAATGGTGGTTACACGTAGAGAGAATGGCTCCAACTAGATTTTCAAGAACAGCCCTTGACTATCATGATGGAATCCATTGAGACTGGAACAGGATGACGACAACGACGAATACTTAGTTAACTAACCCTTGTCGATTAATGATTAGGTTTATTTACCAAATCATTCAAGTCATATTAGTAATTACATATTTTAATTCGTTGTATGCTAACAATGTAAAGATGTTTGTTAAGATATACAATAAACGTGTACACAATAACTCCAGACAATCTATTTTCAACGGTAGATACGTACGTCTGAAAAACGTCGCTGAGAATTACTGTCAAGGAACAGCTTTGCGGAAAATTTATTGGGCAGAGACGCAAAGGCCGGTAGGAAATATATCTTATCCAACCTACCTCACAATAATATTATGTAGCGTATACTCCGTCAAAATCTCAGACATTTTCTCCTATTACAGTACGCTTTACAGTGAACATTAACTGAAAAAATATGAACAAAATTATCATCTAGTCAAATAAGACGTACAGAAATCAAACGAATGAATTAAATGAGAAGATTCACCTCGTGTTTCGCTAAGGTATGGCAATTTCGCATAAAAACTTCACACATTTGAAGCACGTATACTCTTATAAAACCGTGAATTATAAATAATAATTGTAAAGGTGAAAAATAGAGTACATATTTATGATAATAAGGTCCAATAATTTTATTGACAAACACTTATACCTGATTTACAGATATCAAAAATTAGGTGTTATAGTATATTAATCTTAAAGTATAATAATTAAAACACGTATTTTTTACAATATGGTACTATTACTTCTAATGTTCTACTAAATGATGATTCTATTTTAATGTGAGAGAAATTTAATTCTCATTTCATACATCTTCTTCATCCTTCAAGCATTTTAGGCTTGGCGACCTTTGCGCCCCTGGCCTTGGAACAACTCATGTTCAATCACAGATTATATAAAAATTTGATCTTTGTAAATCTGTCTTATTTTTATGAAGTTCAGGAAGACAGTCGTTTGTAGAGTTTAATAAAAAAAATGAACGCCAGAGAGTTATTTACTCATAACTTTTGTAGCCGTTTCAAGAGTTATATTAGTATGCGACAATTCTTCAAGATAGTCCAACACACATTAATAATATAATAAATAATAAGTATCACCTAATTAACAATATCAAAGTGCACAACACAAATGACCAACTGCAGATGTCTACACACCATAAGTTACAACTAACGCTTTATACAAAACACCACACTGAAACGCTGAATCGCAAATAACATGTCTTATCATTTGTATCCGTAATACGCAATTCAACACTGCATCTTAGCGGCTGCTTTCAAAACATTGCTATTTATACGACGCCAAGTTTGCGTGATTGTTCCACGCTATCGTAGAATAATCGGGAAATTGATAGAGTTTCTGAGTTACCAAATATACACACATATCATAGTACAGTATGTATTTATACATACGTTCTTTAAAATATACAAGTATTAATTATTTTTGTGCGTAAAGGTATATACTGGAACTATAAAAAAAATAATAATTATTTGAAAAAATGTTTAATTAAAGATTTCGACTTTTATTTAGCTTTTATAATTAAATGATAATACACAGTAAATTTGAACTTCTATGTGTGTTACATTAAAATTTCATAAAGGACTTAATGTGTGCTAAACGTCAGACTATCCGAACGGTTAGTATAACATAGGCCTAATATCATGTGGGGTATGTAGCAATTATCTCACAACCGAAAACAAATGGCGGAACTTTATTAGTCCTCAAACGACACAACATCATTGCACACATGAACTGATGAGTCACGTGAGGAAATCGTAAGGAGAGAACGCGTAGTAGCAAATAGATATTATATCGTTTAAATACAATAAATCCCTAACACAGAGTTGTGTAAAGTACGCAGTTTTTTAATGCAATTATTAACTTACAATCCAGACATTGATATGCAGAATGGAATGTCGAAATCGTTTAGAGTTAACGCTATCGTAAACAGGTATTAACGCAACGTTCAATAAATTTTATAGTCATTATTAACTGTTGGGTATTTTAAAAATATCGGTCTCTCCCATCAACACAGTTTGATATACATGCCCTATCACTCTCTGACATTTTACTTGATTTAAAACACCAGCACGTGTGTACACGTGCTTATACGCTCTCACAGAATAAATGGTGACCTTAGAAAACAGGTAAGCCCCATCGTGTTACCCCCTACCCGAGTTCACACGTTCGTTGATGCGTACATAATCTGAAAAAAGCCTTATCCGATGATCACACAATACACAGATTTTGTTTTAAAATGTGCTCTACTAATTTACATTGTATTTTAGAAAGGTTAAACTTTTTTATATTTTACTACGTTTATCTCTGTTTACGAAGTTATCTCAAATTTTCACTGTTCAGTACAGTGTGGGTTCTGCTACACAGTTTTACTGTGCTATACTGTTAATTTACAGTGTATAGAAAACGGTTAGTTACATTATTACAGCGCACGCCAAAATATCGTATTTGTTATGAGATACAAATTGTAATACTTTACAAAAGTTTATGTATGCGCGTGCCTTTATATTACGTGTCTCTTTCTCGTTCTATCCTGGTGTAGTCAGTCTTTGTACAGTCATATCCTAATTCTAACTTAAATTGTTGTATATTACCACTATTGAATATCCTTGCACAACTTTGTTAACCCAATTATTTTATTTTTGAAACTTTTCTCCTTTATACGAAAATACTTTAAGTTTGGCATTGTTCTACAGTGAGTATATTGTATAGGCATTTTCATGCGTGTGAATGGAATAGTATAACTGTATCTCTGACTTTTGTTTTCGGTTAAAATATGAGAGCAGAAAAAACACTAATTTGTTATAAAAGATGCCTTATACACTCACTACAGCCTAACCTATCAGGATGTCTACTGATATAAGAAAAACTAGCTCACTTCGAAGATGTTACAACATCTATCACACTGACAGATATCATAATTTGTTTAACGTTACAATGAGCAGAATATTGCTTTGAATAAACGTGTCGCTGTATTCTTACTCAAAGCTTTATTTTTATGGTGTTTTGGTGTGAAGTGGAAGGACCGTGTTTATATTCTGAAGTGACATAATTTTGTGATTACTGCAGTCTTAATTAAAATTCATTTGATTATACACAGCAAATAATTTTGTTACCATAAAATGAATTATCTACATAATAAAGTCTCAACAGTCTAACTTCTTCTTTCAAACCTAATGAAAAAACTTGTTTTAACCCTCGTTCTGCTGTCTAAACTAATTTTACAAATAGCACTTGTACCTGTCGCTGAAGCCTACCTATTTTAATCTGTATGAATCTACGATGAAAAACGTTTTGTCATAACGTTACAATTTGTTGTCGTTATTTAAGTAAGTATAGGCCTCCATTAAGCTACCGACACTAAAACTATTATATAGGGAGGAAATAGGGAAACAAAGTTAGAGAGATTGAAAAACAATAACTTTGTTCTCTCGCTTTCTCTCATTCATTTTCTTCATGCGGTTTTCTTTTTGGACTAAGCGCAAAGCCCTCTGCGATGGCACCTGCCGTTCCCCCCTAAAGACGCCTTTGCGTAAAACTAGGCTACACATAATACTTACATAAACTTTGTACAGGCCTTTATCACTGGAGTAGGGAACATGTTTCCATAGGCTCAATAGTGTAGGCATAAAACTAATTTCGTTTCAACTGTCAACACACTTGCAATTGAAGTAGTAACGAGTCGATTTCCAATGTTAGATTTTGGTATGGAATATTGGACTTCACTTAATCTAGGCCTGTCTATAACTAGAAGTACTAACTGTACATTCATAAGGGTCATAGAATCAAAAGACACCAGAAATAATAAATTAGTGTTAAAATTTAGTGTTGCGTTTTTGTTGGTTATATCTTTCCATGTGTAGCAAAAAATATATTTTTTATACATACTACAACGTACAAAAAGTACAAACTACTTGAGTGAATTCCAAATGACGTCCCGCGGCCTTATCTTAAAAAACCAATTAGCATTAATTAATGTATTTATTTTAATAAGTAAATTAATAAACCGTTAATATTTTAATTGAGAATAATCTTGCAGGAAAAGCTATGAAAAAATGTCTTCTTTTATTGTCATCGTATTTCTTTCCATCCTTTAGCTAGTCAAAACAAAAGCGCTTGACCGAAGTTTTGTCTTTAATTTGTAATCAGCCGCAGCTGTTATTGTAAGTTACGTTTAAGCGTTTACAAAATAAAAATCAGCACGCAGAAAGATGTGTACGTTAATGGCTGCAGCGAATCAACGTCGGTTTTTACATTAAACATTAATGTAAATATACGATGTTTTACATCTTTTTTATATCTTGATTATTATACTTACGTAATAATCCTTGTACCATAAAATATATGAAGTAAGATATATTAAATTAAATATCTAAATTATCTCTTTTAACATATTTACAATTAAACATTGTCTTTTATAATATTTATCAAAATTGATACCTTTAATGAGGCCTGCCAGTAGGTTCCTGGGTTATTTGTGGCCCTCAGATACTTTTAAGTTGGAAACCACTCGGCTACTTATTACAATTTCCTGATTAATATTCGCTGTAAAGTCGCCAAATCTATAAAAATCCACTACAGTGTGACAACTTAATTTCAGTTGATTTGTTTAAAAAAACGTCGTGGCACAGTCGGAGAACAGGTTTGCAAATAATTTAGTGCCCAGAGACGCGAGGGCCAAGAGGAATATCTCATCGAACTTATCTCATAAATGTATTATTGTAGCGTCTATTCCACCAGAATCTCAGGCTGCCCTATTTTGTAAAACACTTTATAGTAAACCTTTGGAACATAAAACGTTTCATAAAAAAAGCCCTAATTGTGATAAATAGTGTCAGCGTGTAATATCACATCCAGTAGTATAAATAATCTCATTGAAATTTGTAAATTAAAAGAATAATTAATCTGCTTTTGTTTATTACGCTTGCTATGCCATTAAGCTTTCTTCAAACTGCAGCATAGATTTAATAGATTTATTTACAAATTTATAACAAGAAAATGTAAATGGAATTTGTATAAATATACGTGTATTTATGAACTACGTCTTTTTTGTAAATATTTTTAAATTTACATACAAGAATTATGTAATTGAAGAAAAGTAGTGCTTACAAAAATGAGTGAAAGGGAATTTAACTGAAATGATTTAGTGTTTGGAGAGAAAACCGTTGAACAATAACATCTGGTATTTATAGTCCCAGTTGTTTGAGAATCTTTTCGAAAAAATCTAGTAACGTAATGTCAGTAACATCAACAAATATAAGCCTTCCTTAATTATTCTAACTATGTAAGTCTAAACGTTAACTTCATATGATAACTTTGATAGAGTAAGTAAATGTATAAATCAACCACTGCACCTGAGACATTTCACTTCATCTCAACTCATAGTCCATATGAGAAATTGTAATTAGAATGTCTTTTTGTATGTATACATTTGTTTAACTTTTCTTTACGCAAGGTGGCTGCGTTCATTAGTGGCACAAATCTTGGACTTTACTGAGAAATTTTTAAACTTTGTGAGTACATTTCAACGGAAACCCCATATATGATTGTGTAAAATTAGTTGAGGTAATACAACTGTCTACATGCTCTGTATGTGTCTGCAGTAATTGAAATAATATGCATGAGTTGTCATAGTATTTATCTACTCTTAAAACATTATGACTTGTAAGAGTTCTGTGCTTACCACCTATCTCATAATAAGTTATTCAACATACAAAATCAGGTTTAACTTACACATGCCTTAAGGTTTGTGATGCACATAAAACATATATAGAAAGTTAAAAATCATCTGAAATTAATAACTACTCAAATAGAACGTTCAATATAAACAGTCAAAAGAAGACAATTTAAATTGTTCGCAAACACGAGCACGCGCGGGCGAGCACACACACACACACAAATCTTACCAGGAAGGCTGACATGCAAAAGTAACAGTTGGTCTAACATAACAGACACCCAAACATCTGTAACAAACCTCCAGACCAAATGTAATGGTGGATGAAGTGCTTACGCTCAAATCAGTCTGAGTATGGGGTGAAAGCCTCAGGAAACTTTGTACTGTTATAACAATAAGTTAGTTCTTTGAGAACTTCTACCTTGTGTTTCTAAGATGGGCAAAAATGTCAACACATCTGTGTCGACAGAGCACCAATACAAAAAAGTTAATTCACATGTGAAATCTTTATATTGTACTTGATATAAAACTGCATTTCAACAAACGATCAATATTTTAAGTTCTAAAATTGATTTGAAAGCAGTTTACTAAACAAGAAAATATTTAATTAAAGCATAAGTAGCCACACTGTAAATTTCAAATATGGTGATTACTAATTTAAAATTAGGTAATTAGGCCTACTAATAATAATATATTTGTATTATTAAATTTAGATTATTATGTGTTGATATACAACAGTATACTAAATTAATTAGGAAGTGTATTAACTTACCAGTATGTAGAAGATTATTACTATTCTTTGCCGAATCTCAAAAATAAAAACTTTCGTTGCCTTCAAAGATTATAAACAACACAAAACAGTTTCTTCACGCAACATATATTTTTTGAAAATTTTACTTTTACAGTTTTATGCATTATTTAGAAAAGTCCTATTTATTATTATAAATTCTAAAAGTAATATTTTGATAACAAAATACATACAAATATTCTGTCAGTTAATATAAGAAGTAGACTTTACTTTATAATAAAGAAGTCAGATGTTAAACCAAAATTAATTAGGTAAAATGTAATTTTTCCTCAATCTGTGGAAACATTCCTCTACGACTGACTGTTGAGTACAAATTGGGTTGACATAATTAGTACGTTCAAAGCCACGTTTGTAATTCTACCCTAGTGGATTATGTGGTAGCTAAATAAATATAATGAGATGAACTGATATTTATTCCCAGAAACGAAGGCAGATTTGTAGAGGCGTGGCGGAGGGCAGAGTAGAGACGTAAATCAGTTTAGGGAGCGTGTGTAAATCTGTTGGAAGAAGCGATGTGTTGATAAGCTGGCAATTAATTACGTACGTACTAGTGGGGGGTAGCTCCCTGATACAGCCGAATGTCTTGGCGCAGTAGAATATCTGTAATCTCTGTACTTCATGTTGCAAGTTACAAACGCATATTTTTACTGAAAGTTACAGATTTTCATATTACAGTACTTTTAATTTAATTGTAAATATTTTGACACGAACATATTCTGAATTGAATTTTAACATAAATTTTACTAAGAAATAAGCTTAGATGGCTTTGTACACATACCCGTGGTGTGTTGTTTACAAATTCTGTAACACCTATGTGGAGATTAAAATTATAAGTCGGCGCTCAGTGGCCTTAGTTGACACGTTGTAACAGACAAGGGATCCCTGGCACTAGTTTGTAATTGATCTCCGATAGGACAGTAATTTTATAAAATCCATTTTCAATTTACTCCTGTAGGATTTTTAATTTCCTAAGGGTACGTGACGTACCAAATTATCACAACATCGACAACACCATAAACACGACACTACATCTATAAACTTATGTAAAATTAATAAAACGTGTTAAACTATATAATCTATGGATCAATATTCGTTAGTTAAGGTACAAAGAAATTCATCATACAGAACAATTTGATCATGAGAATGTTGAATATAATTAACTAATTTAAAGTGTTAAAAATACGTATTAATTTTTGAGATTAAATATTGCATGTTGTGGAATGTCAGTTAAGAAAGGTTTATGAGTAACACATCTTCGCGTATTCAGTAGGTAAAATAGTAAACACGATTTTACTCACGTTGAATATACTAGTATGAGAAAGGACGTAGAGAATGTAGCCTAAACGTTAGTACTGAGTTCTGATTTCTAGTTGTTCTTTTTCCAGTCGTATTCACTTTTGTCCTACAACTTCCTACTGTCAAGAATAAAAAAAAAACGTAATTCTAAAACTTGCTTCAGTATCTGGTGGGTGAGTCACAATGTAGACGTTGATTTAGTTCCTATGATCCACAGATACTCTGCACAGCCCTCAGTCATTAATTAATCCATTCTAGTCACTGACACAGGCAACAAAGGCATGTAGATAACAATAAGAAAGTAATTCGGATTAAACAGTACAAATATTTCTTAATTTTATAAACATGCAATCTGTTCCGTAAACATCCTGACGTGTCTTAAAAAATCTCAGGAACCCATCTGTTGACCTCTATAATGTATTCATGTGTTTAAAATGATATAGTAGAAAAAGTGGCAAGGGCACTGCTTCCCAACGTACTCCTCATCGTTAGCTCTGCCAAGTGTACTTCAACACAGCGTGCAGTAAATTTCGCTTAATTATTCAGTACTGAAATGTAGAGTACTATGGGAACCTCAACTTTATGTTCATTACGACACTCGGACAGTTCTCTCACTTCAACCATAAGCACGCGCATACAAACTTGTTTTATTGAACCCCCTTTCATAGACATATGTAATAAAATACCCCATCGTAAATAAATGTTGCAGGGAAGCCATGTGGCGAATTAAGTTCATAATGTATGAAATTATTCCATAGAGTCGCTAACTATATACTTATTATAATAATTTTCTGTCATTTTTATTCTCCACGAGTGTGTGTGCTTTAAAGTAAATTATGCAACATTAAAAATTATAACACACATGTTTTTCGTGTTTTTTGTCACTATATGGTACTAATAATCTTGTAAAGTTTTAGTATAATAGAGTTTGCATGCCAGACCATGAATGAATGAGAGCATGTGATTAGTACATAGTAAATTAAGAATAATTTATCGTTAAAATAATTTACGTTATTGCATAACTTGTTATCCACAAAAGAAATCTTAACAATGAATTTGTTAAATGAAAATCTATAGCACTGCCGACAAAAGCAATTCCTTTTTCGCTATTTTCTATCAGCTAGTGGCTTTCGTCTCCATAGAGACTTCATAGTTGTTTGAAATTAAAAATGTAAAGACAGGTGTTAGACATTAATTTTATTCTTGCAGATAACGTTATATATATTTATGGTTTTTTTAACTCTATGTATATAAGGGGTTTGTATAAACTGGTGCCTTATTAATTACACCAACACATTAATTAGCAATTTACAGATACGCCGTCCTAAACGTGGAGTCTCGTTTCACATCGCCTTTGCTCATTCGCCCGCGTTTGTATGAATTGACGTGTACACTAGTCGTAAACAGTATTTCTCCAATCCATAGGGTTATTCAAAATGAATGAACCGATGCATAACGCAATATTTTACTAAGGAAATGTAGTTCAAAATTCCAACCAAATCAAAAGTATTCTACTCGTAATCAAGTTTTATTTCCTGTCTTAAAAGTATTTAATGTGGTCACCCCTTGCAACACGGCCAACATCAAGGGAAAATTAGTATTCTTCCCAAAAGCGTAGCAACATATCATGATCCACTGACCTGATCGCTGTCGTTATTCTACGTTTAAGGTCATCGATTTGGGTGGTGGTGGAAGAAAAACGCTATCCTTTACATAACATCACAAGAAAAAAATCACATATGCTGAGATATGGAGAGCCTTCTTCCGAACAATCCATGATTGGTGCACTTTTTCATTCAAAAAAGCTCAAACCATCCGGTGCTAATGGAGCGGTCCTCCATCATGTTGTAAAATGAAGTCATCTGAATCTGGTTGCAGCATCGGGAAGAGCATGTCGTTGTAGCATGTCGAGGTAGGTTTGTCCTGTAACAATGTTTCCCTCGAAGAAAAAGGGACCATAAACCTTGTCTGAAACCCACAGAATATTCACCTCAGGGGAATTTCTTTCGTGTTCAGTTTTTTCATGTGGTGATTTTTTCACAAGTGCGCACATTGTGAAGAAGGATTGTGGCAGTCAAATGTAAGGTCGCTTCATCACTGAAAATTAAAAGATGCTGAAATGAAGGTTTTGCCTTCAGCATCAAATTGCAAAATTCCATTCGCTTCCTCTAATCGTTAATGGTAAGTGCTGAGCGAGCTGCATCTGTATAGTTTCAGATGTAAGCGTCTACTTAGCTCACGCCAGATAGTGTGTTGTGGGATCGCAAACTTATAACTAGCTCGATTTATGGGTTTCTATGGGCTCCGCTCAAAAAACAACACAAATTCTCTTTACTTGCTCCTCTAAAACTCGTGGTTGTCCGGAACTTTTTCCTTTGCACAGACATCCAGACTCTTCATCAGTCTCTCAAAACCAACGACGAATGTTCTTTGTAGAGAGCCGATTAATGTTGAATCGCCTTTGAAAAGCACGCTGCACTTTGACAACTGATTACGTTTTCGCAAACTCGAGAACGCAGAACACGTTTTTGCTTTTAACTCACCATTTTGAGTGTAAACAAATAAACAACCGTAGCCTAGAAAATGACGCGACTACAGCGTTCGTGTGGCAGCCATTGAAAACTTAGAAATCTCCTCTTTCAAACGGTCAGTAACTCATTCCATGACAATGCTCGATAACTGAAAAATTGCGTCATGAAATCGGTTCATTCTTTTTTATCACTTGTAAGACAGGAAATAAGTCTTGATTATGTGTAGAAAACTTGTGTTGTGGTTGAAATTTTGTATTAATTTTCCTTAATAAAATATTGCGTTATTAAATCGGTTCATTCTTTTTGAATAACTCCGAATTCGAAGAACGTTTTTATCAGCAAGCCTATCAGCTACACACGGGTAAATTTATTCACATTTGATTAATATTTCCGGGTAATCGATTTCCTTTTAACCTTTGGCTTTATGAATAAGTTTCTTCACATTTAGTCTTAATCATCGCGTTCAGACGTAGGCCTACATTGATGTGCTGAGGAGGTGCAGGAGTCGAGCCCAGTGTGTCTGTAACAATAACGTATTATTTTGAATGATGTTTATGTAGTAACGTCGGTGGTCATTGTATTTGATTACAAGGAATAATGATTTTCATAGGCATAAATAAATATAAACATGTTACAATTAAAGATGTTCCTTTTCATCGAAGTTATGGTTTTCATTATTTAAATTCTAATCAACTAAAGTACTTATTGCTAACAATTTTATTTTTTACTTTTCCTTTTGTTTCCTTCTCAGGAATGAACGATACGAGATAACAATTTATTACTTTGTCGCCATCAAGACCGTAATAATCGACGTTCACCAAGCTACACAGTTTGGCATAAAGACGTTTGGTAAGTGACGAATTCCTGGAAAATCATGTAATATACGTATTACCAACGGCAAAATTGCTACAATACTTTTGAGGATCCAGTAGTAGATGATCTGCAGTATTTAGCTTTGTAGAGTCCTCCGTGCAATAAGGTGACGATCTCTTTATAGTCTTATAGAGAAAATAGAAAAAAATAGTATTCTAAATGAATTACCACAACCGCTAAAAATGTCATAGAGATTCACTTGTGGTATTCAGTTTGCTGTTGTAATATATTATAGGGCTAGTCATAATCACAGTAGTTTTCTATTTTAATAATTTTCCTATATTTTAAACTTTAGAAATGTACTATATTGTTCTTTACGTCTGCAGTCGTGTATGACTTAGAGTTATTAAAACTTAATAAAAGTTAAAACTCAGTCAATCAATATTATGCGAAACTAAACTTTTGGTGGTACAATAATCGTTCTGTGTTCGAAATTAGATTTTTACGTTGCTATACTTTGTTTGACAGGCCATATATTTTACTATTTCTTGGTGCTTTCATAAAAGAAAAGGTTTTATAAATTGTTTGTTTCAATAAAATACTAATTGAGGATATAAAAGGAAACATACCTGTGTTTTGTTTAAAAAGGCTTTGTATAGGAGGATTCTTGGTTCCAAAAAAAATCTTTGTATTCTTCCAAGAGGCTAGCAGACTTTTCGGAGTTTATGTTTCTATAACACTTTTATTGTCAAAGATGCTTAAGAAGTTCGTATCTGTCTAAGATCAGGAGCATATTATCATTTTCCATTGGCAACAAGGCGCCTTTCATTGTTACTACAGTGTAGCCGATGTAGCAAAATTGTTTAATTTCATTTAATTGCATATTTTGTTCTCTATGTACTACAGAACTCTCAACAAATTAAAATAATGTCAGTATACGAGGTATACTACTATATTATACTCGTATAATATATTACTGTTCCCTTGCATATCCTAATATGTATTCACGTGTAATGTAAAATTTCTATGTAGTTTGCAAATAACAGTGTGCAGAATTTAATACAAGATATTTCTGTACCCACAAGAAATGTCAATTTTAAATTTATTAACTATAATCATTTGTTTAGAGTTTAAAATGTTTAGCTATCAGTAACAAAAATATCGTAGTGTCGTTGCGATGCACATGTTTTGTTTCTATTTCCTTTACAGCTTAGTGGAATGTAAACAACTAATAACGAACCAGTAACGAATGAGTAAACAAACAGTGACAAACTGACATCGATGTTCCTTAGAACTGCGAAGTGAGGCGATGTGTAACTCGTATTAGAGGTGTGATTTATTGAACAAGAAGACTGTTGAGGAGCTATATGTTAACACTCTGGCAACTAATTATTTACGAAGAGGAACTGAAACAAACACGCTTACGTTACAAAAGAGATACTGCGTAATCGTTGTCCCTGTTTTCCATATCTTGGAGAACATTAAACATCAACGTCTTTAGGTGAATGTCGTAACTGAGTTTGACAATATAAAATTCAAGCCTTGCTTGATGCACAGGATTTTCTATGCAATTGTAAAAAGTGCTTTGGTCGGTAGGTAAATACATTATCTCCTTACCTATTGTGGAACTGATTTGTTGCCTTTCTTCATGAAAGTAATGGTGTATGTGTTGTACACATTGTATTCCTGGTAAATGGGACGTGCATTGTAAACACTGAACTTAAACGGGTAAACAGAGGGGTATCTCAAAAGGGTAGATATATAAAAGTTATTTCTATTTTGCATTAGGCAGGAATCGAACCAAGCCGCGTGGTGTCTAGACCTACCAAACCGATAGCCCCACTAGTCTTAAATAAACGCAAAAACAAAATATGTCAATTCAATCACTCTTAACAAAGTACGTAATAATTGTCGTCTGCAGGAACGGAAATTATTATTCTAAACTGTAATAGCGTTTCTTTTTACATATAAAAATGCAAGTAACAATATTATGTCCTCTGTCAATGTCCTACGATATTATATCGTATTTCAAAAAGTTTTAACTAATGTATAGGGTTTAGTAGTGTATATGTTACTGTAAATCCTAAGATTTACCGTTTTATGATGGTAAACGTTTGAAACGTTTCCATTTCGGACTTTTACAAACAATTACTGCTAAATGTCAAGATTAACCGCTACGTTGTAGTAAAAGCTGCACTTGGAGGTTTTCGTGAATGTGAGAACGTGATAGTCAAAGTGCCAGGTGTAGATCAAGCAAAGGTGGACCTAAAATCAATCATAGATGTCGTACTGAGTATTGAAAATGATGAATTTTATCACTTTACATTTTCTCAATTTTCTCATTTCACACTTTTACAGTAACATATACACAGTTTGAGAAAAACCTGTTTATACAATGTCTTCTGTCACATGAACAAATGCAGAAAGTGTGTGCATCATAAAGGAAATGTTACTAAAATTAATAAATCGATGTTTTTAAACGAAAACCGTTCTTTATGTTTAATTAATAATTCAATACGCTAAAAGGTTTAACGGCTGTTATGTGACACTCAAGGGTAGCACGTACAATATATATTTATTTAGTATGTTTTCTAAACTAGTAAGCTACTATTAATTCTAACGCTTGATCAATGGCGATATCAATTGGCCAAGTAATTAGCTAATAAACCATCATCATCATCATCATCTTCATCGTTATCATCAACGTCGTCGTCGTCGTTAACTTGTTCCCATATAAACGTATTACTCCTTCTGTCCGCTAGAGGCTTTTTGGTAGCATCTCTAAAAAATGTTATTTCTGAGCTTTCTATAATTTTGCTGATCTTAAGACTTCAAATTTTACAGCCGTAGAAGAGAAGCGGAACGGCAATTGATTATCTAATGCAATTTTAACTGCTTGTCCAGAGCAATATTTTTAAATTCTAATTGTTAACGCGTGTCCAAACATGTATGTTATACGATAAATACTGTACATGTTTGATATTGTTACGACATTACAGAACAATCAACGTGTTTATCGAATGTTCCGGATGAATCCATCTAAATCTGTTGTGGCGTGCGTGATTCTCAGCGCATTTGCTAGGCTGAACAGAATTCGTGCGGCCGCACGCATTGTATTAAGGCCGCAATTAATCACGTCGTAGTGTAGTAGAGACAAGGCGTAGCTGTGGAATGTTCTGGTCTGTGAATGGGGTATAAATACTAGGTGGCAGCGGTCTCAGTTTCAGTTATTATCGGGCGATATTACTGTGTGCGTTCATGTGGTTACTAGTGAAGTGTTGTGTTTTATAATCGGGCGGTATAATTGGAAACCATTGTGTTTTATATTAGTTGACATTTTATTGCGTGTGAACAATTTAGTTGATTTGTTGTAAGAGACTGTGTTGTTAATTACGAACTGTTTAACTGTGAAAATTAAAGCTGGTGATTAGTGACTTAATTGATGTCTTGTATTTTGTTTTCCACTGTACCTACGACGATCAAGTAGACCGTCGTAACAGTGGTGTCAAAAGTGGGATAGAACGGTTAACAATGGAAACAGTGGACACTTTGTACACGACGAAGTGATTCGTAATTAATCGGTAAACAATGGATGCCAGTCAGATGATGAAAGATTCCAAGCGCTGCTGTGGCAGTCACGGGAAGAGACAAAAGAAGAACAAAAACAAGAAAGAGAAGAAGCAGAAACACGACAAAAAAGAAGAACGCAGACAGGAAGCGGAAGAAGCAGAAAGACGACAGGATGAAACACGTAAGCAGGAGACAGAGAAATCAAGGCAATAATACAGGAACAGAAACAGATGCAAGAACATAATACCGCAGAATTGGGTCTCCTACGAGGTGAGCTTAATAAACAAGTTACTAAAATATCGGAAGTACAAGAATTAATGACAATAAAAATAGCTGAAATAGAAAAATCCGTTTCCAGTGTTGAAGAATCGATGTCTACAAAAATATCTGACGTAGGAGAATCCATGTTAAATAAAATGCCTGAAGTAGAAAAATCTGTCTTTACTGTGGAAAAAGCTATGTCAACAAAAATATCTGCTGTAGAAAACTCAATGACAAACATAAGAGAACAAATTGAAAGTGAAATTGAGCATTTCATAAAGGTACAACCAAAGAAAAATTGTGAACAGGCTGTACCTATAATAAAGTCAGAAAAATACACTAAAAATGAGTCAATAGAGACAGTAACTTTGCCTGCAGTAGGGACACTTCATGTCAAAGCTCCAACCTTTGACGGAAGCAGTCACTGAGCAACGTACCTCCGCCAATTTGAAGCTGCTGCATGCGCAAATAATTGGACAGAGAGAAAGACAAGGCTGTTTCACTCGTTCTTGCGTTAAAAGGACCTGCGGCAGATTTACTACAGAAAGTGCCACCTGACAGCCAGAACACCTATGCCGAGTTGATAAAAGCTCTAGAATTACGTTATGATGATAAACATTTGCGAGATATGTACTGCACCCAGTTGAGAGCAAGGCGACAGCATTCCGGGGAAAGCCTTCAAGAGTATGAAGCAAGTATCGACAGACTAATTAGACTGGCCTATCCTGAAGCGCCAGAAGATTTTCAAACGAGTTTTGTGATGCAGACATTTACTGCCGGTGTCCCAGATAACGAACTACAGCAAGTGTTACAAATGGCAAGACACCAGAAGAGTGGGGACGCCCTGGTACATGCTTTGTAATTTGAGGCCGCCAAATCAGCGTCTGGTTGGACAAGTCATAAAGTGCGCGCGCTAAAAGATCGCGACGGCACAGACGATGAGGAAGAAGAACAAGGAACAGAGACTCGACGGTCGGCGCCACAGAATAAAATAAGAAAGGATGAAATACCGAAGTGTCATAGATGTGGGAAACCTGGACAACTACAACGAGATTGTCGGATTAGAATTCAGCAGCAGGGAAACGAGCAATTGTCGGTGCAACGGGGCGTGTGCTGACTAACTGGAGGAACGAAGCCCCTAGACAATACGCAATTTCTACACTTCAGAAAAAGAGCAGGAGTTTGGTAGTTACCGGATTCGTTCAAGAAAGGCCAACCTCGATTACAAATGGCACAGGCGCAACAGTTTCCATTGTGCGGCCCGACGTAGTGAAAGATCTCAAGCCAATCTGGTGCACTTGGAGCTTGCGAACAGCTACTGGACGGCCTGTAAAAGTGTTTGGAAAAGTGGAGACACACCTACGCCTCGGTCGACTTGAGTTTAATCATCAAGTACTTGTTGCAGACATTGTGTATAAAGCAATTCTTGGTGTGGACATTATGAACGCATATGGATTTATAGTCGACTTCAAAAACAAATTCACGAGAATCGGAGAAGAAGAACTAACGCTCTCCACTTTGAATACATTAGGAAAATTGATAGACGTGATAAACCAAGTGGCCGTAACTGTTCCGCCAAACTCCAAAATGATCATCATGGTTAGAGCCGAGGTAGATACTAGTGGCAACCAGTGCTCTATATTCGAACCCTAGGTAGTCAGCACACCGGGCATACTAATTGCCAGAAGTTTAGTAAAACCTGACGAAACCGGAAATGTACCTATTAGAGTGGCGAATATTTTGGATCAAGCTATCACTTTACAAAGCAATACGCTCCTAGGCAAATTGACTCCTGTGGCCTGGGTAGCCGGAATAACGCAACGAAGATCCAGTGCTTCAGATAATTCCAATTTACCAGAGGAACTGCAAGAATTATTGAACACATCTCCTACCGACCTCTCAAGTGGTGAGGTAAAATTAACTCAGACAGTTTTTACACGAATTCGAAGATTGTTTTGCAGTTCGGGGACAGTCACTGGGAAGAATCTCTCTTGTACAACATCGCATAAATACCGGGGACACAACACCGATACGCCAACCTCATCGAAGGCCTCCATCATCTAAGCAAGAGGGAATGTCTCAGTTAGTACAAGACATGTTGACAGAGAGAATAATCGAGCCTTCGTGAAGTGCTTGGTCTTCTCCGGTACTGCTGGTAGCGAAGAAGGATGGTGGATTTGTGTTTCTGCGTAGACTAACGGAGGCTGAATGACGTTACAAAGAAAGTCTGCTATCCCTTACTTCGCGTTGACGATACACTCGACACGCTGTCCGGAGCAAAGTGGTTTTCCACATTGGACCTAAAGCGTGGATATTGGCAAGTGGGTCTTCACCAAGAAGACAAAGAAAAGTCCCCTTTCTCGACCCCAAGTGGCTTATTTCAATTCAACGCCGTGCCATTTGGACTCTAATGCACCGGCGACATTTGAAAGATTGATGGACCTGGTACTCCGAGGCCTGACGTGGAAAACTTGCCTTGTTTATTTATACGATGTCATAGTAATCGGGAAGATTTTCAAAGACCATTTTAAAACCTTAAGGAGGTTCTAACTAGAATTCACAGTGCCCAACTGAAGCTGAGCCCGAAGAAGTTTTCTCTATTCCAGAAGGAAGTACAGTATCTGGGTCATCTGGTTTCGGCAGCGGGTGTTAGCATGTATCCTAATGAAGTAGACACAGTAAGAGATTGGCCAGTGCCGAAGAGTAAACACGAATTTCGGAGTGTTTTGGGTTATGCTCATATTACAGACGTTTTGTGAAAAGCTTCACTACTATTGCTAAACCACTACATGAGCTAACGGAAAATAAACGAAACTTCTAGTAGTCGAGAGAGTGTGACCAAGCATTTAGGACTTTAAAGATTGCATTATGTTCGCAGCCAATTCTCGCTTTCCCCATTTCCGAAGGGAAGTACATCGTAGACACAGACGCAAGCAATACTGGTCTAGGAGTAGTTTTCTGTCAAGTGCAGAACGATGAAGAGCGAGTAATAGCGTATTACAGCAAGACGCTTTCTAAACCAGAAAGAAATTATTGTGTTACAAGGAGAGAGTTGTTGACAATTGTCAGACCTATGGAGCACTTCCATAAATACCTCTATGGGAGGGAATTTTTACTGCGTACCGACCATGCCGCGCTTGCATGTCTCTTGAGATTTTAAAATCCGGAAGGACAGTTGGCAAGGTGGCCCGAACGTCTGCAAGAGTACAGCTTCAAGGTACAACATCGGCGGGAGTGCCTGCATGGAAATGCAGTAGGCTTATTACGAAGATCGTGCCAGGAAGACTGTCGACATTGTCACAGGCAGGAAGAACAAAACTCAAGCGAACATGTTCAAGCCATCACTATAGACTTCCTGGCAGACGTCTGGAAAACACAAGACTGTCGAGAAAAACAGATGACTGATGAGGAGATTAAACCGATCTTGACAGCAAAAGATGAAGTTCGCCACCCTGATTGGCAAGATATCTGCCATGGTTCCGAAGTGCTGAAGGACTACTGGGCACAAAGGGAATCTCTTATCTTAGAAAACGGATTGCTGAAAAGGGCTTGGGAAAGTGCAGATGGACGAGACGTGGTCATGCAGTTGATAGATCTTTGAAGTAAAGTGCAGTCTGTTTTGATGATGGAACATCTGGGGGCCATCTTGGCGTTACCAAACCCTTGACAAAATACGGAAGTGATTCTATTGGCTTCATCTTCGCCACGACGTAGAGGAATGGCTACGGAAGTGTGAAATATGTGCTGCAAGCAAGGGTCCACAAAGCAGATACAGAGGGAAAATGAAACAGTAAAACGTTGGACTGCCTTTTCAGAGAATTGCGATAGACATTGCTGAACCATTCCCTGTTACTGACGATGGAAACCGGTACATCCTGCTTGTAGATGACTACTTTACTAAGTGGGTGGAAGCCTACGCAATTCCAAATCAAAAGGTTACCACTGTGGCAAAGGAGCTAGTTCACAACTTTTGTTGCCGTTATGGAGCCCCTATGCAAATCCATAAGGATCAAGGAAGAAATTTCGAATCAGGAGTGTTTAAAGAATTATCCCGTCTACTTGGAATTCGATAGACCAGGACAACGCCTCTGATTCCTCAGTTGGTCGGAATGGTTGAGAGTTTTAATAGGACACTTGAGCAGCATCTTTCGAAGGTTGTTGACGAGAACCAAATAGACTGGGACCAACGTATACCACTATTCCTCATAACGTATAGATAATCAGTACACGACACAACCGGCATGACTCCAGCAAAATTGGTGTTTGGGCGGGAGATTCGTCTTCCTGGGGACTTAATGTTCGGATCACCTGTGACTCAGTCCCAAGAGCCACAGAACTATTCCTCGCAATTAGAAAACCAACTGCGACAAATGAATCGCTTGGTAAGAGGACGGTTGAAGATTGCCAGTTATAAAATGAAAACTCGGTATGAAATTCGCAGCAATAGTATGGGTTTCCAAGAAGGAGATCAGGTCTGGTTGTTCAACCCAAAACCCCGTCGTGGTCGCTCACCTAAGCTTCAGTCTAACTGGGAAGAACCCTACACTGTAAAAAAAAGAATCGACGAGTTGTTTATCGGATTCAACAGGAAGGACAGCGAAAGTTCAAGGTTGTCCACCTAGATCGCCTAGCTAAGTATTACTTCAGATACGGTTTGCCAGTTCGGGACGAACAGTATTAAGGAGGGGAGAGTGTTACGACATTACAGAACAATCTATGTGTTTACCGAATGTTCCAGATGAATCCCATAAATCTGTTCTGGCGTACGTAATTCTCAGCGCATTTGCCAGACTGTGTCAAAATTCGCGCGGCCGCAATGACTGTGTCAAGGCCGCAAATAGTTACGCCGTAGTGTAGTAGAGATAAGGCGTAGCTGTGGAATGTTCTGGTCTGTGAACGGAGTATAAATACTAGGCGGCAGCGGCCTTAATTTCAGTTATTTTCGGGCGATATTACTGTGTGCATTGAAGTGGTTATTACTGAAGTGTTCTGTTTTATAATCAGGCGGTATGTTTGTAAAACAATTGTGTTTTATATTAGTTAACATTTTATTGCGTGTGAACAATTTTTGTTGATTTGTTGTAAGAGACTGTGTTGTTAATTACGAACTGTGAAAACTAAAGCTGGTGATTAGTGACTTAATTGGTGTCTTGTATTTTGTTTTCCACTGTACCTACAACGATCATGTAGACCGTCGGAACAATATTCTGCGACCATAGTGCAATGACTTTGTTTTTAAGGCAAGTATTATTTCCGCATGCAGTGAACTCTATTATAGTCGTAAAAATTAAGTTATTTTTAATTGTAAAAACAAATTTATTAGCGAATCAGTCAAAATTTAGCTAAAAAAGTTACACATGTGTTGTCAGTTGACTGCATAAAACGTGTGAACTTTCCTGACAACTGTGGATTAGCTGTTTGGAAACATATGAGCGTGTCTTTTGTTGACTTCAAGTTGGCACAGTGAATAAACACAGTCACTCACGCGCTAGCACAGAACAATAAATTTATGTGCTCCTTGTGCTTTACTGAACTTGCTTTACTTTTATTACATTGTGAAGCACACATTGCTCCCGTGTTGCGTAGTCACGTTCTCTTGAAATGAAACTTCTATCTTCCAGCAACCTTTACAAGATATTTACCCAGACTTCGTTAAAAACGTTTGTGCTCTATAGTAATACGTTTGTTTGGATGACGCTAACAGACTTATTCAACTTTCCTGTTCACTGGCGCCTAAATGTTAATTGCTGTGTCCAGAAAAAAATAATCTATTCATCGAATGCAAGTTTGTTTCGTACAAAACATACAATTTTTAGAAGATCATTTATACACTTTATATTCAATCAATAAGATAATTTTATTGAGTGTAACGGAATTGCGTCTTATAATGCATTCTTCATTATACAATATTTTTAATATAGCGATAGAATTAAATGTGATCATTAATTTTTTTCATTTTAATGTTATTTGTTTATATTTTTTATATTGTGTTCCATTTCTTCCACGTTTCAATTAGTTCACTGACTTAAATTTAACTAACAACTGCCTAAAATATAATTTTACGAACACATATATATTGTAACGAAACAAATGTTACAAAAGAATAGTAAATAATAGTGAAATCCGATCCAGAGAAGAAACAAGAAATAATAATTGAAAGCAAATTAAAGGAAAACTATTTGGTTTGACTTATATAATATTATCCAGAAACCCAGAAATAACCCAGTAGAATAGGGCAGTAAACAGAAAAAAGTGAAATAAATAAACCTAGTAGGCCTAATCAACTTACCCTGAATAATAATCCAAACCCAATAAAGAGTACCTAATCCATATAATAAAATTGTATTAATTATAATCATATAGGCCTATAATCAAGGAAAGGAAAAGGGACACAAACCTTTAAAGTAATGAGTGTCATCATAAGAAATAGCGACACAGACTACTGTTAAACAGTGTAATTATTTTTGATGGAAGTGTTTTGTTATTATTAGATAGAATTTTAGTTTATCATACAGACAATAGTTTAGCAGTATAAATAAACTAAAACTGTCAAAAACAATTATTATTATTAAAAGTTTTGTTATATGTTATAAGATTTTATGTCACCAGTTAATTTATGTAAATATATTTATCTCAGGTAGTCAAAGTAGAAATTACAATAAATCATAACAAATTGTTCCACTACATATCATAGAAATTCAAATTAATAAGGTTTTACAGTTATAAACTGAGGCATGTTTAGTATCAAATTGTTTATAATTATCTAATTAATAATTGTATAAACATTGCATATATAATTAGAGTATAATAATAATATTATCTATTAAAGGTAATTTATAAAATATAATGTAGGTAATGGGTGTTGATCCTATAACATTTAAACTGTACATAAATGACCAATCAAAATTTAAGAAATTTGTATGAGTTAGGTAACTAAAAGAAAGAAGAAATAACACTTAATTGTTAATTGTGATGGAAAGCAGTTGAATAGTGCGTGTCTAGAGGTAATTAAAAGTATATAAAAATAGATGACCCGTGTGTGAAAGAAGATCTGAAGGACCATCATCGAAGATAATAATCCTTCCACTACCATTTTCATGAACAAATAATACACACAATCAAGAAAAATATTCAGAAACAACCAGGAACCCTTCAGCAATATCGTCTAGATGTGTAAAGTATAATTTGACAATATTTTTTAACAAGGAACAACCACTAGACAATATAACAATTTACACTAACACTAATCACTAGTAAACATTTTAAAGTGCAACCAAATTCAATCTCTAAGCGTACAAGGAAACATTTATTGTACACATTAATAAACTACATTATTTTCTGAGACGGACAAATTGAATATCGTCAAACTTGTATGTAACTTAATATATAATTTGTGTAAATTTTTAGATTATAAGTAATATATTGTTTGTAAAGGTACTCTCTATTATTAATCCACATGCAAGGGAACTTTTCGTAGCAGCCACAAGAATTCCCACGAAATATATTAAAATTATTTAATTATAAATCCTGAGATAAATATCGACCCTGTGACAACTGTATGTATCGAATGGAATTTTCCAATAATTGGAATTTATGTTACAAAGATTAAATCAATATGTTATTAAATCATATCCATGGGTTATTATTCCATTAAGTGAGTATTATAAATTGGCGCACCAACTAGTGAGGCTGAAATTAGGGAATATTAAGTGAAAAAATTGAATTAAGCAAATTAATTTCCTAATTTTTAGCTGGCGACTGCTATAAGTTCCAAGAAATAATAAAGATGCATAAGAGGGCTACATCGTTGAAACGGACGAAGGAGGCAGAGAAGGAAGTCAGGATGGAAGAGAAAGAAGTAACATCGGTGGAGGATGTGGAAACGGTAGTAAGAGAGGAAGCCAGAGGAGGCCTGGATTTACAACAACTATGGGAATTAATTAAAGAAGACTCTAAGAAGCAGAAGGAAGAAATGAAGGAAGATTTGAAGAACTCAAGGAAGAATTCACTGAAAACTCAAGGAAACAAAATGAAATTTTGAGTCAAAACTTATTAAAACAAATGGAGGAACAAAAGAAGCAAACGAGGGAAGATTTGAAGAAGCAGAAGGAAGAATTCACTGAAAACTCAAGGAAACAAAATGAAATTTTGAGTCAAAACTTATTAAAACAAATGGAGGAAAAATTCGATAACATCAAGGAAGATAACAGACAAACGAATGAAAAAATTGATAGCATCAAGGAAGATCACAGACAAACGAATGAGAAAATTGATAGCAACAAGGAAGATAACAGACAAACAAATGAGAAAATGAGTGAAAATTTAATAAAACAGATGGAGGAGAGATTTGACCAAAACAAAGAAGAAACTAATGAAAATTTTAGGAAACAAAACGAAACCACTAATGAGAGTTTAAAACAGATAAATGAGAAAATTGATAGTATTAAAGAAAGTACTAATGAAACTTTAAGACAAACTATAAGTGAAAATAATAACCAAATGAAGGAAGAGTTCAGACAAATCAATGAAGAGAATTTAAGAAGAATTAATGGTAGAATTGAACAAGTCAATGATACAATTAACCAGAAGATGGACAAAATCGATGAGGAAAGGAAGCAAGAAATAGCTGACACTAATGAGAGATTGAGAAAAGCTAACGAAACCATTACACAAAATTAAGCAGTGATAAATACTAGAATAGACCAGGTCCAAGAAAATAGTCGTATTCAAATAGAAGGAATACAAAAGGAACAAGAAAATTTAGTGAATTTACAGAAACAAACCGGAGAAAGGTGTGACAATATTAACACTACGATGAACAATTTAACTGGTCAAGTACGCCAAAATCAAGAAGAAATTGAGTTAATTAGAACCAGACCAAATAATATTACTCATGTTTCCACAAATGAAACCAAAGAAGGGATTAATTTCAAAAATTATCGTAGAAACCCCATGGAATTCCTGGCCAGAATTGAGGAACATTTTAATAAACATCGAATAACTATCTGGAGCTCGATTAGAGAGATGTTGGATGAGCATTTTAGGGAGATTACGGACAACTGGTGGACAGCAACCAGGAATGAGATAGTGGACTACGCTCAATTTAAAAAACTGTTTAAAGAAAAATACTGGTCCGAAGCTATACAAAATATTATAAGGGACAACATTTGTCAGGGAAGATATGATGGAAATAGAGGTACATCTCCAACTACTTACTTCTGGGGAAAGGTGTGTTTGGCGAGACACCTAGAGCCAAGAATACCAGAAGAATCCCTAGTAACTAAAATGGCATACCATTATGACACAGGAATTGCCAGAGCACGCCTGGGAAGCCAGATTAAAACGGTCCACGCAATGGCTGACTTATTAGAAAATTATGAACACGAGGGTTACTACAAAAGAAGCAGACAACGAACTGATCAGTGCGGTTCAAAAAATAATAACCATGGTATGAATCATAATCAATATAATAACATGAATAACCGGAATAGTTATGTCAACGATCGTAATTACAACCAAAATTTTACCCCAAATAATAACCAACCAGCAAACTTCAATCGAAACCCAATTAACAATAATGATAACAACAGGCCCAATCAAAATTACCATCCGGGTAATAGAAACAATAATAATTATAATAACTACCGAACAAACCAAAATTATAATAATTTTAGGAGTAACTCAGGAGTTAATAACAATAATAATCAGGGTAATTATAATAATAATCGTTCGTACCGACCCCGAATAAATTACATCAGTGCCGAAGAAGGGGATTACTGGAGATACCATCAACCTCGGAGGAACAGTTTTAATAACAGTTATGATCAAAGAGGAAATCCCAGAGGGATGAGTCACCATTATAACCGAGTCAGAAGTAGAAGCCAGGAGGACTTCCGAGAATCAAGGGGAAGTGAACAATTAGACAACCGAGAGGTTGAACAACCAGGAACCAGCACACCAGTCCAGGCAAATCAACAGTCATGCCCGGAAAATAATCATGATAGCCTTAATTTAAACGGAGTGAGGCAGTAATAAACCCTCGCGACCCCTTACTGCTACTAACTACTGGGTACAATAACCACCAAATTCAAAAACATAGTAATAACAAATTACTACCAACTAATTATGAAAAACCAATTATGGAAAATAAAAGAATTTTGAAGTATAACAATAACCAAAGTTTAAGGACGGATAATCAAAATCTTACTATTATTTACAATTATTATTTGAAAAATCTTCGAGAAGAACTGTTGGAGGAAACGGTGACAAGTAGAATCAACCAGCATAATGAAATTTTATACATAACCGCTCAAATTGAAGGAATTCCTACACGAATAATGATAGATACTGGTGCAAATGTATCACTTATTAACGACACTGAACTGGAGAGAATACAGAAACAAAGTAAAAATATAATACCTACCTTACCTGTCAATAATGTTATTTTAATAGGTGCCACTGGGCGTCAAAATAAAACAGTGAGAAAACAAGTGTCATTGGAAATAGAAAGCAAAGGTGTTACAATTAATATTATATGTTTGGTCGCAATCGGCCTATCATTCGAATTATTAATCGGATGCGATATGCTGAGGAAATATTCAGCCATTATTGATTTGAGCAAGGAGAAGGTGTCCTTGAACTCAGAAGGTGTTATGTGGACGGCAGAGTTAATAGGAAGCGATGGTGCCCCTCTGAACCGTACCCATCACCAAGTTAGGGAATTAAATTTATTAAATAATGACACCCAATGCAGAAAAATAATCTATAATATGACAAATGAAGACCTGTGGAACAGTAAATTACAGGAGATAAGAGAGTTTAGACACCAAGGCACAAATAATTTGACAGTAAAACAAGTAGAAGATCTCATTATAATATATAAGAAGTATAAACATGTATTTTCAGAAAAACCAGGAAAAGTAAAAAACTATCAGTGTAGAATACAATTTAAAGAACCAGCAGAATTCCACAGAAAATCCTATCCTATACCATATTCATTGAAGGAGGCGGTTAGAGATGAAATTAATAAAATGTTGTTAAATGATATAATTGAGCATAGCCAATCACCATATACTAGCCCAATAGTGGCAATTCAGAAGAAGAACGGGCAGGTTCGACTTTGCTTGGATGCCCGAGAAATAAATAAACATATAGTAAATGATCGCACGTCACCTGGAGAAATAGAAGAAATTCTAAAGAAATTTCATGGTACAAAATTTATCAGTACCTGGGACACAGTTTGTGGTTACTGGCAGGTGGAGTTGCACCCGATGAGTCGAAAATATATGGCTTTTATTTTCGAGGGTAGAAACTACCAGTTTAAAAGATTGCCATTTGGATTAGTCAATTCGGTAGCAATTTTTGTACGATGTATGGACCAGGTATTGGGTCAGGAAGCGCTACAATTCACCACAGTTTATGTAGACGACCTGTTGATTACCTCATCCAACTGGGAGGAACATTGTCACAGGGTGGAATATGTATTGAGTAAGTTAGCAGAGAACGACATAACACTAAAACTCGAAAAATCTCAATTAATAGCGAAGGAGGTTCAATTTTTAGGTTTCAATTTGACTGAACAAGGTATTTCTCCATCACAAGAAAAGGTTGCTGCAATCCAGAAGTTCCCACAACCAAAGAATAAGAGGCAACTCCAATCCTTCTTAGGACTGTGTAATTACTACCGGAAGTTCCAACGCAATTATTCCGCATTGACATCTAAATTTCAGGAACAGCTGTCTTCCAAAAACAAATGGACATGGGGACATGAACAGGATGCGATACTACAACAGATAAAGGATAAATTCTTAGAGACAGTAATCCTTCATCATCCAAATTTTGATCACCCATTCTTTTTGAACTGTGACGCAAGTGATGTCAGTCTTGGGACGGTATTGTACCAAGAAGACACAGAAGGAAACCATTTAGTCATCAGTTTTGCCAGTCGTGTGTTAAACCACTGTGAGAGAAGGTATAATGTTACGGAAAAGGAACTATTAAGCATAGTCTTTGCTTGTAGTAAATTCCGAACGTACATTTTGGGATATCCTGTAACTGTCAGAACAGATCATAAGTCCATCTCATTTTTAAGAAGTTGTAAGCTGAGTCATGGAAGGCTTACAAGGTGGATACTCGCCTTGCAGGAGTATAATATCAAATGGGAATATATTCCAGGGAGTCAAAACGTGATAGCAGACGTATTATCTCGAATAAACCTGGACACCCAGACATTTGAGGGTGAGAAAGAAAGGATTATCAAGGTGTACAACATTCTCAAAAGCAGATCTGATTTGGAAGCATTATTACAAAATATCAAAGCTAATCAGTTATTAGACCCAAAATTAATAAAAATCTAGGAACGTATGGCGAACCAAAACTCTTCAATAAACCAATTCTATTGTGAACAAGAAGGAATTTTATTCATAAAAAATACATTGAACCAAGAAGACTGGAAGGTAATCATTCCCAAAATCATGGAAAAAGAACTAGTGTTGGAATATCACATAAGATACGGACATATGGGTGCTGTAAAGGTAGTGAAAGCATTGGAGGAGAATTGTTACATTAAGAACATACACAGGAAGGTACAAAATTATATAAAACCCTGTCATATCTGTCAATTGGTCAAAATTAATAATGAACGAAGGGAAGGTGTAATGATACCTATATCGTCAGAACAAAAATTGGAAAAATTATTCATTGACATATGTGGACCATTTCCTAGGAGTGAAGGTAGAAGCCGGTATAAATACCTTATAATCATTATGGACCACTTCACCAAATTCATCAAATTGTATCCAATCAGTCGAGCAACTACGCAGAAAATTCTTGAAGTAATAACTACTCAATACATTCCAAAAATAGGAATACCTGTTTCAATAGTTACCGACCATGGTACACAGTTTCGAGGCAGAAAATGGAAGAACACATTGTTAGAACTGAACACCAAAAGCTATAAGACCTCCGTATACCACCCCAGTAGCAATCCATCAGAAAGAATCCTGAGAGAGGTTGGTAGAATTTTAAGGACCTATTGTCATCAACAACAAAGGAAGTGGCCTGATTACTTATCAGCCACAGAAGATTTTTTAAACTTGGCTTATCATCCATCTATAAAGTGCACTCCATACACTGCCATGTATGAAAAACAACCACCCAGAGAGATCCAAGAATTGATTAAATTTCCTAAGTCTCCACCGTACCAATTTAATAAATTAAAATTCTATAATCAGGTGATGGAAAATCTGGAAAAACGCAGAAATAAATACCAGAAAATAAAGGGTAAAATAATTAAATATGAAGTAGGAGAGAAAGTTTTGTTAAAGAACAGGGAATTGCCTAGCACTCTAGAAGGGATATCAAAGAAATTATTATTACTATATGTTGGACCCTACACCATAACAAAAAACAACAACAACAACACGTACGAATTAACCGACCCCATTTCAAAGAAGATCAAGGGCAATTATAATCAACAATCCATGAAAAAATATCATGAGGAAGAAAAGTTAAAATAACATAAGTAATTATGTCCTCACACCTAATGAAGTGTTCAGAAATAATTACTTCTGAAGGGAGGCAATTTGTAACGAAACAAATGTTACAAAAGAATAGTAAATAATAGTGAAATCCGATCCAGAGAAGAAACAAGAAATAATAATTGAAAGCAAATTAAAGGAAAACTATTTGGTTTGACTTATATAATATTATCCAGAAACCCAGAAATAACCCAGTAGAATAGGGCAGTAAACAGAAAAAAGTGAAATAAATAAACCTAGTAGGCCTAATCAACTTACCCTGAATAATAATCCAAACCCAATAAAGAGTACCTAATCCATATAATAAAATTGTATTAATTATAATCATATAGGCCTATAATCAAGGAAAGGAAAAGGGACACAAACCTTTAAAGTAATGAGTGTCATCATAAGAAATAGCGACACAGACTACTGTTAAACAGTGTAATTATTTTTGATGGAAGTGTTTTGTTATTATTAGATAGAATTTTAGTTTATCATACAGACAATAGTTTAGCAGTATAAATAAACTAAAACTGTCAAAAACAATTATTATTATTAAAAGTTTTGTTATATGTTATAAGATTTTATGTCACCAGTTAATTTATGTAAATATATTTATCTCAGGTAGTCAAAGTAGAAATTACAATAAATCATAACAAATTGTTCCACTACATATCATAGAAATTCAAATTAATAAGGTTTTACAGTTATAAACTGAGGCATGTTTAGTATCAAATTGTTTATAATTATCTAATTAATAATTGTATAAACATTGCATATATAATTAGAGTATAATAATAATATTATCTATTAAAGGTAATTTATAAAATATAATGTAGGTAATGGGTGTTGATCCTATAACATTTAAACTGTACATAAATGACCAATCAAAATTTAAGAAATTTGTATGAGTTAGGTAACTAAAAGAAAGAAGAAATAACACTTAATTGTTAATTGTGATGGAAAGCAGTTGAATAGTGCGTGTCTAGAGGTAATTAAAAGTATATAAAAATAGATGACCCGTGTGTGAAAGAAGAGCTGAAGGACCATCATCGAAGATAATAATCCTTCCACTACCATTTTCATGAACAAATAATACACACAATCAAGAAAAATATTCAGAAACAACCAGGAACCCTTCAGCAATATCGTCTAGATGTGTAAAGTATAATTTGACAATATTTTTTAACAAGGAACAACCACTAGACAATATAACAATTTACACTAACACTAATCACTAGTAAACATTTTAAAGTGCAACCAAATTCAATCTCTAAGCGTACAAGGAAACATTTATTGTACACATTAATAAACTACATTATTTTCTGAGACGGACAAATTGAATATCGTCAAACTTGTATGTAACTTAATATATAATTTGTGTAAATTTTTAGATTATAAGTAATATATTGTTTGTAAAGGTACTCTCTATTATTAATCCACATGCAAGGGAACTTTTCGTAGCAGCCACAAGAATTCCCACGAAATATATTAAAATTATTTAATTATAAATCCTGAGATAAATATCGACCCTGTGACAACTGTATGTATCGAATGGAATTTTCCAATAATTGGAATTTATGTTACAAAGATTAAATCAATATGTTATTAAATCATATCCATGGGTTATTATTCCATTAAGTGAGTATTATAATATATATATATATATATATATATTAACAGTCCACTGGGCTGTAAAGTATAGGCTGTCAAAAGGAAATGTGTAAATAATCGATGTAAAAACAGTTTATTCTTGTACTGACAGCTAATTTTATAGTTGTTTCTTTATGATGTAACGTGAACAAAAACGTGACAATTCGAAAGACTCTACGATGTATGTTACTCTACAAAACAGGACAGTCACTCTATTATCTTTATGTAGCGTTTCTTTATGCTGGAAAAATGCTTGAAACTTCTTGTCCCTCTAAAAAGCAATTGAATCATTGCTGTAATTCCTAATTTAAATCTTATTTTCATTAATGTAATTATTGTGTGTGTGTGTGAGGTAGGGGAAAAAAGAGAGACAGAGAGAGTGCTCCAAAATTGTAAATTCAAATAAATGCATCGAGTAAACAAACGAAAATTTTCATTCGATGTGTTTACAATATAAGTTATTTTATGAATGAATTATTTTTATTATTATTATTAAATTTTGGATTCGGTCTTAAAATAATAGCAGTTTGTAAGGGTCAAAATTTATTCTCCGCACATTCATGCCTAAAATAATAAAAGTCGGTCACAATTTAAAACTGTAAAATACATTACTTTATTTTATAAAATGAATGTAAAATGTGAGATTACAACTGCCATTCAAATGTTTGTCTCTACATGAAAACTTCACTGCATGACGTAGCATATAAAACATGTAGCCTTATACATGTTACAACATGTTACAACATGTTACTAAGCTATTTGAAGTTTCAATTTAGTTACTGAAAGGTAAACTTTCATCTTTGTAATTAATTAACATTTTCGTGATTTAACTGAATTTACTTGTTATTCACTGTCTGTATGAAAAAATCTTTATTCTTGTAGGTGATAAAACACTTTCCCCTCGTTTTCTATTCTGTTCATTGCATTTCGACGAAGGAAACTCGTTTTTTTTATCATTAAGAACATATTAAATTTCTGTTAACCATCAAGATAAACTTCATTTGCTCACTACATACATCTGAAAGGGCGAAGAGATGTAACTTGACTGTTTGACACCTGTGTATATTTGGGGTATTTTTACAAAAAAGTATGAATGTCCTTTAATCGAGTTTTGTAAATATTGGAATCATTACTTTTATCCCACACACCAGTATTGTTTATGACATCGATTTACCCAAAATATTTGGGCAAGAAAGTAAAAAATATGAGGTGTCAAAGTTGTGGAAAAACCCTAAAATCCGTTTGATGTATCAGCATTATAAGGCGTTCTAACCAAAAACTGATTATAGATTTTTTTGAAAATTTCAAAATTTATGAGATACCTGAGCCTAGAAAAGGGTCAGAATTTTAGTATCATGGCAAGATTTAACGGAAGAATAAATTAAAGGAAATTTTTGATTCAAATCGTAGTATAATGTTCATTTTGTAAAAATCTCCAAATTGTGGTACCCCAGAGCCCAAAACGTGTCTCACAATTTTCATAAAGTTGCAAAATTAAAGTGAGTTTTCAACGGAAAGAGAATTGTTACACAAACTTGAATATAGTGTACAGTTCTTGAATGATCAATATTTTAGAACACTAACACCCAGAAAGAGGATCAAAATTTTGAAAATGTCGTAAAATACCATTTGAATATTAGGCTAAATTTAAGTTTAACCCAAATCGGAATGCATGATTTACGAAGAACATTTTTTAACTTTAGGAGCACCGCGATAAAAAATTGACCTTAATTTTTCAAGAAAATTTTAAAAGTGTACTTAAATGATCAAGTTATGAGAATATTATTCAAAATACAAACTGGGTACATTTAATAATTTGGTAGAATGAATATCTCTTAACACTTCTTGCAAATTTTTGGTTCCTGCGAAGAAATCTGTAAGCTGCGTTTACAAACAAAAAAACTGTATATGAGTTATAATTTATTTATATCAATAAAATGTATTATATGTATGGCTGCCTTTATTTATATATGCCTAAACATAAATGTAAAAGCTAAGACTACAGTATTTGTTATTTAGACATTGTGGTTATCACTTTATCTACAAAGACAATGGAAAGTGGAAAGTTAGAAATGTTTAGTTTTTATTGTATTATTGCATGCTTTACAACTGTTATTTCACTAAAAGTAATACATTTTGTAATTTCTGAGTTTATATAATGTTTTTGATAATTTTAAATTCTAATACTGAAATATAGTAAACAATAAATAATGCAGTTCGTTTTAAGTAGTAAGCGAGTTCTGCAGCTCAGGGACCTTACTTTATTACACGATCTTATATTAGTTTATTCTCAAAATACTTAATTACATCAGATACGGGTGGGTAATCGATAATCCGTTTTAGACCACATATTACGCCTACATAACGAGTAAGTTTTGGAAGCGAGTTTGCGTTGTAGGGTGTAAGAGTTGGGAATTTCAAGTTTAGTTACTGTTTACTCTATCGTCGATTGTTAAATTCATTTGGTTTTATAAGAATCAATTAGTTAAAATGAAATAATATTTGCTTAGATTCTAAAAGTCTCTTTTCTTACATACAGAAGTGTTTACTTTATCATTTCTAGAAATTGGTGTTTAAAATATTAACTCGTATGTAACTTATTTTCATTTACAGAAATATAACGTCATGTGTTGTCATGTGGGCTGAAGTGGTGCCGTAGTGCTTTTGAGTCTTCATGTTGATAACATTAGTTATTATGTCGTCGTGGGTCGATTAACGTTGATGTACTGGTCGTTTTATAAATTATTCTTAGCATTCATAATGTTGTTTACAGTACTTTTACTGATACATTTAAAAAATTCTTTTAACCTAAATTCTGTGTGACGCTTGCCTTTAGTACTAAGTACTAAGTTGTTCTACTAAATACTGTCTTCTGCTGTAGTAAATATTTTGATAATATAGTGACAATTCTGTAATTGTTCATGTGGTAAAGGGAAATACTTGATAGTTGTAGTTCTTTGTCATTGACTGTTACATAACAGATTTTTGTTCAATAAATTCTTCTTCACTTACATTTCCGTTTGTTTAATTAATCGTGAGATCTGTAATTGTATGCTTTACTTAAATGTTTCCTTTTATTCTAGGAATTTGTTTATTAGTTTAGTGAAGCGGTTTTCCAATTAGTTTATGAGGATATCATATGGAAAATTAGTATATAGAGGGGCAATTGCAACACGAGTCTTTGCAACTTCTTTTAGCTGATGATAGATCCAACCTTGAATGGACGATTTATCAGATTGCTTGCGACATTAATTTTGGTGTGGTGTCGGCAGTCGCCCGTGTAGTAAACGTACTGATTTTCTGTTTTGTAAACTTATTTGTACAAAATTTGGCGGAACATTAAAATAACTAACAATTACTAAATAGTCTGACATTTGTAATTTAACAGAAAAACTATATGTAAGTGACGATGTAAGCCAATAAACGTTTTTATTATTATGTCATGATTGTTTGTCGGTGTTACTATATAAATGTCATCAACAAACTTGTAGGCCTAAATTAACAAGAGGGAAAATGGCATTTTGGGAGTTCCTATACAGAACATACTGAGTAAGTATGTTACACAAAATTATATTCCTTTCCAAGAAAAATTAAATATAGTCGTGTATTAGATTAATTGTTATTGTTAACACGAGTGTTATTCTGTTAACCTCTACGATACATTTGTAACTGAATTATTTCCGCTTGTGTTCTGTAGCACACTTAAAGAGTCCAATTATTACTATTTTTTGCTTTTATCGTAAGAAACATTTTCTAGAAACGTTTAGGAGTTTAGACCAAGTTTTCTGTGAAGGAACAGTGTTTCTGCGTACCCATGATACGTTGTTGTTAAATTTTACAATTATTTGTAAATATATTATTTACCGTCAATTGTACGTGTAAACGTAAAACACGGTAATAAAACATTTGTTTCTGTTTTTGTTACTTAATAGACGGATTGTAAACAACAGCAAAACAAAGATTCGTTTTATTCAACAACCAATAAGACTCTGTTAACAGTTCAGAGTGACTGAAGTCGCCTGTTAGACACATTCTATTCACCTAAATATGCATTCGAAAGACTAGTTGTGGTATCAATATTTGGTCCAATATTAAACTCAGCTGAAAATATAGAAAATATTTGAACTTTTGAAAGACTAACAAAATTTATTGTCATTTCCAGCACAAACAAACTAGTTTACTTTTGAGACGTTGCAAATGACGTCCAAACGTGTTTATTATGGAAGTAAACCAAGATTTACGTGTTTTTTATAAGATTCATTCACTATCGAAAGCACCTTATCCCTGCAACCAGTCGTTGCTCTCTCTCTCTCTCTCTCTCTCTCTCTCTCTCTCTCTCTCTCTCTCTCTCTCTCTCTCTCTCTCTCTCTCTCTCTCTCTCTCTCTCTCTCTCTCTCTAGTTGCAACGAGGCCGTTCTATACCCAGCTGCTCTCTTCACCTCTTCATAAAGTAGCTCCCAAAAACCATCAAGCTCAGGACGTTTATCAAGCATTTTCAAAAAGGTATTTCCTTCCCACGACCTGCCTCTCTATTATGTTCTCCAAAAGTTTTAAGTCTATTCATGTGACCTACAAACTCAATGTTTTCCAATTTTACCCAAATTTTGATTCTTCCTTCGTTTTATTTTATCCAAAACTAGTACATTCTTCCTCTTTCTCAACCAATTCCATCTTGACACTTCCCCTATTTCCTCATTACTAAGCCTCTATTCTATCCTCCTTACCTACTTCACAAAGTTTACTTCCGTAAAGTAATACACTCTAAGCATAAGTGTTTCTTAATGTCCATTTGACTACAAGATTCTACATTATATTTCCATATAATGCAAAATTACAAGTTTCATTTTGTTGGATACATTAATCAGCAAATTCGAAATTGATATTTTCATTCACAGGACATAGAAAATATTCTGTACACAAGACATAAACAAAAAATATTATTAAATATTTTTTCATAACTTCTCAAATTTTTACAATGTGGGAAACAATATTTGCAGTGTGTGCGAAAAGTAAATTATGCTCTACTCTAAATTATATCCAAAAATAAGAGTTCTTAAGTATAAGTAATTTCTTAAGTATTCAGGTTTCGCATACAAAAAAGAGAAGCATGCTTACTCATTTGCATTATCTGATTATTATTAAACAAGAAAAAACTTACTCTTTCTTGCATTTTCAAAACTAGTGTTGTATCAAAACAAATAGAAAATCGCTTCAATTACGTCAAATGATAGCATATCATATAATCAACATTAAAACAATGCGGAGTCGGTTGACAATTAAAACGTTATTAGTGCGAGTCGTTTTCCTACAACAAAAACTATAATTTATAAATTGCACAGTAAGTTGTTAATTGTGTCTAAAATAAACAATACAGAATGATGTATGGAGAAAACTTTAATTAAATTATTCATAATATAGTAACTCACACAAGAATATATCACTGTCAATTTTGTCCTTTTGTAACACCTGGTGTTGCTTCCCAACGATACTTGACACTTATTTTTAATTAAAATTTAAAATTAATTCTCATAAATTTATTTTACAGCCATGACAAAAAGGCGCTCATATTACAGTATCGACCGCAATTTTTTTACTTACTCCTTATATCCGTATATTGTAAAAGGTTATTATAGCCGCAATCTCTCTCTCTCTCTCTCTCTCTCTCTCTCTCTCTCTCTCTCTCTCTCTCTCTCTCTCTCTCTCTAACTCACTCACTCACACACACACATACATTTTGTAATCTCCTTTCTATTTAACAACGACCTTACGGAACACCTTTATACATAAAACGAGTAAACAATGCGGTCACAGATCTTGTCCTTCATTCCCATTATTATAAGTAGATGCTTTACATATTATATAGCATTAATGGAATTTTCAAAAAGTGTTCTTAAATAAAGTGCTTTAATAGTTAATAGTTAGTTGTAGTTGTTACACTACTGGTTTAATAGTATGATATAAGTTTTGTACGTTTCTTGGAAATTCACACATCGATGTCTGTGACTGTCTAGTACATTATTCTTGCATGTTATCATAAGTCAGTTCTTATCCCATTTACAGTGACAATAGTGTCACACAGAAAATACTACAGGCGTTTGTTGTTTACTAATACAATTGTTAACGCATAAAGCAAAAAAATTGTGTAAACAAATCGTTAGATATAGGTCGCAAAACGGAAATTCCTGTCGTTATTTAGTGACAGGTATGGTAACAAGTAAGGTAATACAACACACACTGATATAGGATAGTGCAAAACCGATTTATTGATGTCCCGTTGTATACTTATTGATATGATCATAATCATATCGGCCGTCGGTAAAGGTCTAACTGCTTAAATAATTCAAATTTATTTAAGATGCGTTTAACACCGATCAATAATTTTCAGGTGGTTGTGCCTGTCAAAATCTAAACACCTTGATTTTACTGCTACTTTTAATGTTATTGCTACGAAAATTACGTAACGATCTTGAAAGTTCGAAAACATCATTCTATATATTTCTCGAGTAGCACAATGCATGCAGCGTCGGTGTCAAGGCGATGCACTCACTTAGCCTCCAGACTGTTCTTGTAAGTACACAAATTATGAAGCACGCCTCCAGGAATATGGAAAATTATTCTGCAACCTCTGCGGGATCTACATACGCAACAGCAGCTAGCTTATTAAGTCAGTTACAATTGGAAATTTATTTCGTACGGGTCAAGTGATTATTGGGGATTAGTGGAAAATGATTAGTGTTAATTAGTGTGGAACTCTAATAGTTGAAAATTATTACTACGTGTGGACAAAATTAACTTGAATCATTGTTGAGAGTTTGTGACTAATTTAAAATTGTTGTTTGTGACTAATTAAAGCTGGTAATCAGTGACTTTTTTGGTGTCTTCAATTTGTTACCACTGTACCGTACGATTCGTGAGAGCGTCGTGACTCTATCTTTACCCCCGATTTGTAGTCGATTATTTGTTAACATCACTTAACATGCAGATTAATGCGTTATAGGGTAAATACTATTAAATTAAGGAAAATTAATATATAAATATATATTATCATTTTGTATATACGAAACTCAAAGTTTCTTGCAGCTATTAAATAATATTATGATATTATTCAAAATAGTTTCTTCTGCAAGTTGTGTATTACGTTTTTGTCGTTTCAATACCTGACTCACGTTTCAGTGAAACACAACTTTTATTATTATTATTCCCTATATTAGAATAAATTACATAATAATATGTACTTAATTCTTAATTACCATTAAAATGTTACTATCATTTCAAAACCGAAAAATTAAAACTTATGATTACTCCATCGACAAATCAGTAGACTAACTGAATTATTGTGATCTGTTATTTATTTTGCTTATATCTTCAAAGAAACATATTCGAATGTTATATTATTTACCGCTTCGAAGCAAGTAGTAGCGTGTTTTAAATCGCAATAGTAAAAAAACCTTCTTGTATTTTTGTATGATTTTACATAATTTACTCTAAAGTGTTCCATATATTGTGAAATTTCGCTTTACCATAAATTCATTTAAGTAAGATTTAGTGCTTGTTGCTTTTGCAGTATCAACTTAAACATCACATTTCCTATAATTCAAAAACAATTTAGTATATGAGATGCGTTTAAGTTATTAAAACCTTTTATATCTTAAACTTAGTATATACACTATTTTATAAGTTCTTTTGTATGTAGGTTTTAAAGTTATTGCATGAATACTGTAACATGACATAAGGTAGTGAAAAATACATTGATAATTAATTATAAAACAAAGAAGCTGAAGACCAGAAGAAAGGTCAAGAACTTATAAACTCAGAGATTAATAACCAAATGACAAAATGACAAATGACTAATAAACTGACGATGACTTGACTGAATAGATTGGATGAATACAAGAAGAACAATGGAACGAGGAAGAAGGAACCAGGAAACAAATGTAATCAAGAAATTGATAACGAACATTGTAATCCCCTAATAATGACCATAAAATGTATGTAAACAAATACACTAATGTAATTAGAGTATAGATGAGATGTACCTAGGGTAATAATGACAAATAAGATAGTAATGTTATGTATATTTTATTAATGAAGGAATGTACTTATAAATATAAGATAGGGAGTTAATAATAAACACACCCAAATGAATAGTGATAAAAATAATCAAAACCAGTAAACCATACCCTGAGGCAAATAAATGCCACAGTTAATAATCAAAAGTGATCATTAGTAAAGGGAAAATAAAGTAAATACTAATAACCAATAACCACACGATGATGTTAACATAAATAAACAACATAGTGAATAATATCAAGTGAGTGGAATAAAGAGTGTATTAATACAAAAGTGGTGACATGCAGTTATAGCATGTTACATATAAAAGTGAAAGTGAATAAATAAAAAACCTTCTATGAAGGAAAAAGTGTAGTGGGTGAACATAAAAGGGTATTTTAATTAGTAGACTGTATTAGAATATCTGAAAAACCTGTGATAAACTTTATGCTAGCAAGTAAGATGAACTAATTATACTGTGTTTAATTTAAGCAATAGTTAGTAAGAATTATGAAATAAGATAGAAATTAAGTCATTAGAATGAAAGGTAAACAAGAAAGATAGACACTGCTTTCTAGTGAAGGAATCAGGGGATAGAGTATATTGTGTAAAGTACAGTTTGATAGTAGTATAATAAGAGTTTTGTTGTTGTTTAAAAAACCAATATAATGTAATGAATTATAAGTTAAAACAAATAGTAGTAAGAAACAGAAATGTAGTTAGAAGTTTATTTCAGGCTTGAACCTGTCAAGAAAATGTTAATTGTTATAATAAGAGGTGTAGTTAGAATCACCAATGTTTATTATTTGTTTTCTAGTAAAAAATTGTGTTAATGTACCACATATAAAGGTAAGGAGTTACAAGAAATGTTAGACAGTAGTATAGGAAAATCTAGGCTCTAGACCTAACAGTTAATGAAGAATTTTGTAAATTTAAAAACAAATAATAGCCCAGGATCAAATCAGAATATACCAAATGTTTAAACAAGTTAAGTAGGTATACCTACTACCAAAATGTATAACACCCAGTTTTAGATAAAATATATATGAAACATAAATAAGAAAAATAACAAAAATGTGATTAGCTACTCAAAAGTAACCATGAGGGGTATCAAAATGATCCTTATCAAAAATTATGAACAATGGTATTCATGTAACAAACATAGCTACTAATATAAGAAAGAAATCTTAATTTGAAGATATTTTATAGATTTAAACTAAAATAAAACTTTAGAATATAACAACGACATAAATTAACGACCAATGAGAATTAGCATAATTTAATAGGTAACCATAGCAACCGAAATTTATTGGCAAAAAACCGTTGGAATTTTCATTAACCCATTACTGACCGACGCGGAGGGCGGATGTATGCAGCCCTCAACCCAAATTTTACTATAAATACGTAAATTTGAACCGAAATCAGAAGGAAGAAAGATAGTAATAGCCACCTATGGAACACCTGAAAAACTAATTATTATTAAAATACTCACAAAATAAAATTATCAGTGGAAATTAAGAAGACTTCAAGAAACGTAGCTGACGACTCATCCCGAAGGAAGAAAAGGAGCGATCTACTACAACCGAAGAAGACGAACGACTGCGGAACGAGAGGGAAACCGAACTTTATGGAAAAACCATCTGAACGAGACTGATGAACATCCGAAGAGTAGAAGACGACCAGATCCATCCGGAAGAAGTAGACGTCCATCGAGGAAGCCCCAACGAGAACTGATGAGTATAAAACAATAATCTCACTAAAAACGAATTCCCATTTTTTATCCATAATAACAAATCACAATTTTCACTTCACTGATCACTATTTTGAACAAGAACTGAAGGTATTTATAATATTAATATTATTGAACTTAATCAATTAATAACCATTTAAACTGATCTATAATAAATTAATAATAAATATAACTTGGTGTTAAAATCCTAACCAAAAACTATTCTAACTCTCATTGATGATAACTTACTTGAATGTATTAATGTATTAAATATTGTGTACCTAGTTTTAAGAAATATAAATTTGTGCATTTTAGCCGTTAATCCAAAACTTCTGTAGCCAAAAGGACTTTTAATACGCCCTGTGACAAATTTTATTGTAAACAAACGTTATTCGCCAAGCGGCGTACCATGATACAAACGACTGAGCATGCCAACTGAGCAATTGTAAAAGCCGGTACTAATATAAAATAATGTACTACTAATAACTGAAAATTTTTAAAGGGTTAATAAATCTTATTGTTCTGCAACGCTGTATGTTTTAATTCGTACAAAATAAGGTAATATATAGAGAATTATTTAAGTGAAAACAACAAAACACCACAGTTAGCGAAGTCGACACTGCAAGACGGCGTGCGCCAATCAGGTGGCGAGGCGGCAATATTCAAACCGAACGCCGAGAGATACAGTTTGCCCGTAAGTAGTAAGAAAAAGTACGACTCGACTCGCTACATGCGAATAACATTTACAGAAGTAACTGAACTAATTAATACCCTCAATTATACACCTATACTATACCACGAACGCCACGAGCGAATTAAAAAACGCTCGTTACGCACACATTCACGATACGAGTAATAGAACGGGTGACAAAACGATTTTCAAAGACAAACACACTATTTTAAACACCCCGCAAAATGAAAATATTACAATACTAAAAAATATAGTGTACAACGTGTAATACTTCCATCGCTAAAAGTAATTTAGATTGAACATGACACATTGGGAGAACACAGTGGAATATCGAAACAGGTAGAGCAACACATGGTAATACTGAACAAAAATCACATATAATTGGTATAAAATAATTTCGATTAGTCAGAGTCACATAAAGGTTCTTGACGTTTTATAAGGCAAACGTGATGTCAATCCCATGGATTACACATTCGCACTATCTAATTATTACAAAACGAGAAAAAATATTTTTTTTATCCACGTTATACAAAAATAAAATTAATTCATAACGCGCAAATTCCTGAGGCGGAAGGTGGATGAATGTGTATTTATGTGTGTGTGTGTGTGTGTGTTTGCGCAAACTCCTAAACATGTATAATGTGATATGTTAGTTCATAGATACATAATTATAATTATGAACTGAAATAGTAATTAGGCCAACAAACAATGCTATTTAAGGTACATTTGCTTTTCTTTAAATTACGAAATAAACTGAAAAACTTTATTATTACTTTATGTATAGACTCACCATTTGCTAAGAACAAGTAATTATTTTAAAGTCACTTTTAAAGTCATTGTACTGGTATCCGCGTCACGATTATTATAATTAAATTATTTTACCTTAATCCGTCACTGTGACCGCTTGGTTTCTGTCTTCTTAATTACGCGTTTCGGATTAAACTTAATCCATCATCAGAGTAAAAAATCCGTCAGTTATGACTTCGTTAAAACATTAAAAGGAGACACTAAGGTACATCTATGTATATATTATACAAACACAGCGACGCACGCGGATGTGAGTGCGCACTCGACACCGGTTGAAGACGTACTGCACAGTTTATTTGTGTTATCATGTTATCTATTGTTGTGTTGGGGCGTGTACTCTATGGTTATGTTGTCTATAATCTTATCATATAATGTATGTGATTTAAATGTCAACTGTTCGTTTAGTATATTATTAGGATTATTTCTGAAGGCCCGGTAAATCTCAAACTCTTCTACTGCATCCATATATCTACCCTTTTTGCAAATATGTAAGGGTTTGCAATTTGCCTCAAAATTTGTGTAATTATGATTTAATGAAGCGAGATGTTTAGCGTAATTTGATTTATTCATATTTGAAACGCTCGTGGGTAAGTGTTCTTTATATCTTTCGAAAAAACCTCTGCCTGTCTGACCAATGTAATGCATGTCGCAGTCATCACATATCATCTTGTATACACCCGTTCTTTTTTCAATTGATGTTCGTGTGGCATTATTTAACATGTTTTGGATATTGTTATTTGTTCTAAATATGATATGGATGTTATGTTTTTAAAATGTATTTCCAATGAGCATTGAGAAGTTATTAGTATAATCAACCGCCCTATATATTACGTCCATCGTGATACGGTGAGGGTTGTCAGTTCTGCGTTTGTATCTAAGCATCAATTGTTCAACTAATGAGCTGCGGTACCCGTTTGCAATTGCAATGTGTACACATTTAGAACAAATAACAATATCCAAAACATGTTAAATAATGCCACACGAACATCAATTGAAAAAAGAACGTGTGTATACAAGATGATATGTGATGACTGCGACATGCATTACATTGGTCAGACAGGCAGAGGTTTTTTCGAAAGATATAAAGAACACTTACCCACGAGCGTTTCAAATATGAATAAATCAAATTACGCTAAACATCTCGCTTCATTAAATCATAATTACACAAATTTTGAGGCAAATTGCAAACCCTTACATATTTGCAAAAAGGGTAGATTATGGATGCAGTAGAAGAGTTTGAGATTTACCGGGCCTTCAGAAATAATCCTAATAATATACTAAACGAACAGTTGACGTTTAAATCACATACATTATATGATAAGATTATAGACAACATAACCATAGAGTACACGCCCCAACACAACAATAGATAACATGATAACACAAATAAACTGTGCAGTACGTCTTCAACCGGTGTCGAGTGCGCACTCACATCCGCGTGCGTCGCTGTGTTTGTATAATATATACATAGATGTACCTTAGTGTCTCCTTTTAATGTTTTAACGAAGTCATAACTGACGGATTTTTTACTCTGATGATGGATTAAGTTTAATCCGAAACGCGTAAGTAAGAAGACAGAAACCAAGCGGTCACAGTGACGGATTAAGGTAAAATAATTTAAATATAAGTAATTATTATATTATGTCGTTTCACTTAATAAACTGTTTAGAAATGTGTGACAAACAATAAATTTAAAGTGTTGATGTACAATGTAATTTTGTAAACTAACTCATTTTCAAAACCTTTAAATTTACACAAAAAAACTGTAAAATAAATGTCAGGCATTCTTATTAAAATATTGTTACGACGGTCTACTTGATCGCCGTAGGTACAGTGGAAAAAAATTACAAGATGCCAATTAAGTCACTAATCACCAGCTTTAAATTTCACAGTTAAACAGTTCGTAATTAACAACAGTCTTTTACAGCAAATCAAATAAAAATTGTTCACACGCATTAAAATATTCACTAATATTAAAACAAAATTGTATTACAATATACCGCCTGATTATAAAACGTAACACTTCACTAATAACCACTTGAACGTACACGGTAATATCGCCCGATAATAACTGGAACCGCACTTTAAATATATCGCAACTATACTAAAAACTAAGTCCGCTGCCGCCTAGTATTTATACAGCGCTAACAGACCAGAAAGTTCCAAACTGCGTCTTAGCGCCAGTCATAGATGTATATATACTACTGGATTGCGCGCTCTAATGCAGGCAAGGCGCGAAACTCGGTCCGGTTGTGACACGTTCCCCCCTCCACTCTGTAGTGTACTTCCACTGCAGTCTCGTCTACTTACATGTTGTTTGCATTCCGTGTTTTCGTTGACGCGTGATTGTTGGAAGGTTGTGGATGTCTATAAATTACAACTTATAATTTGAAGTTAACAAGATCCCAACGTATTGTGTAGCGTACAACTGTAAGAACTATGCTGTTAAAAACTGCGGCCTGTCATTTCACACGTAAGTAAAACTTTTATCAACAACATTATGACTTATACATAACAAAGGTATTTTAATCTATGTAGCCTACTTTAAATAGTACAATCGATCTATCTATCGATCTCATACTAGTAGTCTGCTCTGATTAAAGTAATGTTTTTTTTCCTGAAATTATTAAAATTAAAATAGTAATTTATTTTTGTCAAGTCTACTTTTCATATTGAGGCTCTTTTATTGTTGAAAATTGAAAAGAAAAATTAGCGTATGGCTAATATTGTAGAGTTATTTTTCAATTTTAATAGCAAGAAAGGATAGTTTTTAAAGTTAAGCATTTATGTAAAAAAATTTCAGTTATTGTAATTTAATGGAGGTTTCCAAAAAGTCCAGAACTTCGAAGCAGGTGGATAAATGCAACGAAGAGAAAAGGGTTTACGCCGTCGGCGCAGTCCAGACTTTGTAGTAAGCATTTCGAAGACAGTGCGTTTGAAGTCAGAGGTATAATCAGAAAATTAAAAAAGGATGCAGTCCCTACTTTATTTGACTTCCCACCTCATTTGCACACAAAGCAATCTAAACGTAGAATGCTTATAAAGAAATTTGAGGTACATCAATCTGTTTATATACAAATATTTAAGCCAATTAAGTTCATTAATAAACTTTCCATTTTTTTTAAAGGGCTCAACGGACAATTTTTAATCTTTGCAGTCCGTTTGGGTTACTTATTTGGAAGCGGTCAATATTAATAGAAAAAGAGTGTAGTGATAAAGTATCTTGTTTTGAGAGCCTTTGAATGTTGTAACTATTTTATCAATATTAAGAAATATATAAAGTACAAAGTGAATTCTATAAATTTAAAACATACAAATTTCTTTAAAAATTTAAGAGTACGGTACTCAATATTAACCCAAATACTGAAGCCGGGTAATTTATATTTAAAAGTGTACATTCTGTTTTAGAATACTGGAAAAAATTAAGTTCAACAGGAATCAACCCCATCTGTCGAAGCTGATGGCAATCTTGAGGCATCATCATCAATTTCGAATATACATACAGTCCCTCATATTCAACAGCAACAAAGAATTGTAAGGCAAGGCAATTTACTAATTTTCTACATTTAAGAAATATTAATATATAATATAATAAATATTATAATCTAGTCTATTAATGTACTGTATAAAATTAGTATGTAACGTACATATATTTGTTACAGGCACCACAATCACCAACTAAAAACATCCTACGTAGAAAAGTTAAAATTTTGCAACAACGTATAAGAAGAAGAGACAAGAAAATCAAGAATATGACTGACATAATATCGATCCTAAAGAAAAAGATGAATGCACCTGATAGACTGTTGGAACTCTTAGAGAATAATTTTTCAGGTTTTCCTTTATATTTAATAGTATGCAATCTAAAAAATAAGTTTAAGAGTAAATTCAACCAGGTATATACGGACCAAATGAAAGATTTTACCCTTACGTTATACTTTTATTCACCTAAAGTTTATAATTTGTTTAGGAATAATCTGCTGTCTTTGCCAAACCCATCCACTTTAAGAAAATGGGTTGGCAATTTCAACTGCTCACCTGGTTTTATAGAAAAAGTGTTTCCTTATTTAAAAAATAATGTTACCATTAAAAGTTAGTTGCAACATGTTAACCTAGTATTTGATGCCTTGAGCATTAGAAAACAGTTAATATATGATCCAAAAGAAGGTAAGCATATAGGATATATAGATGTAGGGTGTGGTATAAAAATAGATGACCATGAGGCACTTGCAACCGAGGCTTTAGTTTTTCAAGTCGTTTCTTTGAAAGGTAATTTTAAGTGTGCAGTGGGAAATTTTCTTATTAATTCAATAAGTACTAATGTACTGTCGCAGCTAATTAAAATAACGGTTATAAAGTTAAAACAAGTTGCCGTCAGTGTACAAAATGTAACATTTGATGGCACGCCACAAATATTGCAGCAATGGAAAAACTTGGCTGTAAATTTCCTGAAAACCCTTTTTTTAGTATTAAAGATATTGGTCATACCGTTTGTGCCATGTTAGACGCTTGCCATATGTTGAAGCTATGTAGAAACACACTTGCTGATAAAAAGATAATTGAATCGGGTAATGGGAAAGAAATACATTTTAAATACATAGAAAATCTGTTATCTGTACAAACCAAAGAGGGTTTAAAGTTTGCAAATAAACTTTCACACACACATACACACGTTTTCTACAAAAATAAAATAATGAATGTGAAGATAGCTGCACAAACATTAAGTAGTAGTGTTGCTGACGCTTTACAATATTTACTTGATAGCAAACATCACGATTTCGAAGGCTGTGAGGAGACAATTCACTTCATTCGAATAATGGATAGACTGACTATTTTAATACAAGGGATCCCTTTGGTAAACACTTCAAAGAACCCATAAAAAAAATAATGCTGACTACAGTAAAATGGTGCTATCAACCAGCTATGATTATTTAAGTAAATTAAACTTTGAGGGTGTAGATATTTTAAAACATGCCAGAAAGACTTTTGTGTTAGGACTTCTTACTAACATTAACTCGATTGGCATTTTGAGTACAAAATTACTAAATGAGCCAGGGTTCAAATACACTTTATGTTACAAATTTTCTCAAGACCACCTTGAATTGCTTTTCTCGTGCATTCGATCAAGGGGTGGTCATAATAATAACCCTAATGTTAATCAGTTTCGTCATGCATTAAGGAAATTAATGTTTAGGAATAGTGTTCACGCTTCAAAAACAAGTAATAGTTTAGAGTTTGATATAAATCATCAAAATTGTATTCTTAGTTTTTACGGACCAGGTACTGCCACGGTTGATAATGATGAAGAGGAAGAATTTTTAGATCATATGGAATATGATACTGTAAAACAGTGTGAGCTGTCTTATTACAAAGGAAATATACTTTATTACATAAGTGGTTTTATTGTTAAACAAGTAGATAAGATCATGAAATGTACAGAGTGTAGTGATTTGTTACAAGATTAAGTTGAACTTCCCTGTAGTCGATTCAGTTTGTTTTTATCAAAGGGAAAATTGATAAGAGCATCTTATGAAGTATTTAAACTAGTAAAATTTTTGTATAATTTATTTCTAGCATTAAGGGATAAACAAAATTTTAATTCTAATCACTGCATTTCATTAGCTTGTAGATATCTTAAAAGGAGTTTGTTTAAGGGGCATATTTCTAATTTTTATTTTACAGATGGCAACCATGAGCTCATATTAATAAATTTAAATAGGTAGTGTGTTTTTTAAAATAGTTTGCAATGCATTTGCGAAAGAAAAAACTGCACTGTTGAATAAATCAAAGTTAGGGGTACGTCAGAAATTAAACAAAATTATTTTGTTTAATAATACTTAATATACATAATAATATTCATAAAAAATGTACTCTTATACCTAAAAAATTCAAAATTAATACTTATATTAAAATTGTAAAGTAAATGATATAAAATAATAGAATATACAATGTTTTAAAACATATCTAAGTTTAAACATAAATTGGAATAATAAATTACTTGCCATTTTAATACAATGTGTACATTTCTCTTCTGTTTATATAATACCTACTGTCCTTTGTTTATTAAAAATTACTTCAGTTGTGTCGGTTTTGAAGAGAATAAACGAATAAAATCGATGTTTCGTTATCGAGTTTCAATGGAGAGCAGCTGGTGGAACCACTACAGAGTGGTGGGGAGAACTAAACAGCCGCGGACCAAATTCATAGCACAACGTTAGCAATCCAGTAGTATATATACATCTATGGCGCCAGTGTGTACGACGTATTTAATTGCGGCCTTGACACAGTCCGCGCGGCTGGCGAAAAGTCTCGCGAGTCACGTACACCACCGCCATTACATTCTGGATTCCTCTGAAACGTTCGATAAACACGTAGATTGTTCTATGATATCGTAACAATATTTATTGAATTAAATAACAGCAAGCTACAATACTGTAACAAGCTACAAATTATTTATTTATTTTTGTAGTGCAAATTTGTTTCTTAACCATTTTTGTAAGGGACAGTCTGAATCATGGTAAGGTGCCTAATAGATAAAAACAATTTATCTCTGTTTCCGATACATATATCTATGTTGATAAAATTTAATAACTTTTTTAAACAATACATCCTACTTAAAGAATAATGTCTGTGTCTGTATAGGTGTTTCAAAAGAAGAAGTAATTCAAAATTTAATCGATTAGGAAACAGCTGTCTCAACTGTTTATATAGGTTACACCGTGCTCGTAATTAAACCCCTTCTAATAAATATAAGAAACTGATTTTGTCAAAACTATGTCCGGCTATTTCCCACTCCGTTCTTCAGAACGAGCTTATGAAACAAAATATCGGGTTGGGAACGTCAACATCGTCCCTGTGAGCGGGGGTTTATGAACAGGTTCCTCCCATGCAATTAGCTTTTGAAGACAAATCTTCAGTCACCCTGAACCCGTTAGTAAACTACGGACACAATAATTATATTTTTTGAAGACACTTTTTACTTTATTTACTATGTTTTAATAATATATAATGTTTTATTTATAATTTTATAAACATATCATGTTTTATCTGCAATCATCAGGAAACTTGGCAAAGACACTGTGACAAAACTGCACACAAGACAAATGAATTCGAAAATAATACCTATCTGAAATTACATGACGGAACAAACATTACATAGCCGTGTAAAAACTACAAAACGTCAGCAAAAATACTTTAAAACATTTTAAAGAAACACGCTGACAAATTTTCTAGATCTTTAAGAGAGATAAAAACATTTTCAAAAACAAGTTCTGACGAAACCCTTTATTAAAACGAACCAGGTGGTTCAGAAACCAGTGCAACAATTATAGCTCGTGTAAAAAGAAAACACGTCATACTGCTATCTTTTAGCTGTACAAGCTCTTTTCACCTAGAAAATTAGATACGGCCACTAAAAAGGCTAGTTACACATTACAATAATTCCTATGCTTTAGCTATAATCAACTCGAAACATTCCTTGAAAGAGGTAAGGGAAAATCTAATTTAAAAGAATTGTCATTTCAACTCACCGTGAATTTCCAGCATTAATTTCAATATTGAAAAGTATTTATCATGGTAGGAAAACAGAAACAAATTCATTAGAATTCTTAACAAACTCTCAGTATGTATTAACAAGGAATCTGAAAGTGACATGTCAGAGGGAAGTGACAACGGAATAATCCCTCCTGTCCCATTCTACAAAAAAACACCATTACTTCCCACACTTAATCTAAAAATATATCTAACAATAGAACACCAATGCAAACTATCCACAAAAGAAAACTTAGAATTAATTTTCAATCAATTTTCTCCTTCTATTATCTGTCTACAGGGAAGTAAGGTAAAAGATTAACTACAGTGCAACAATTTACGACTCAGCTAGACTCTCTTAAACCTATACATGCATCCGACCCTGGAATGGAGCTAGGAGACTGGGGCGTTTAGAACCAGACTGGTAAACAGAATTGTAGCCGAATCTTGAGAAAAACTCCCTCAAAATAAAACCGAGTATGTCATCAGCTGCAAAAACAAATTCTACGCCACCTGATAACCATATGTATCAATGTGTTTTATGAGAGGAACAGCGACAGATTTACTAAACGCCCGAGATTAAATTTTATGATTGCATTAGTATATGTGCATTTACCGTATTCGTTTTCCTACAATTTTTACTCAATAAGCACTAAAGCTCATTGGTTCCGTAATTTTTTCAGATTCGATAACATAAACTCAAAATGCCTAACAGCTGTTACAGATCCTTATATGTTTTTATGCTAATTGTATGAAAAATTTACAAATACAGGGAGTTCACACAATTTTAGCGACAGATTTTGCTTAGGTAAAATTAACGGATTTTTTGGATCTTAGTCACACTTCTCCTGGCACGAATACTTGTTCAGGTTGAACATGGTTTGGTCGGTATTCTGCTGTAAAACACATCTAACCATTCTGAACTGGAGATAGTAAATATTCCAATAGCTCCAGAACACTATATTCTCAGACTCAAGGAGTGGTTAGAAAGTCTGCAGAAAACATCAGAAAACCTGTTACTCAAGACTTAACTAATGTGACTCATGGTCCCTCAGACAGCGCAAATAAATTGTTTTTAGTTTGATACTATCACACCTTGAAATAAACTGCAACTAAGTGGCTGACAAAGCTGCAAATACTGCTACCCAAATTTTAAAGTATAATGCTAGAACCATTCAGTTAATGTCCCATACAATCATTTTTCATTTCTTCATATAAAACTTCTGGAACAGTAGAACGAAGGCTTAAGTCATCGCCCGCTAAGCTGTTCTTAGTAAGTTCTCGGTAAGAGAAAATTTTTGCAAACAGTCTACATGTACAATAGTGTCAAGAAAAAAATGAAGTGGAATAGGATAACTCCCTATTGAGAACACATTGCTGACGCGCAAAAAATATCTCTATAAATGAGCATGATGCAAGATGTCCACTGTAACACTGCCGTGACAATACTTCACCTTGTTTCAGAGTGCCCCGCTCTCCGTCTTCTAAGCACTAAATAAAACATCCCTTTGGACGTCACAAAGATCTTGAACAACAGGACTGCGCCAGATGGAATAATTTTCCTCATAAAGGAGTTACAGTTGCAAACGTAAAATTTATATAATTTCTAACTATTCAATTCAATAGATGTTCAAATGTTCTATTATCATTTACATATTGTAATATACGTTTCAAAAAGAATGACCCAATACGTTATTACAAATCTCTGTGTAACCTCTACTAGCCCCGCACGGACAACATCAAGACGATACCTAAATTCATCCCACGCTTTTCGCAAGGTAACATCTTTGACTGAAGCTACTGCTGCTATTGCCCTGTTTTGAAGCTCGGTGGAACAAAAACGTAGGTAGATTCCCTAAAATTGTAGGCCACGTCCATTCGAGCAACACACCATTCATTCACGGAATGTACGTGCTTCCATAAATATAACTACATATTTTAAATTGGGTCATTCTTTTTTAAACACTCTGTATTATTAATATTATTAATATATAGGCTATTTATATTATTTGTGTTGTATTACGCAACATTTAGCTATTAATCTAACACATAATCTAGTGTTTAGCGCCTTGTTGGTTACTACTTAGGCGTACATTGTTTCATTACACAGCCCAACACATGTTTTGGTGCCGGGGCTTTTTCAGCTGATTGTGCGTGTATTTGATATGCTGAATTTGAATTTGACATTAGTTTTAGCCTATGAGCTCTTGTTTGCAAAAAATCACAATAGCGTGATTTACGTTTCCCATTTAAATTAGGCCTAAGGTATAGGTGATAAATTTAAAATGAACAGCCCTATTTTAATTTCTAATTTAACTTATTGACTCGAAAAACCCCATAGTAACATATCATTATCCCTACAGTAGCTAAAATAAAAATTAATATTCAAAATAATAAGATAAAAAGGCAAGGAAAATTTAATTTACACTCCGGAAGCTTCTTTTTTGGGACATTCTTGAATGAACTTTGTTTGGACAGTCTCTTTGCAAGTTCCAGCAGTAATCTGCCATCATATGAGTATCCCATCTTCCTTTGTAGCGGTCCTCCATCGTTTTAATATCCTGGTGAAATCTCTCACCTTGTTCTTCACTGGTATCGCCTAGATTTTCAGGGAAACGGTCCAAGTGGCTGTGTAAGAAATGAACCTTTATGCTCATGTTACATCCAAGGTCTCTGAAATTGTTGAGCATACTGTTAACTAGTTCTTCATAGTTTTCAGCTTTGTGGTTGCCCAGAAAGTTTCTGACAACCAAGACAAATGACGTCCATGCTTTTCGCTCTGCCTCATTCATAGAATCTACGAAATGAGGATCATTTATGAACTGTCTGATTTGAGGGCCATCGAAAATTCCAGCTGTTAGTTTTTCTGTACTTACCCCAGGCATCGTTTGGCAAATGTATGCAAAGCATGGACTATCCTGATCAAGAGCCTTCACAAATTTTTTCATAAGACTAAGCTTTATATGCAGTGGAGGCAAGATGATTTTGATCCGTCCAACTAAGGGTACATTTCTTTCCCCAACAACCATGTTCTCCCTCGTAGGCCACTCTCTTCTTACCCAGTGATATTGTTTTGCTCTGCTATCCCAAAGGCACAAGAAGCAAGGATATTTTGTGTAGCCACCTTGCTGACCAAGGAGAAATTTTACCATTTTTAAGGCCACACAAATTACCCATTCGTGTTCATGATACCTAACCTTATCCAAGACCAAAGCTATGGTATCGTATTCTTCTTTCATTTTGGTTGAGTGAGCAATTGGTATTGATCCAATTTTGTTGCCATGGTGCAAAAGTACACACTTCAAACTCCGCTTAGAGCTATCAATAAAGAGACGCCAATCATCTGGACAATATTTGGGAAGGCCCATTGTCATTAGGAGCCCTTTGACATCTTGACAAAATACAAGATCGTTTTCTTGAGAAAAAAAGGGTAACAAATCTTTTTCTCTTGTACGGTAGAATGTAATTTTTGTTCCATGATCAAGTAGATTCTTGTCACTCAACCTGGACTTCAGAAGCTTGTTTTGAGAGGTTGAGATCTCTGATAAGGTCATTTAACTCGCTTTGGTTAAAACGTTGAGGAATTGATGATTTTCCCTCATAATCACTATCGTTACCTTGATCTATATCACAACAAGAATCAGAAAGATTAAACTCATCCTCCGAGAGCTCCGGTAGCTGATGAAACTTTGGAATTGGTACTTCATCTGAATGAATAACAGGCCGTCTTGCAGAGGCTAAATCAGGATATGTCCACTTGCTGCGGTTATTTTGATTGATGCCATTAATATTTACAATACAAAAATAGCAGTCATCAATGTGATTTTTGGGTTCTCTCCAAACCATCGGCATACCGAATTTCAGACTCCCTCTTTTTCCGTTAGTCCACTGGCGTAGGTGTTCGGTACAAGTTTTACAAACAATGTGTGGAGCCCACAGTTTATCTTGGTCACCAAGCCTAACGCCAAAGTATTCATGGTACTCTCTTTTCACAAAATCAGAAATAGTTTTTCTATTTTCTTTCAGTGTGTACTCACCACATACGTAGCAAAATATATAAGAATGATTAACACAGCTCCTTCGACTGGAATACAATTCTTTCTTTTCAATATAACTACAATAACAGAAATTAGAGGTTATGTTGGATGCAAACACAAGGTTATATAAACAAATATGGCGTCTTAATAAAACCTGCAGTCAGCTGATTGTTGTACACAGAAGAAGAAAGGAAAATAACTAGGAACTAACACATGTATAAACCTTCACTTAACCACAACTCAACAGACTTTATAGTGAAAGTGCATATTAGTAAGTAACGCTGTATCTCAAAAAGTATAGCTGATACAGGAAAACGGTTTTTATATTTATAATCAGCACGACAAATATAGTTAAAATCAGCTATAAAATCTTAGGCACCAAGCAAAAAAATTTTTTTATTAACCTGTGTTATTATAACCATTGCTCAAAAATTTATAATTAATATGTAACAATATTCTTTCTGATCAGTCATTATTATGTAATATATACTTTAATTTTTATACTTATTTGTGTTTGCTAATGACCAACGGTGTTGCAGCGGCATGATAAATAAATAAATTTTTTTAAATTCATGCATAAGAGACACTGGTTTTACTCAACTTTTGTACGCAAACTTATTGCGTATTCAACAGAATACCCATTGACGTTATAAATGGCTTACAGTGAACTAAAACTACCCAAAATTTATTTTGTGTATTCACAATTGTTAAAGTAACGTAGACGAAACGAGACATCAAGTTTATTGCGGTTTTGCTATTAACAACGGTTTTGCTGTTCGTTGGAAGAATGAGGATAATTTGTAACTATTCGTGCATGATTATTCATGGTAAATTGAATATAAATTTTGACGAAAATTGAAAATTAAGAAGAAGAATTTCAGTATACATGACTAACAATAAGAAAGGAATAAGGTATACACAAAACGATTTTAATTAGACGGCTTTAGGCGCAAAATTAGTTTGTTAATTTGAACTTAAGCAAAATATGTGTAATGTGTAACCAACCAGCTATGGCGTCTAATGAAATACTAAGAACTGTTTTTGTATCCTCGTTACAATATACGAAATATACATAATAGGGTTGATCAAAGGCAAAAATATGTTTTTTTACCTCTCATATTATGAGACAATTAACAGAATTATTCACCGTGCATCGTAAATTAAAAACAAATGTAGAAAATTACATAAAAATCTGATGAAATACGCTAATATTTCCTGATTTACTAAGCTACTTACATAAATATGTCATGTTTATATAACGTACGTAGTTGAACAAACTGCAAAGTAATTTACGCAGAATAAAAATTTCTAAAATTTTTAAGTGCTTCCAAATCAGCTAAAAATTAACGTATTTGAGTGTGTTTTTATAAGCTATAAACTAGAGGACAACTACTTCAGACGTTTATGTGTGTTTCAGTTATCAGTTAGATTTCGCTGACACTAATTTGAAAACTGCTAAATTTCTGGATCAAGGCATACAATTTTTATTTCAAAAATAAAAATAAAAAATAAAATTTTGAATCTCATTAAAATAATATCTTAAATAGCATAGCATATTAGCATAGAATTTAAGATTTTAAAATAATAGAATATTTGTATATATTTATTTGAGTTTTTAAAGTATATATGCACTATAAACGTTAAGTGATTAAAATATAGAATAACTTCAAACTTTTGTAAGGAAATAAAGTTTGTACATTTCCCTATCAGAAGGCAAACGAAATAATATTTTCAAGCAGCCTGGACATGATTTATAACGGCTGGCCCCTGCTTCTGGGTTCAATAAATTCTCAGCAGAGGGGTTTCCTTCGTAGAAATTCTCTGCATCTCATAGCAAATGAAATCAGGGAAGTTCCTTCTAAACTCTGCTGGGATATCTATAGCGTGTCTGTAAACATACTATATAAAGTATTTGGAAAAACGTGTTTGTATGAATATGGGAGTATTAATATCTTTATATTGGTAACATTTTCTTCTGGATTTTCTTATTTTTGGCTAGAGTACCATGTACTTTTTAATTATGCAGCAAGTTGGTACCAGCGTGAGCGCGCACCGTCTTTTCTTCAAATTTTATTTTAAATACTTCTTATTTAATAGTGCTGACTTTTCAATTCAATGATTAGCGGTTTACTATTAACAGCCTCCCAGTTTGTACACCGTCTGATTAGCGGTGTACTATCAACAGCCTTCCAGTTTCTGTACCGTCTGATTAGCGGTGTACTATCAACAGACTTCCAGTTTCTCTACAGTCTGATTAGCGGAGTACTATCAACAGACTTCCAGTTTCTGTACCGTCTGATTAGCGGTGTACTATCAACAGACTTCCAGATTCTGTACAGTCTGATTAGCGGTGTACTATCAACAGACTTCCAGTTTCTGTACAGTCTGATTAGCAGTGTACTATCAACAGGCTCCCAGTTTCTGTACCGTCTCATTAGCAGGTACTATTAACAGCATTCCAGTTTCTAAACCGTCTGTACTTGAAGTAACGTGGCAGAAATATTAAATATTTGTAGAATATATATACCTACGTTGTATTACTAAGTAACCATCATGTGCTTGTGTGTATGTGTGTGTGGGTGAGTTATATTCAAGTAACTTTCATTAAGTAAACTACATTAATTTGGAATCGATAGATGTGGTTCTCAGCCAACATAATAGAGAGCCTGATGTAAAGACGTCGCCAAATAAACAAAATTGTAAAAAGTGAAAAGAAATAAAAGTGAATTCCACTCAGAAAAAATTAAGCTTATAAGAAGTTAACCTACTTAACAAAATGGCTAAAATAGTTAACCAACTACCAGAAATTTAAACTTTTGTTAAATATCAATTTTGACAACGACGAATAAAAAATAAACGTACATTGGAGAATATAAAACGGACTTTTACTTTATTCTTAATATAGTTTCTTTATTATGCAGGACGCGAGTGGTTTGCTTTGCAAGTTGTCATACATCTTTGATACAATCTCACGCCAACGGAAAAAGCACTTACGCCTGATTAAATATTTCTTATTACGCCCGTACATTGACCAATCTAATGATTATTTTATTATCTGTCTCCCTATCCTTTCTGAGAACAGATATTCATCGCCCGTTATCCTTACTTAGCAAATTGTTACAGACACTTCATTACAATTGCAAAGTACACATCAATATATATTACTTGAGCCTGCATACTTGCGAATAGTTGTCAGTAACATAAACAAAAAGTATATTCCTATTTTCCTCGTTTATTGACCTTAGTAATGTAGTCATTCAAAAAAAAACACATCAAAAACGTATAGCTGCTAAACATTACAATTTTAAAACATGCTAATAGCATAATAATAAAATTATTATTATTGTTATTATTATAGAATAATAATTTTAATTTACTAGTGTGTTATAAAAACGCGCAATAAATGAGTCTGGAAGTAAACGTGATAGAACACTGTATTATTTCAAATATTACCGGCATTATTGACCGCTAATACGTATATAAACAATTTTGTTGCGTTTTAGCAAATATGCTTTCGACTTTTTGTTGTGAGAGGTGATCTCAAAACACATTCCTATAGTATCTACAGGACTCGGTTAGGAGCATTCTTTGTTTGTACACCTAGGCAGTTTGTACTGGTTACGTCGCCTTTTCTGTTGTACGCTCTTGTATACTTATATAACGTGTCAGATCAACAGTAATATTTGTATCATGAAACTCCTTAGTAGCATGAATTTTATCTGGATTCTTTAACAAATTTCTAAAGCTGAAACCCGGATGCACACACGTCTTACTTCTACAGACGTGTATAAGTCCTCATATAACACAAGTATTTATTTTGTATTACTTCTTGCACTTTATACTTTATTTTATGCTCACAACATTCCAGATTCATGAAAGTAACCTAACAAATTCTAGGAAGTACATAAAATTCCTATATTTTATTTTTATTTTTAAACTTTATCTTTGGTTCCTGCAATATATTTTCAACATAGGGAAGTTTAGTACATAACGTTCGTTTTACACTATTGATCAGACATTTTTCTATCGCAGCCATATTAACAAGCGATAGTCGGGGAAGACCAGATATTTAGGTGCTGATTTTTTGTTAACAGTATCTAATAACAATTTGTTCTATTAACAGAACTTATTCTAATCAGAATTTTTCTACTAAAACAGGGGACTGAATTAGTAGGAAAATCTTTTAGTGTAGAGAAATCTTTTAATGAAATACAAAAGACTAATAATGTCTAACCATTGTTAGTGTGTGTTCTTTACAAGTCGCTTGGACTGGCTATCGTTAAGTGAAGGTTTAAAAGAAGATTTTAATCACATTTTGTTTTTTAATCAGAAGTAAGCTATTTATTGTTTCAGTACAGAATAGTGATCTTAAAAATCTTTGCAAAGATCATTACATGTAGGTAGATATCACAGGTTTAATCTAGATAATGCTATAGCATACAATAAGTAACGTTTACTTAAGTGAAGGTTGAAATGATCCAATCTTATGTTTACGACAGCAGCCATTTTCATTAGACAAGAGTGAAGACGCTCCATTTCTCTGCGCATTAGCATAGCCTATATAATTTATTGCCAACTGCTACAATACTTAACGAATGTTTAATCTCATGACACAAGCAGGGAGCGTAATTTTAAAACACCGGAATTAATTACTGAACGCCAGAAGCATCGATACTTGAAAATTGTATTTATTCTTCTGTTGAAAACACGCCAGTACATTAACAGGTAACCTAGTTACATAACTGTCTAGTACTGACTATACACAAGCAATAGAAAAAAGTAATCAATTTAATAATTTAATTATTTTCAAGGACAACTGAACTACTGAACGTGTTGAAATTTACTAACAAGTACTGGATAAGAAAAGAAAATAAACACCCAATTTACGTAAACTCAAATAGTCGTAGGCCTACTCGAAGCGATGATAATATTGGTGGTTCTCAAAACTCGACTGGCGCAATTACAGAAGTGTCAACACCCTGCTCAACATCAAACGTATAATCTCTACAAGAATATTACGGATAAATCGTGCAACGTCTCGGAATGAGTCACGTGATTTAAGCCAGACGTGCCTCAGCTGCTGGTTACGCAATGCGTGACAACTGTCACGTAGACTACAGGTTTGTTGAGCGTGTTTAATTTTCAAAGCTGCAGAGAAATACGTTTAGCTACTTACGCTGGATATATCCTTACGTCCATGAGATAGGCAACTCCTTTTCGTATACGTCATAGGTGTGAAAGCAATGTTTTCTGTTTTCGTGGTCCAATAACAACGTTTTTCCGAAAACTGTTAACTTTGATACAACTTCCAGAGTCTGGGCGATTACTGTCCATATATCGAGAAATTTCCATGGAACATTATCTCAGCAACCTTGCTTCTTATTAATAGCTGTGTTTACAAGTTAATAAACACGTCATTCATTCGGTCGTCGTAAAAATATCATAACTATTGGTGACGAAACTGTTTCACACAGGAGAACTAACGGAACTGTTTTGGGCATAAAACTAATATTAATAAATATGACTAAACGTTAATCGCATAATGATGATCAACAGACTTTAGGTAAACATAAACATAAAGGGATAAATGTTGTATAATATAGAGAAAATTTTTCATTTTAGAGAAGAAATTTTTGGAGAAATCTGTAAGGCCATAATATGACCATATTATAATTATATTATAACGGCATTTATGACAGTCGACAGAATGAATATTAAAAATAATTATCACAAAAAGAGAAGTTTTTAAACTACAAATTTAATAACAGATAATAACTAAATTATGCACCTTTTTCTTACTCAATCACAGGTAAAATTGTAGTAAGAACGGTCAGCAGTAGACAGGTTACAAAATATTACACATATCGTTATTATAATGAAATCACATTTTGTCTTGATATTTTTTAACTTCAAAGTATTAACTATTTGAGAACTTAATTTATTTGTATGTAATTAAACCCAAGTGTAAATGTTTGAGGCGAGCAAACAGACAATTCTGAAATCTGACTACCCACGCCATTGACAACTGTAGGATAGTTTATGTATTCATAAACGCACAGACGTGAAGCAAATGAAGTGGCCCGTGGTAAACCTTTACAAGTGGAGCCCCTTTTCATCGTTGACTCTGTCAAGTGCGCTTCAAAATATTACGTAGTAATTTCCACTTAACTATTCAATGCAAAAATTTATTAATAAAAAAACAATCATTCCCTTCACTCTCAGAAATTTCTAAATTATGCACACATAGTATTTTACACATATTGTACTAAAACACACAATTGCACGCAACGCGCAACAAACTTACACATTTAGAGACAGATAACAAAAACGTAGCGCTCTCGACCTAATCTGTAAGTGCACTTGTCACCTTCTGCACTCCTCTATATCAAAATCATACAGTATCCCTTCCATGCCAACTCATTTTCCTTATATACATATCATGACATCTCTACTTAATTTATTGGCTGAACACGTTGGATGATCTTTGAATTTTATTGTAAATCGGTTTTGTCATGTTTGACTATCTATATGGAATATGTGACGCAATCCATGTTATCGTATTTACTTGGTCATGCTTTCTTGGGTATTCATTTTCCTTATATTCTTACAGGCGTAATCACGGATTTGTCTAGAGATTGTATCTCTATCTTATACGTGATAAGCCTCCACACCACTTGATCTCGTGCTACCATTTCATGTTTACGTTTTATTCCGTATCTCAGTACTCACATAAACGTAAAATTGTTTTATATATCTTTGTTTCCAGGAATCTGGTTATTAAGTGTATTATACTAAATGCATCTTTTACTTTATGAATAAGCTCTTTTTTGTGCTGAATCCTCTTACTCCTACTTCATGTTGTTGTCCTAATTACTTGTTTAAATATCAAAATACATTCTTTAAGACTATATAAAACAATGTTCAAAAGTACTCTAATTTGTTAATATTTATCATAAATTAACACTTCTTGGCCAAATTATAACCATTATATAAAAAATTCAAAATTATCAATTTCATTATTAATTGTACTGAACAATAAATTTGTGGCAGGAATTGAGAAATTTTTTTATCTTAGTGTAAGTGCTTCTATGCAGATATGATTTTTTTTGTTATTTAACTTTTTATTCCTACATTAATCATCATAAAATTTCCGATTCTACTAAATATACTTTTAATTTACTTTCCTTTAAAAAATTATTATACCTCAAGTTTTAACAGTTCTGGCAACAAGTTATACATTAATACTGAAATATTTTTTCCACTTTACATTTTTGAAGCTTTACATTTGTAGTTGTGTTGAGATCAAGGGATCTCAATGACTGTAATGTTCTGTCCATATGATATCAGTATGTAATCAAACTCGCGGTGATACCGACATACAATGTAGGCGTAACAATTAAATTTCCCTTAAAATATAATTCAAATGAACACACTTTAAGTACTGTAAAATAAACATAATGAAAGAACAATTAATATCCAAACTGATAATTTGAATTTGCTTGACCGTTAAACTAATAAACTGCTCAGAGACTGTACATACACACTTTAAACACCCCAAGTTTTGTTTAGTACACTGAAAGCTCCTTTACAACCAAAACTTGATTATCCACAAAATTTGAGAATACTTAGTTGGCGCCCCATATAGAGACCCTCATTCGCCTTCAAGTCTATTTACTAAAAATGACGTCCAAATAAAAATTCAATAATAACGTCTATAATTATTCAGTAAATAGGATTCAATAATAATCTGCCTTATCGTTATATAAATAATTATAAAATCAATAGAAATTTGACATTGTATTAATAAAATTAATTTCGGAATAAGAATATTTCATCCTTGTAGACGGGTTGTCATAATATTGATAATTACTCCAAAACTAAATATCGTCAATTTATTTATCTTCAACAGCCTTAGAATTGACACAGATTTTAAACTAATATACTAAATACTAGCCTCATTAAATGACGTTCCTCAAAAATGGTTTTTGGGTATTAATTAGGAATTGATAAATTACGAAACAGTAAGCTCTTTAAATTAAGGAATAGTGAAACACTGGTTTTTTGTAGAGCACTAAATGGTTACTACGGTTAAATGTTAAAACACAGCGCCCGCTGTTGTTAATTTAAAATCTAGGATTGCCTCTATGCTCTAAAACGTTTAACCTAAAAAAAACTCAATTAGCAAAGTATCCGCTAATACAAATGTAAATCGTCAAATTAAATATCAAATATCGATGCACAAATGGGAAGAAAACATTAAACATAGAAATACAGAATGAAAAGATTTAATTTAATAATTTACGTAAAAATGAATTCAGTCCAGACAAGACGCTAGACAAGCGCAAACTCTTTATTCGTCATGTTAAGATGGGCATCATCCCTGACTGAGGCGTCACGTAATGACAGATTACCTATAGCCTAAGTACGACTCGTTGTCTTCATGTTGTAATTATGTTAAGAAAACCAAAATATATATCTACAGTACCCATAGAATTTGTATACCACAATTTGACATTGAAAATAATTGCAATTGATAAACAATGTGCCTTTCTTATAACTCAGGTATCCAACCTTGTAGCAGATGTTACGAAGTAAGTAGGCAAGTAGGCAAGTAACACATAGCCTAGTAGCTGTAAATGTACACTGTTGTTCAATAACTGTGCTAAATACTGCTGTATCTAATTTATCCCCGATGATTGTTAAAACCTACCTATGCAAGCTGCAGTTTACTCCTAACTTCCTTTTCACCAATTGTTTGCCTTGTTTGCCATCGTCATATTTTCTCATTTCTCTTACTGTAATGCATAAATGACTACTGTACTAATAAGTAATTTGCTGTACTGCATAATCATTTCAGTCACTAATAAGCGATAATACAAGAAAATTTATTACAACGTATGACATCTACGTTTCTTTTATAGCCGTTGCTTAGTCATATCAAAATCTGTTACAGATCTCTGATGGACGATTAGACGTGCCCACGCTTATTTATAGACATATATGTCTCTGTGCTTGCAAAGTTATTGTTAATTATTAAACTACAGTGAATCAACTGTTCATCGTTAACACAATCTACGAAATTAGATTCTGATTGCCTTAAATGACAACGAATCAGCCCATGTTTTGTTTTAGAAAACCTATTAAATCGCCTGAGAGTTTTCAGTTTATAACATCTACTTCTTTTTTAGGTATCTTAATGTTTCAGGTCTTCTCTCTGTATTCTTCCATACCCATCACGTACTTTGTAAACATTTTTCCTTTGATATTAAATACTATGTGATTCATATTCTTGATTTTAAAACACAATATTTAAGCCAAAATATAATCAATTTCACCTGAGTCAAAGTTAGTTTTGTCGGAGGCTGCAACTAGTTCACCTTTTATAAACAAATAACTCGAAGAACTTACCGTTTCAAAACAAAAATTTCCTTGCGAGAATTATAAAGGGTGATTCACGAAGAAACGGAAATACTCCGGGAGATGAATCTACATCGAAAAATAAAAAAAAACGTTTATATAAACATAGGTCCGGAAATGCTTCGTTAGCGAGTTACGGCTAGCGAAAGATTTCGCCCGGGTTTCGGTTCCCCCGGGTAAATGAAGACTTTCTGAAATTCTGGGAAGGGGCAAATTCTGTTGTTTCTTATGGTTTTTGACCTGACAAATCGAATAAAACAGGTCGCAGAACTGTATCTCTAATACGTTTCATGATATCCGACGTAAAATAGAAAAATCTTTGCCTAAAAACAAATTTTGGAAAATTGGAAACAATTGGAATTTTTTGTTGATTTTTATTGGCTTTATTTACACCATTTTTCTCAGAATTAAATTCTTTACAAGTTTTGTTTTTAACTTTTATGCATTTATTAGTCATTTAACAAAGTTATTGTACTTCTAACCTAAAAAAACGTGTTTTTAGGTGTTTTTAAAGTGTTGATTGACTATTCAATTAGTAAAAGTCTCTAGAATTTAGTAATAACTTATTTTGTACGAAAACCTACGAAATACATACACTAAGTAATACTGCAAAATGAATATTATTATTATGCATGATAAGTGATAAGTGGTAGTTTTCCTCCTACTTATGGAAAACAATGGAAAATGCCATTATCATGCTCATTATTTATCTTGACGTTACACGAGTGAACGTGTGTGTGTGAGTTTGGGGAGGGGGGTTGTAGGTAGCGGGGAGATGTGTTTGTAAGAGAGCAAACGAGTTCTTTAATCCTGTTGAAATCATCCTTATATAATTTTATTAAGGTATGCGGTTTGTTTTTAAAGTTTCTTTTTTCACCTAATTTACGCACAGTTTTAAACATTAGTTTTACCACACATTTTTACGCAATATATGCTGTATATACTGCAATATGTAATTACAAAGTAATCAACATCTGTATTGTGCATACGTAAATTGAAAACCGACTCTCCCTTTCTTGCTGTTTTCTTCTGACATAATCTATCCTGTAAACTTACTAGAGTAAGTAGGCCTATATCTCTCCACCCCTCGTACGACTTTGTTTTAATTTTTGTGATTTTTAGTTTAGGCATCTTCAAAATTTCTCATAAATCACACCTACAGTCCAAGGCACGCATGTTCCACTTCCGGTTTTTCTTCAGAGTTACCGTTGCGTAATACATGTTCATAAAAATTTGAGTAAGGTCTGTAGCCTTGAGGCTGTTTAGTTGTGTGTAAACGACGCTGCGTTGTGGGTGTTTTATGCAAAGGTGACTGCTTTTAGGGACGTAACTTTAGACGAAACTACACTTTCTTGCCAAGGGAAAAGCAGATTTACACGTTCTGTAATTATTCTCTGCAGTGCTGTAGAAAGCTTATTCCATGTTCAGTGTAATTAAGGGTATCGTGTTGTATAATATTATATCTACAACCAGTTAAGTCCACATACTTAATTTACTCCTTTAAAGTAACATACTACCTAACGTACGTCTTTAAATACTTTCTAACGATTATATTGGAATTGCTTTCTGCCGGGCTATTAGGCCGTCGTCTAATGCTTCTATTGATAACACACTTTCGGCTCCACTATCAAAGGCCATATTCAGTCTACGGTGTTCGCCAATCCACTCCAGTATTGGTACATACTACGGTACTGAAAATGGCCTTCGATGATGGTGCCAAAACGTTTGTTATCAATAGAAGCATTAGACGACGGCCTAATAGACCAGCAAAAAGCAATTACAACAATGTTGACTGCTGCCGTGAAAGCCTTAGGCATTCCTTACAATTATACTGAACAACATAAATATTCCTAATGTAAAAACAATTAATTGTCATAAAATAAAAATGGTATAATTACAACTTTATCAAACTCTTAATTAGAGAATAAAGGGATTGCTTATATTAATTACAAAAATAATAACAAATGAGTGTCGTGATTTATTTAACTTTTAAAAATTTCTAATTTTTTAATTAATTGAATAGTTTGATTTTCCGATCTTATTATATACAGGCTATTATAGTAAAAGATGCAAGCTATTTACCATGATAGCCAAGCAACCAGATAGCAGTCTCCTGCGGTTAACGTAGGTGATCTACGTATGGCAATCCTACAGGAAGATAAAGGTCATATCCGTTCCGTTAATAAAAGACATACTGTCTCACGTTTATTAAAACACTGCATCATAAGGAGACACCTTACTGCTTAACCATCGAACACACAGAAACTATAGTTACTGTCGACCCATCCAAAATTATATTCAAAAATTCCATATTGATAAGGGAAAGATCAGATTTCGTCATCAAAAATATAGACAGCCTCTACATTTGCCATTGAAACTTGAATCTAGGTGAATCTGTATAGGAAAGAATACTTGAAAAAGTACACATGTAACGGGATTCACTGGCATGCATGTAGGTAACGGGATCGTCGGCAGCAGTGCTCACAGTGGAACAATAAGCTAAAACATTTACCTATTACAAAAACTGTACTGCAGTAAAAGGTTAAACCGACACGTACTTCTGACTATTAGATCGGAATAGGTACTAAAGAAGAACGTAGTCACATTTCGAACAACTGCCAATATAAAATTGGCATATCCGCGCTACGGATGTCTCGAAGATTCATTCCGCGCTACGTTCGCACGAAGATTGTTCACTTATAGATATGTGTGTGTGTGTGTGTGCGCGCGCGCGCATAAATAAAATGGTTTTAGGTGGGGTGTAAGCAAGTGAATATCGAGTAATCCTTTGTTCTGATCAGAGTTGCGATATCTCTGGCATTATGAGTGCGAGGTACGGTTGGGAATTAATCGTCTCACATTACTGGTTTTGTCTAGAAGTCAAACGAGAATCAACGTTGAAACAAACGTTCTTCAGTTATTAAAAAAACTACTCATTATTGTGTCAAAATATGTATAGCAACATGTTTTAAAATTTTGCCTCTGTGAGGCCTATAGAAAATTAAATAGACAAATAAAGAAATATAATTTTACTTATATTATTAGGAGAAATTTTGCTGTATTGATAAAAAAATTGGCTTTGGTCAGAAGAGCACATGTGCTCAATGTTAGTTGCGCCTGTATAATACGTGACAGTATTGTATGTCACAATCATGTAAGACCCTTAATGGATGTTTAATTATTGTTTTTCTGATCTGATGAAGAGCTGTGAAGCTTGAAAGCGATAATCGGAATAATTTTTCTCTAGTGGTGTGCAACAGTGTTAATTCTGCTTAATAATGGATGTATATAAAAAAAGATGTTTACTGTTATTGCAAATATTTTATTATCATTATTTACACCTGTAGGCCTACATCATTAAAAAAATATGTGGAAGGATTAATAGGTTTTCTTAAGTAGGTGGCGTTTAAAAATAACTTAAAATCTGCTGGCTTTTCAAAACCATGAGGCTAATCAGAATCATCATCATCTTCACAACACGGCATTGGCAAGGTGGTTCCTGTTCCGCCTTCCGTCATCCCTCTCTTTTTGGGTCTATCCACGCATGTGTCCTATAGGTCTGTATTTTCAGACTTGTTTGGCCACACTGGAATCTGACATTCTTTCTAAGTGTTCCATCCACCGTTGTTGTAATCTTTTTTAATTTTTAATTCAAGTTATAAACTTGTAACTCTTCCCTTATACGGTTAAGTCTAGAACACCTTTTAACTCCTCTTAAGAACGCCATTTCCAAGACCTGTAATTTACTGTCTTGTTTCTAGGTTGTTTTTTATAATTTACACCCATAGGATAGTTCAGGAACTGCCATAACTTTGTAGAACTTTAATTTTATAGCTTGGCATACCTTGTTTTTTAAAATACCGTTGAATGTTCAGTGTCCAATCAAAATGATATACTTTTCTTATTTCCCAAGATGACTGCAAGGGTATCAAAATAGACGTTGCACCACGCAGAAACTCACAACGTGCGCACACTAACATAAAATACACACTAAGTGTAAGGTGTCAAACGTGTAACTTATAATATCGCATGATTTACACTGCAACAACAACTGAATTTCTTTGGAATAGAAACAAATAAATATTCTGAATAATTCTACAAGTAAAATAATTTTACTGAGAAAAAGAAGACTATTATTTCTTGGCCATTTGTATAGAATGGACGACATTAGGTTAACAAAGAAGATCTTCAAATATCTGTGGGGGAAGAAGTTAACATCTGTAGATTAAAGAAGTCCAAAAGAATTTTGAAAAAAATAATATATACGCATAAGAAACAATTAAAACAGACGTTTCTCGGGCAAAATTGTTAAAAGTGAAAGGAGTACAGGATATGAGGAAGGAGTCCAGGATATGAGGGATGAAAACGCAGGTTCAAAGTGGACTGAAGACAGAAAGAAGAGACACAGTGGAAAAATTAAAAAATATTGGAGAAAAAGAAAAGAACAAAGAATAAAGATTTGAAATTGACATGTGGTCTTTAGATGGCCGATACAAATAAAAATAATTTTACTGTTTACTAATCTTACATACATGTAGTATCTTACAATCCACTGTGAACCTTGCTTTGGTTTATGCAGACTCTATTGCGACGTTAACGTACTTCCTCTTCCCGCATGGGCTTTTGTGTCTTCTTTAGGAATCCAATTCCACGCTCTACGTAGTCCCCTCTCACTTCTTCCATGTACTTAGATCAAGTAAACGTAGTTAAAAAAAATTAGGGTGTGATAATAATTTTAATTTTAAAGTATAATTTATTTGTATCTTAGCCTGGATCAGAGTACGGACGTTTCATCAATTCAGACTGTAATAACGTCCAAGTTTAATTACACACTTCTCATAAAACTTTCTAGTCACTGAGCTGGTAATCTGTGATATTTAAGAACATTACTGAAATTAAGTGATGTAATAACTTTATAATTCGATACTTAAGTAATATGATACTTTGTGACACTAATCAAGAGACAGTCCAGTATCATGTATCTGAGACGCTTGTAAAGCCGATGTAATTTCTGTCTCAAATTTTATTGCAATTTCAGTCTCAATCGTGTTCAGCAAAACAATATTCGCCATTCAAAATAGTTATTCGTCATAAATTTTGCTAATACTCTAAAATTAAATTTTTATATTTGATAGTCCTTAGCCAAAGTTTCTTTATTGCTTTTATCAATTGATAGTCTCATAGCGATCAAGAAGTTATTTTAAGACAAGTTACCAAAATTTATCGTTTTCTTTTATGGTTGACATTATAATATTATTACATTAGTGTTGTTATTGTTACTATTATTACCCTCAATTTCATTATTATTGTAGTTGAAGTACAAATATGTTAAATGAACGGGCGAAACCAGTCCTCAGTTTTGAGTTGAGTGTTTGGCATCTGTCTCTCTATCATTCTAATTGTTTTAGCTGTTTGTTTTGCCTACGCCTCATGATAACGTTTTTTGTCCGTCAACTGCTGTTGGTAGAATGTGGCAAGTGAAGCCATACATAACCCTTCAGAGATTTGAACCCTGTTCCATAACCCTGTTTAGTTTGAGATTGATCCCCCCAAAAATAGAAGTCAAGATGCAAAATTATGAAGGTTGAATATGTCGATAAATTGTATTAAATTCCATGAGGGACATCGACTTATAGTCAATGTTACCTAAAATCTAAATATAACGTTTAGTTTTATAAATTTTGTATTCAACTGTAGTGTTAGTGAGACAACAAGCTAAAAGCTTTATCACAGTTTTGATGAAATTGCATTAATCCACACCGTGCATCAAATTAACCAGAATTTTAAACAGAATTAAATAAGTTGTTTTGATTGTTCATCATCTTTTTTCACACCACTAAACTTTATAGAATATTGAAACTTTCAACTTGTGAAACTTACTTGTCTTTTCTTCTCGTACGCGTTTCGACGTGGTGTTCGCCTTCGTCAGCTTTGAGACAGACTTAGGCATAAACACATTAATAACGATTTTGGAGAAAATTATACTAAAAACTGAGAGTTAGGAAACTAAAAGAAATGTTATCATAACCCAGAATATACTGTTTTTGTCTAAAAAGTTTTGAAGTCCAAGTTGGAAAATTTGTTAACCCATGCGGGGTGCCAAATTGTGAAGAATGTTATCTATAATACAAACTCGGTTATTATTAGTTTGAGAATATAGAAAATCTTTCAAAATCTGTCAGTAACATTCTTACTTATCATGTTATAAAAGGGGACAAAAATGTATGGCGTTAATAGACACAAAACAATTATTGCGATATTAAAAATTCTGATGACGCAAGTCAGTGTGTGAAAAAAGGGTTAATGTTATATTGTGATAGATATTTCAAACTTATAACGTCTAGTCACAGAAATCTTTTCGGTATTTTCTGTGAACAGTTATTTGACGCTGTGACAAGCGTATTTCCAAACAACTGCAGTCGGTATAATCAAACGCCGTATCGCTCGTTACGCTTATTTAATTACGACGTGCAAGTTTCACATTCCCCCACGTAATTGGAGAACGTTCCCAGAGGGAACCGAGTGCAAACGGGAAAGTGAGTTTAACCTACTGATCTAATTTTGTAAACGTATACGGAAGGGAAGCCGTGTTATCACTGTATCCCTCCGGACACTGCAGTAATCAAACTTGAACAGAACGCAATGTTATTCCTAAAGTAGTCTATTAATTAAGTTTTGACAACCATTACTTTGGAAGGTAGAAAGAAAAGAGTTATATTCAACCCTTTCGTATTCATTCGTATGACCTTTTAAAAAATTGTTTAAATACAGAAAAGACGAAAAATAATGAAACTTTTATAAATAGTAATAGCATGTTATTTCTGGTGGATTTATTTTATTCTCTAGCAGTCCTTTAATCTGTAAATTACTAGACTGGAAAAAATAGTTATGACAATTGCAGTAGTTTAGAGAAGAATGAACAGTTGTATTTAATTTGATTTTTCATTACAGCATACTATGTTTAGTTATTTATTATTTTATTGTCATTAAATACATGATATATTAATTATGTCGTATTTTTACAGCTGAACTTCAGTGTTTTAAACGCCACTTTTTCCAGTTCTATAACATAGTACACATCTATCTGAATTATCCTTAAACGTTCAACTAAAGCAAATGAAACGAACAGATACCTATAGACGTAACTGATTTGTAAGTAGTATAAAACCGTGGTAAAATCACTTGAAATTTTTTTAAATTTTGATCCAGCATTCGCAGAGTGCATGTAATTTTATTTCTCAATTTACACGCCTATAGAAACTTGAAGTATATATGTGCTGAGTGTAGAACATGTTCTATGAAACGCCTACACAGAAATGTCACATAAAAGAAACGAGATTAATGGTTTATTTCAGTCCGTGACTGGTATTATTAAACCATCAAATTAATTTTGATTTTCCTGTCAGTGTTGCCATTTAAATCTGAACCTTATGTTTTACCTTGAATGTTTTGAAGTCAAACATATTTTCATATCTTATGCATTTGTTTAATTGCGTCTATACAGTTTTCCTGAACGTTCTAGAATAATTAATACAAACTATTTAACATGAATGGACATTATATTAAAGAAGTAAGATTATTTATATATTTTCTGTTTGTAATTTAATATATTTAAAATAATTTTAAAAACCTGATGCTCTGGAGCAATTTAGGAAACAAGTATGTATTTATTTTTTAAACTTTTTTTTTGAAATTCACTAACACACACACACACATACACATACACACACGCACACACAATTGGTAGGTTTGGAACAATACAATTTGAACTTCATTTAACTCATTTTCCACCAATCGCAAGTTACTGTTACTAGATGGCACAGACATCACATTCGTTACCTAGTTTTCAAACCTAGTTGTGTTAACAATTTTCGAGAAAAATCGCCGAATACTGTATTACTGCACGAAACAGTCATGCAGAAACAGAAGACTGGTTCTGAACTGTAGTAGCCTGTTTAGAAGGAATCTTTGCATACGGTTTACTGAATTCCTGCGGTTTTGATTCCTGAATAACATTTTCGTTGCAGAAAGGACTACTTTCCATCTCTGAAACGACAACAATGCAATTATGCATTCGCTAACCTGTCGTAATAATTTTGCGTTTCTTAGCTACAATATTTTTTCCACAAAATGGAAATAGTGTATTCAATTTCAGTTTTCTCCAATGCAAACTTTATCTTTTTATTTTTTAATTAAATTGTAAGTTTAAATTTTATAACTACAGGAAATATATTTTTGCAATTATTAACATAATGATTAATGATTAAGTAACGTATGTCTATTTATTTTCAAAGTCTTGGAGAGTGTTTATTGTTACAGCATTTTTTCACACCCGAATACATATCGTACAGTTATACGACAAAGAGAATAGCTATCAGAAAAAAGGCTGAGGCCATTACAGTATACCAGTTAGAGAATGTCATTAAGGTCCTGGACTCGATGAATGGAACATCATGATCTTCATCTCCCTGTCAGAGTGAGGTGGTAACGTTTGCTTATATTATGTTACGAAATGTTTCCCTCTACATAAAGAATATACCCTAACCTAACATAAATAATTATATTCTACTAATAATGAAGAACAGAATAATAATTAAGTAAGGAACCTGTATAATGTAAAAATATGTGTTAAATAGTAAAGTTGAGATGAACATGAAATAAAATAATAAAACCAAAATACCAAATATGATTATCTGGAACTTAATAATAAATAACTCTAGTAAACTGCATATGTAATGTTGTAAAAAATAGGTGAAAGCCTATACAGCAGAACTTAAATGGTTTACCAATCAGGAAAATTTATAAACTAGATAAAATTTGAAGTAAAAGAAATAAAAAGTCAAAGAATAATCATATCTGAGTGTGAAACAAGTCACAAAAACATTTCAGAGAATGATTAGTATAAAATAAGTGAATAATAACAGTTTTAATTGTATATAAAAGTGTTATAATGAAAGTTAGGTTATGCACCATATGTCTATGTTAAAGCAAGACAAAGAAATAAAGAAGAAAGTAAGATAAATTGTTTCATGATAAAAAGTATGAACAACAAACAGAATAATAAATAAGACAAGTATAATTAACTATTGGTGTTTGGGAACTAAGTAATAATGTAAATAGTAAGAAACTGATGAGACAAAAGCCTACATGTACTGGGTAGGAAAAATGATAACAATTTATGTAAATAAAACCTGTTAAATGATATAGTATAGATTATAAAAGAATGTATGTTAGTAGAGTAAGCAGGTAAACTTACTAGAGTAGGTAGGCCTATATCTCTCCACCCCTCGTACGACTTTGTTTTTATTTTTGTGATTTTTAGTTTACGCATCTTTAAAATTTTGAAATGTCAAGAATTGACCAGGCATAATGTAAATAATAAGTTGTCAGCTTTGACAAACACTTCATACAGCTAATGTGGAAGTTTATAATGGACAGTACAAGGAAAAAAGCTTGTAGTGAAGTATAAAATATATTGTAAAAGTTCAAGTAGATCATAAGTGATAATTAAGAGTTGTTACTTTATAGTAGAATTAAGTAATTTTAGTTTGAGAAAGGAATTAAGGTCCCAGTGAGCATGGACATGATTAGGCCTAGATGGCAATAATAAGTTTTTATAATAAATTGATGTTTATAATTAGTATTACTATTGTTAAACCATATAATGTTAAAGTAAAAGCAATTCTACAACTAAGAATAAATGATGGAACAGAAAAATTAATATTTTATAAAGATTACTAGACTAAATCAATCTGTGAAAATTGTTATTTTATTATTACTGAACAGAACCATGCCTTAAAAGGTCTCAAAATGATCAGCATAAAAATGCTGATAAATGTTAGTAATATATTTTTAATTGTTAGTAGCATAAGGAAAATACGTCAATTTTAAGATTTTTTAATATATTTGACCAAAAAAGGGACGCTTAACGTGCCGTCAGTTGGTGAGCATCAACCGGAAAACGGAATTTTTGTCATTAAAAACGAAAATGTTTAATAATTCAACCAATCAGTACCCTTCATCTGTCAGGTGAATTAACCCATAATGCAACGGCAACGCATCAGTCTTTCGCATCTCATCATACAGTAAAGAACGACTCCTCTGTGATACAAAAAATGTAAATAGTCTTGTCACCAAAGTCTTGATCCTGATTGAGGTTATGTGCAGTGTAAACAACCCGTCTAACCTACAAAAGGGAATGTAACCCAACAGTGAACGTCAAGCGTAGTGAAGTGGTCATTAAAGGACATTACAGTGAATAATTAATAACAGTGAATTATAAAGAAAATATAAAGAAAAGGAAAGTATAGTGTTTATTTTGAGAATTTATAACGAACTAAATAATTAATCCCATAGTAACTGGTAATAGACACTTGGGAACTTATGTTTATATCATCACTGTAGATAAACACAAACACTATTAATATTATTTTATGTGCAAATACAGTATTTTATTTTTGTATTCAATGTTTAATTAAATAACTTTGCCAAACTAGGTTAACACCGACACTGTACGAAAATACGAACTGTTCGTCACTTTAGGTTTTACTTTATTGTTTTATAATATCATATTTAATTTTATATTGTAATGTGTTGTTCTTCAAAAAAGCCATTTTTTGTTAATTATTGTGGTCAAAAGAACTCATAAGGGTTATATTTCCTAAACATAAACATAGCCTACATCTCTGAGATTTTTGAACTCATGTTACCAACTTTCGAGCTATCAATACAACAAGCCTGGTTAATTCATATTATGAGAAATGTTCTTCATGTTAATGGTAAAAGAATAAAATTTTAAAAAGAAAATAAAAGAAAAGGTGAAAAGAATTAATGGTGTATGACGTATTATTGTATAATAATTAACTTTTTATAACCAACTTTGAACATTAGTATTTACTTCAACTCCAGAAGAATAAGTTGGCAGCACTTATGTTGGCACAAACCGTGGTATTTAAAGGAGTTAAATAGGCCAGTGAACTCTAATAAGATAAAGAGAATATATTAGACGAAACTTACAAATAATCATTAACACAAACTTTTAATATCTCAAGTAAATAAAAAAATAAAATAAAAGAAATTTCGAACATCCTAGATACATACCAGTGAGCACAGGGTATAATTCTAATTATTTTAATAAACTGACCAACCTATTAAATCTTAGTGAATCGTATTACCCAACCGGAGAAGAAGTAACCAGAAATTCATTTAATAATTAAACCATTAATTAACCAAACCAGTACCAGTAAGTGAAGACAATTACAACAGAATAAATATATTTGTAATCATTATTACAAATTGGCGCCCAAGGCATCAATGATTTTAACCAGGTAATCCCAAGTTTTATTTTATATAAAAAAAATTACACATAGAGAAACACTCGTTATTACAATATGCAAGCAGCTAACGAATGCAGGGACCGAGCATCTTATGAGGAAAAGACATCTACTTTTACAAAGTGCCAACGGCCTCCAAGGAGAGCGGACGAGTGGGTAAAAAGAGATTCATCCTCTCGCCTTGAGGATAGGAAACCATGCCTAAAGGCGGATGATCTGTCACGTCAATGGTATACAATGGAGAAGGCAACGAGAAACTACTTGCAAGATCCAATATGGTGGGACTTTCTATTGTTAAATATTCCGGAGTAATAACCCCCCAGTAGTATCTTTGAGTGGGGACAACTGGAGAATACAAATGCAAACACATTCGTATGTGTAGAATAGCAACGTCGAAAGTAAGGTCTATGGAGATGATTGAAAACTGAAAAATCTGAAGGTGGAAATCGATAGATTGGAAACGGACACATTTTAGGAACAAACCAGGTTAGGTATTTGGTCCATGCCGGTCGATGTAAACTTTATCAGTTAGAATATATATTAGTGAGAAAGAAGAAATAGAAAAATGTCCAAGAGTTATGTTGGAGCAGATGTAGACTCAGATCGTAACCCTGTGCTGCAGTGTGAGCTGTACCTGAAGGAAACACGCTTGTATGACAATAAGGTGGAATACAGTAAAGGTTGAAAATGTCAGCAAAGCAGAAGTGTCTTTTGAATAAATCCACGACTGAATGTGACATTCGTGGAAAATTGAAGCCACTTAAGCTAGAGATAACAAAAGGATCAAAAATTTAATTTTGCAAAAATGATATGTAATAATCAACACAATGATAAAACACGCCATGCATAACTGAAAATATCGTCAATATGATGAAGAAACAGAGAAGGCGTAAGATATCAGGTGATTAAATCTGTTATTAGCAATAGAGAAACATGATAAACATAGAAGCTAAGACAACAAAGAAAAAGTGGCTATAAAGGAAATAGATAAACACATACTGAGAGGTGACACAGATCATGCACACAAGGAAATAAGAAGACAGTTCAACAGATAAACTACTACGCGAATAAGAATACAGGATAAACATGGAAAAATTATAAGGATGAGGAAGAAATTCTAAAAAAAAAACAAAAAAACACCAAACATATATAGACGATTTAGATGAAAACATTCTTTAAAAATGTTAGTGATGTTGAAAAGGAAGCTACCTTGAAGTTTTTGAGATGTGGTGCTGGAGGAGGGCCTTAAGAATTCCACGAACAGGTGGAGTACCTAATGATGAGATTCTAAGGAGAGTTGGTGAGGTGAAAAAAGGTACTGATGTTGTGGAAAGGAGGAGTAATATGGTTGGTCACATGTTACGCTACCGAAACTGGTTCACACTCTGATCAAGGGGCGTAGTGGGAGGGGAAGGGCCGGCTGGGGAATACGGATGGGTTTAAAGAAAGAAGAAAGTACGTAGTGAACAAGAGGCTGTACACGGAAAGGAAGATACTATATGGCTACCAACCTTTGACTTGAGGAGGAGAAGAAGACAATCTGTAAACATTACTTTTACTTCAAATATATTAATCAACTTTTATTTACACAAACAAATGTAACTACAAATTATAAAATACATTTTTCTTAGCTTACTGTACACAAAACTGAGAAGTAAATACTCTACTTAATTTATATCAATACATCGCTATGTAATGTTAACATTTACATTCAGTCAATTGAACAAACATTTTTAATCAGTCGCCAAAAAAAACTGGCAAGAGCCAGTGATTTACTGCAAATGGTAACTCATGAAACAGGAACATAATAGTTTTAACAATTTTCATCGTAAACAAATCAATATGTTACGTGAAAAAATTTAATTAATTACTATGAATATGAGGCGATTACAAAACTGTCTAATAAAACTCACAGGACGCTGAGAGCCAAGCGTACACGCACACACAAATTCACAGTCTTCCATAATAATATGTAATTCTGATATCCTGTTAGAAAATATATGAAAAGCCGTAATATACATTACAAGTCAACAGTATATTTCCATAGAGCAGTTAATAGGTTCACGTGTTTTGCTAAGCTTAAGTGGCGCATCCAGACTCTTCGCAATTTTTGTATTTACACTCTTAATATATTACTGACATTTACTTTCTGTTGTTTCTTGTTTTTTATTCCAATCTAATATACGATGTAGATTAAACCCAAAAAGTGTTTTGATTACTTTATTATTAACTCTATTAAATGTATATAGATCCAGAATAGCAAAATTTCCAGAATCTTTCTATCTACAAACATTCTTCAATAATACAGGGTTTTAAAGAACAAAAATACAAAATAGGCAAAATAAACAAACAAAATACATTACATAATTTATGCTGAAAACGGAGCTTTATCCATAATTTCACACTTATTTTTATTAGTACTTAGAAACATAAATATAGAGTACAAATTGCAAAACGTAGGCTCTGTATTTACAATATAATTTATTACATTTGATATAAATGGAGTTGATTTCTTTTATTCTACCATTAAAAAAGGAAATTTCTTACCAGTTTATTGTTCTAGATTTAATATAGTTTTACAACAATCGCCTTGTCCTTGTTCTTCTTACAGTTGCTCCACTTTTAATTCAGAAATTGCGTAAATAAAATTTCTTTAATCAAATAAGGCTATAAAAGTCTAAACATTTATTTTTCACAATAATACCAAAATGTATGGCTTAATACTTATAGTATTACACACGATGTCTGAGGTGACTATTCATTGTAGTATGGCAATATTGTATGGCAGTATACGATAACAGTATTGCATAAATAACTACCTGTTTTATATGTAAACACACAATATAATAAGTCTATTTAGTAGTAATGGACAACGCTGTTGTCTTTTATAGACATCATCTGAGGTAAAATAAATTGAAATCAGAAATTCCTTTAACAATAGTTGATATAAGTATATATAGTAACATTGAATGTCGTTAAAGTTTTAAAACTTAATCCTGTACTCAATTCTGTTATTAGTTAATACTAAAACTTACATTCTTGATATTATTATAATCTTTTTACATACTTCTAAGTAATTACAACCTGTTATGTGCTTCACATTGCAAGGGACAATGATAATACACGTGGTATGATAAACATAGTATCACAAAAACATAGTACCATGATAAGGTGAAAAAACCTTGAGTATTGCTGAGTAACCTTGCGTATAAAATGTTACAAAATTCTAAAATTAAATATAGACTGATGTCATGAATTCATAATTTTTATTCTCTTTTACCATATTGAAAACGTTTTTATACACTCGGCAAAACACTACAGTATTCACACGAGGAATGTAAATATGTTTGCCTCAAAGAAACATAAATTCATAAACTTGTAAATATATTTCTTTTCCATATTTTAGTATATTACGCTTTATCACTAGTCGCTTGAAAAGGTAGGCGGGAAATGATATTTTACAGGTTAGTATAAAATATGGTTAATACTGGTTGGAGTTCAGTACATAAGCATTACATTACTGGTAAATCATAATAAATTGTATGAAATAAACAAAACAAATACAGCATAATTTAATTTATAAACATAAATAACTTTGACTCAATCGCGTTAGAAAGCAGTATCAAAATAACACAAGCTCTTTTCTTTGAGATCTTTTCTTTTGATAAAGCTGTATGTACTGCCGAAATCCGTTTCAGTTATTAATTATTGTTTGCTGAGAATAATATTACACGTTTTCGAACACAGACAGAAAGACTAGTAGACATAATCTTGATTCTTTTGGTGAATGTTTATGTTCTCGTCTTCAAAGTACTGTTGAAGTGATACTATCTCGAGTGAGAGTCTCTTGTGTAAATTGCGACTGTTACAATTGACAACAAAACGACCAGAGGAAAATTAGAACACGAGTTGTCTGCTGCGGCCACCGTTGACGCTGAAAACAACACAAATTGGTTAATCCCAATGTCGAAACGCTAAGTGTAGATGATGTTGATTAATACGATAAATAGGAACTCCTAAACGGTAAATTATTGGCATATTATTTGCTTTTAATAGTAAATTAATTTGAACCGCATTGCAAGACTTGTGTAGGCTACATCTAATTCCTTTTATATAGCATAAGCCTAGAATATTAGAGGTTTATTACGCTATCTTTGAGAAGAAAAAGATAAAAGCAAACCTTGTACTCGATCAGCGCGGGACTTCTCGCGTGGCACGATTTCTTCTCTGACGTCGAAAGCAGGATTCCTCTGCGCCTTTTCGCTTTCCACACTTTCCTCATTGGAATTCCAATACACCGTCGCTATTGTTGCTAGACATTTTATTTTCATGTCACCCCTTTTGAAGTGGTGTGCTTCGACTATGAACTCCAAACCTAGCGTCGTAGTCTCCAGGCCTTCCCTTCCGATGTACTTTATCGTGGGGCCTCTTAGTACACTGGCGTTCGCCTAAAACAAATTATTTAATTATATACATATATTTAAAACGTTGACGGCGAATCACAATTTTTGATACTTAACTAAAACAAACTGTAGTCATTATAAAATATTAATACCTATCACGTGTACTGAGTAAGCCTACTTAAATAAGACAATTTAGAAAGATTACAATAAACTTATTATGAAGCCGAATATATTAAAAATTTTTTTCAGAAGTTACAAAAGATTTAAGAAAATAAAAACAACGCGATACAATGAGATGTGATTACATAAGATTATAAATAAACGCGAACAAAATTGAAACAAAATTTCATAAAAAGCAGTTCTTGTCTACTTTTTATCTACAATAATTTATTTCATTGACATATAGGCCTACTGAAATAATTTGTTCAATAAGGCTTTCACGGCGGGCGTCGTACTATTTGAGGGATTATCAGTCCGTGGCCCGATGTTATTAAACAAAAACCTTTCAGCCACACCTTAGGTGGCCATCTTCAGTGCTTAGAAGACTGATACACTAACACAGGTCTACAGGCAGAAAACCACATTACTGAAACCACGCTGGCTGAAACGTTTCGGTTTAATAGCATCGGACCACGGCCTGATAGCCCGTTAAACAATATTATTAACAATATGCTGAAATAATTAAAACTATTCTTAAAAATACAGGAAAATCGAGAAACTTAGTGAGTATGTGTGTCGCTAACATAATAGATTATTTTGTGCTACACCGTATGAAGACAAATTACAGAGATAAATTTATATATTTTAAGATATATAACAATTTATTAGATTTATAATATTTCATAACAAAAAAAATAACGGATTTTTATCTATATATAAATAAAAACGACGTTTATGAAAAACGTGTTTTCTTAGTGCTACGAGTACATTCTTTAAGTGAAAGTAATCACTCAAGTGAACAAAGCTAAACACAAGACAAACTGTATCTTAATTGTGTGTATCCCTTGACAGGTTTCTTACTTGATGCCCGTTAATGAACCACGCCAACTGAGCCGCTGGCTTAGACTCTCCCGACGTACAGTTCATCTTCACTCTCTCCCCTACTTGGTAACGAGGTCGTCCACCTGAGATCCGAGGTCCTTCTTTTGGTAAAGCTTGAACAGATTAAAAACTATTATCTTAGGACGTAACAGATATAGTTATCAATAAGCGATGTTGTATTTACAAGTCTTCTATCTATGAACGTATAAGAAATTATATTTTAATTAAGATATTTAATTCGAAAATTAATCGTATATTTAACAAAATCGGTACTTTTACAACTTATTTAAACTTATGCGCTTAGTGTGCAGACGCCAAGTAAACAATCTTTTTAACGTTAAAATGTATCATACCAACCCCTCTGTAACGTAATAAAGACTATATTAGGCACTTTATATTAGCATAATTAATTTATTGAATGAAGTTTAAAATGTTCGAAGGTTATGGAACACATCACATAAATGTGAAGCGCACAGATGTCGTCAATAAATTTCATTGCACGAACAACGTCTGCATATAGGGTGTAGAGAGTGGCACGCATGCCTGTTTACAAGCACGAGTGCTTACGAAACGTTTGAAATTCAATTTCCTTGATAAAGAAACATTTTATCAAACCAGGAGGCTGCACGGAAAATATAAACACTGATTTGAATTCACCTGTATTTACTCGGTTCGTGTGTGTTTATGTTTCTCCCGCAGATTTATGCACGTGAACTGCATTCAGTGTTATCAAGCACCGCAGTGCGGCTTTTCTTGGGCACGTTTTACTTACTCTGAATAATAAATTGATTCTGTACCGCCTCTTGCTCTACAGACTATCTACCATTCACAACTGTTTGGTTGTAAATTTTCAAAAAAATACTTTTCCGTTTCTTGAACATTTAAAGTAACATGAGGTTATCTCATCATTGACGCAATTGTTTTACAAATCTTATCAATCACATGAATTGTACACATGACTGTACAATAACTGCATACATAGTATGAATGTTGCTTGAAATAAATATGCATACAGTTGTTTTCAAACAATATGAAAGCCATGAAATATTTTTTTTTTGTCCAAGCTGTTCCTAGTTTTGATAGTCAACTTGGAGCTTGACAAATTTATAATGATTTTTCTGTATTAAAATAATATGAGCCAAGCCTTCAATATAACGTCAGTATAAATGTAACTTACTAATCGGAGTTTAACACATTGTAGGCTATGTCACTTATCCACTGTGTTTAAATTTTTAGACGAATGCTATTCTCCATTGTAATGCAAAAATTAATAAACTTGTTATGATAAAATTATGTATTTGAATTATCAGAATCTCTGTTTACGGTCAGTGTATCTCCATTATGCTTTATTATGGTCTGACTACTGCCTCTAGCCTGAATATTACTCTAGATCAAAATATTAGTTATTTTTTTCTATTTTATTTCACGTATTTGACGGCCATACAAAACTCGCGCCCGCGCACACGCACACAGTGGACACTATACATATGAACATGTACATCCAAGGCCTGCACTACAAAGTCAGAGTATTCAATCACACGATGCATGCTGTTTAATTGTAAATCTTTAAATACTAAAATGTTTTGTGCTATCTAACAATTTTCATAAAAATGTTAATATTCTTCTGCAAATGTAGTAGTATTTAATATACCGTAAGTTTCACAAAATAATATTTATGTGTCAGATAATAAAAGGTTACCGTGTGTTGACGATCATTTATTTGCAAATGATAAAGGCACAATTGTGTTAAACCTGATTCATAATAAAGCATCTTTACGTGCTAAAGAAGCTAGTTACTGTGTTACAAGTCTACATATAGACCTACAATCAAATTATAATTACTTGTAAAACTAGATTGTACTCCTTTTTATTAACTGACACACATTTCACGCATTGTATCTGTATCTTCAGAGGTTTCTACATAAACTAACGAATTTTATATGTAAATCGAATCAAATCGATTATCCGTTAGTTTATTTAAAAAAAAAAAAACTATAAATTCCTGGATTTCGTTGTCCATGACGTATCCGTTTATTAAATAATTTTAAAGTTAACACTACTCGGAACAATAATATTTTCAGTAGTGATACATTTATAATTAATAAACCTCTAGAAATACAGAGACAATCTGTAAAAAGTCCGGTTAATAAAAAATAGTTCAATCTACTTGGAGAAGTAATTATAGTTTGTTAGTATAAAAATCCTGCAAGAAATTCAACAAGTTACATACAAAGAAATAATATGTATAAATTTGTAATCACACTTTGTTATAAGATTACAATGTAGCTTATTTACACTTACCTACAGTGACCATGTCGCCATGTTCTGATACAGTTTGAAAAGACGGTGCCTCGGCGGATATTTCACACCTGTACCGACCGGTGCTGTGTAGTGATAGGTCCTTCAGAAAAACCTGCGTTGCATTTGATTTATCCACCTATGCAAAGTATTGCAAAACACATTAACAACGTTTCATTTCTTGCCTAGTATTGAAAGCAATTGACTGTGTAAGAACTACAATGGTGTAGTTCAGAGTAATATTAGTGTTGAACAAGGTGGCAATTCAACGACGTGGCTGTTACAAACGTGACATAATTGTAAGAATTCATGGGCCATGCACTACATATTTTTCAATATTCTGCATAGTTATCTAAACATAGGTACACAAATCTTCCTATGATAGTGATTTTAGACTTCTCAAACGTAATTTCAGAAAGTATTGATTTAAAATTTAGTTTTTGAATATTCTGTATTAGTATATTCCCTACCTTTTCGTGCCATTTTTGAAGCTTATCTTTACAAGTCATATATTGTTCAGATGTAATATTATTTTCCTGCTATAAGCCGTGTACTGAAACTGAACAAAACATTATGAAAACGCTTATAATAAGAATATTTTAATAGAAATTGTTATTTAATTTGAAAATAAAGTTTTATAATAATTTATATTTCAATTACGTATGATTCTGTATAGTAATATCTGGGAACGTATTTGAAAAACGTAGTCACAATGCGGACCGGAAACAACGGAATAAAAGTGTACATGTTTATACAGAGTCTGAGACAAGAACACGTACCTACACACCACACAGGCACGCGCGCGTTATATTTATGTCTCATAATTCTGTTCTGGGAGCGTAATATAATGTGGCCTGTTTTCTGTTGAGTTGCTTGTTTTAAAAAAGGGTTTTGACCTACGTTTCGGCCATATGTCACTCCCATCTACAGACCGATTCCTCATCGATATTCCTAGTAGGAATGATTTCTGTGTTGCCGTTCCTATGTTTATACTTTACGGGGTTGAGAGAGGCTGAAATTTCTATTGGTCTGCGTCCGCTCTCGTGTCTACTAGGCAAGATGTGTGTGTGTGTGTGTGTGTGTGTGTGTGTGTGTGTGTGTGTGTGTGTGTGTGTGTGTGTGTGTGTGTGTGTGTGTGTGTGTGTTAGAAAGAGAAAGAGAGTGAGAGAGGAACGGAGGTGGAGAGACAGAGAGTGAGGAGGGAAAGAGAGAGTAGATACTTAATCAGTATCTGTTAAAAATTTTATAACTAAAAACTAGAAAAATAAATTTCATTAAATTTTTAATAATGAATGATATTATTACATTCTACTAAATTTAAACGTAATCTAACGCTGTAATAAATGCATCTTCATCTTACTAGAAAATCATATTATTGCACACAAACACAAAACCTTTGTACGATAAGACTGTGAAACTTAGGTTTGCAAACTTAAGTTAGGCTAACATGCAGATAACATTTCAGTAGAACAGATAAGCTTCTCCAGCAGACACTCAGAAAGGAATAAATCAGTAGATTGAGCCTAGCCTACCGATAACGTCACTCACTTTATCTGCTTTTTTTCTTAAATCTTTTCTCTCTGAAGTGCTTATGTTAAATACAGGCAGACGCAGATTTAGAATAACGAATAGCAAAGTGTGCCGTCAGCCAGTCTTAGAGATAGGCTATCAGAGTCCTATTCAGAACTTGACATTCGTATCACCAAGTCACTGAAATCACAAAAGAATTCTTTCCACATATTTTGCGCACTACAAACAGGTTTAAATAACGTAAAAATTACAGAATATCACAGAAGCACAGTATATAGTATTTTATGTTACTTAAACGTTTGTGTAACACAGAAGCTTTGATTAAATATAATTAAATTTATGATTTTCTTTCTGACATTCGATGCATTAAAATTTAATTTAAGAAGGGCAAATTTTATATTTCCTCATTAATAACGAAACAGTCAGCAATAAAGTTTATAGTGGATAAACACTAATTAACAGCCACCAGAAAGTAATAAAAGAGAAGCATTTCAAAGATTTTAAGTTTGCAATTTGTCTTCTTCCTACGGGACACAGGCCGCTCCAGGGATTTATCTCATTCAGTCGTTGTATTTTTCAAATTTTTTCACATGTTCAGCAACTTCTGTCGTTTCTCCCGTGGCGTTCTAACCAGTAACCAGTGTACCTATTTCCATTTTAAATTCAAGTACCTTCTTCGGTAGACTTACTCCTACATTATAAAATGAGTTTGTGAATTACTATCAGAGTGTGTGTAATATACTAAAATTTCAATACTACCTGTTTCTTTTATTACTAAGATAAAATTAATGATTTTATCTCGATATCGTATAAGTATATTTGATAGGATTGCTCAATGTTGGCTAAATGGTAGGGACATTTTAACCGAATAGATGATTGAATTAAACTGTTCCTGTTGAATTAAACGTGGAAGAGATGGAGAGATGTGGGATGTCCGAAGAAGGGCTGGTGTGATCAAAGATAATATATATGCTTTGGACCGGTAGACACTTTTGTTTTACTTTAACCCATGTAGGAGTTTATGATGATGATGACGATGTCCTACATCATAGAAACATCTTCTCATATTTTTTTTCTAAAATCACTGAATTAATACAGGCCTGCTACTCAACCATATTGTATTTTTCTCCTTAAAATTTATTTATTTTTAATGTGCCTCTTTTTGTGTAATAATTAATGATTACTTTCATAAGTGATAAACTTGTTTATAGTACCATATGATAAATATATTATGCATGAACCAATAAATGGTATACGCACTCGGTATAATACTTTCTGGTAGCCATATTGAAAATAATTACTGAAAACGTAAAACATTTGCATGATTAAAAACTGTGGAAAAAGTGTAAATAAAGAATATATTCCCGCAAAAATGAAAACATTGCAGGCCAATTGTATTAAAACACTGTAAAGAATATTACAAGTTCCATATTCATTTTAAAATATATCCACTCGCGCGCGCATTCACACACACGCGCACGCGTACACAAACACACACACACACACAGATATTCACACATACGCATGTGGGTTTGTGAATGTACACGTCAAACTTGTTTAACATAACAATTACAGGCATAACTCTTGAAGCGTAGGGGACAAGCGTACGCTTTTGTCTCTGAATGGTTAGTGTGTATTAATTTGGAATTGTTAAGTCATTATGTTCTTGGACAGCAAATATAACTAATGTTGAAGTTCTTAGAAAGATGAAGAAAGATAGGGAAGTTATTAACACAGTGAAGATAAGAAAGCTTCAGTACCTGGAACATCTCGTGAGAAATGAACAGAGATTTTAGATATTGCAGTCCATACTACAGGGAAAGGTAGTTGGAAAGAGAGGAATTTGGCGACCGAGAATATCATGGCTGAGAAATTTAAGGACCTGATTTTAACATGAATACAACTGACTTATTCCGTACAGCAGTGGAGAAAGGTAAAAATAGCGTGTATGATATCCAACGTCCAAAACGGATAGGTACTATCAGAACAAGAAGTCATGTGTGGCAGAGTCTGCTAAAGCTTTAAATAGATTTTGTGAGGAAACGAATAAAACAATTCTTTGTTATTTAAATCTGCGGTTTGCGGTTCGTACTCTGCAACAGACTATTTAAAGAGTTACATCCATCAGTAAAACGTTACTGTCCATCTGTTTCTTATTATAAATTTGTATTACTTTTTCTAAATCGCATACATTATATTAGCTTTTGCAGGGTTATAGCTTTTATAATATTTAATTTGCTCAATACTTCCTTTCTTATTTACTTGAAAGCAATGTAAGAGACGGTTTTCAGTTACACAGTATGTCTCTGAATGTTTCTCGTGGAATCTCATTTTCCCCCAAAATCTCTAAAAACTGTTATTCTGAAACGACTAGCATTCATTAGTCGATTAGTTATTCTTACCTGATCCATTATTAGGCTACGCTGTACTTGAAGGCTTAAAACTAGAATACTCGTTATATTAGAAAGGCTTAAAAATGGAGCCGAACATGATTTGAAGACCGTCTCACGACATGTATTCATATTATACAAAAGCGGTCTTTTATTTGAGTTAACCAGATATACATTAACTCATTGTTAACGATGGTGCGTAATATAGCGCGTGAACTAGCTGTTGACGGTTCGTGCATAGCGACTTCTATAAACACCTAATAAAAACGTTCTATTCTATTTTATGTTTATCAAGCTCCTTGGTGTTTGTCGTCAAACTCGCAGCAAAACTGACTAAACAGTTGATTTGTTATGTTAAATCGAAGAATGCGTTATTTCAGCGAATGTTACCAAAGCGATACTTTCCTGTTTTCGGGTCAGTATGCTAAAAGGTAACAAATACTGTGAAATGTCATGGAGGACAGTGCTTTGTTTACCACAATTAAAATGCGTTTTAATTTTCAACATTACGTGAGTCGTGAATAACACACTGTGAATCACAAATTCGGTGAGTAACTACAAAAGAGTGTTTGCAGTATATTATTTGAGTGTAACATTTAAAGTACGTGCACAAACATGCGGTTGATAATTATAGAAATAAGCCAATTTATGTGATTAATTATTTATTTGAGGATAGTTTCAAAAAGCATATTTTTGTATTTAAAAAAATTGGGTAAATAAAACGACTTCAGGTTATCTGATGGAAAAAAGTAGTCGCTTTCCAAAGGGAATATCCAATAACTTTGAAGTAGTCGTGTATAATACTACTCTTGAACAGGTCAGTCAGGTAAATTATTTGAAGTGTGGTTCTACGACTATACAATATAGTGACTTGACCAGTAATAATAATGTCTGAATACACGGAGAGTTGTAATCACTTTGAAAGCAAACACCAGTTAGGATAAAAATGTTATTATTTAAAAAAAATTGCTATTCCAGTATTGTTACATAGCTATGAAGCTTGAACTAAGGAGGAAGATTAGAGCAAGATTCAGGCAGCTAAAATTAATTTAAAAAGGAAGTTGAGATACAGGGGAGGATAGTATAAATAGTGGGCAGTGAGGGTTTTCTTTGGGTGGGTTAAGACTCTCCTAGAAAGACAAAGAGAAGAATGTGTCAAAGACTACAAAAATGTGGTATTAAAATGCAGTGATTTACGAGGAATTAAATGATGACACTAGTTAATTATGTGAATACCAACGTTTTTAATGCGTTTTGCGAGTACTAAATGCTTCCGTGTAAAAAGTCTTAGTCGTTTGTTGTCTGAAGAATCGTTTATATTTTTGCCGATTTACTGAGGTAATGTCCTCTTAGCAAAGTGCAAAAAGTTGCCTTCGAAAATTTATTCCGGCCAGAGAGTATCCAAACTCGCTTTCTGTATTTACAGTGCAGTAATTTCACCTCAGAAAATAAACAAAAAATTTTGATTATTTCTTTTCCTTGATATCTGCATCTTTTACAGATGTGTTTATTGTTGCTATAGTTTTTCCCACCAGTTTTAATAATTTATTCCTAGTTTTTAACTCAGTTCATTACTACAATATCGAAAAAAGTTAATAATTAAAATATTTCTGTTGTTCGTTACATAAGTAAACCTAAGACGGAACGCAGCATTCAAAACGGCGTTTATTAACGCTCCAAAGCTCCTACAAGTGAACTGATCTGTATGCTAACTTCTACTTTGCTCCCGGCCAAGTATTTGCACATCCCATGTGAGCTTTTTAAATGTTTGACTTTGAAGACTGGTTGTGTATATTTTATGGAAACTTTTATTGGATTCTGTGTTAAAACGAATAGACTTACTAAGTTCCATTTTTAACAAATATTTACGAACGTGTGCTCACTAAGACAGTTCTTAAAAACTTCTTAATAAAACATTTAACGATGTTTGTAGTGTCCGAAAATGGCAGAAATTTTTGTTAGTTTCTTGGTATCCTTACTTACTTTTAAGATATCTATTAATGTAACATTACTTTTTCCTTGATTGAAACAAAATAATGAGTAATAACAATTTCTTTTAACTTTTGTTGTTTTATTCACTTTTATTCACTAAATCCTACCCCCTCAGAAGGAAATCTTGGCTAGCCCCTGGAACAAGAAATGAGGGTAAGAATTAAAACTATCCCCAATTAGTCACAGTAATTCTTAGTCTGCTAATTGTAACGTACCAAATTTGGTAGTTACATAGAGTAACCAATTATTACATCAAGTGACGGGAAATCATGACAATATTTCAAAGGACATAAAACAATGTAAACAAAAAGTGTGTATCTACAGAGATATATTATTGTAAAAATTCCAACAACGAAGAAGGAAGAGTAATATAGCATCATCGAATACAAGGAAGAAAGTAAATGACAACGAGCCAATATGAAATGTTAGAAACCAGGCCCAATAGGTTCCAAACAGTGGGGGGAAGCAACAAAGATAATAACTATTTAAAATGAAGAGAAGACAACAGAGTCCCAAACAGTGAGGGGAAGCAACAAAGATAATAACTATTTAAAATAAAGAGAAGACAACAGAATCCCAAACAGTGAGGGGAAGCAACAAAGATCATAACTATGTAAAATGAAGAGAAGACAACAGGTTCCAAACAGTGAGGGGAAGCAACAAAGATAATAACTATTTAAAATGACGAGAAGACAACTCAAGAGCAACCACAATGATGGCAAAACAACTAATTTATTTATAAATATAAATACTATGGAACAACGACTACCACCAATGGAAATATTGAAGAAGATGACGAGAATAAGTGAACATTGACTATCACAAGCAATGCACAACCCAGGAGAACACCGATATTGAACAACAATTAAACATGAAGAATGAAGATAATATATGGACAATACAAGAAATCACCATTCACCAAGTATACAAGGAACTATACTAGTGACCGGAAGAAGAATAACGATTATCAACTATGAATAAACCAGTGTTTAGCATAATTAAGCAATCACAAACAGTAATAGTGAAAACGTAATGTAAGTGTGAGAACCTGTAACAAGTTAACCATTTTTTAACCCAAATAAACCCCACAGACAATACAAGTAAGAAGGTTTATAACAGACGAAAATGTGTTACCATTATAGTGGAAAAATCAAAGATTAAATAGTTAAAATGCACAGACAATTAGTGTGACCAATTTAATCAAGATTGTAATCCAAAATAGATAATCATAAGACCACCAAGAGAAATGTGAGATAGAACAGTAAAATAATTGTTCATAGAAACTGATAATAAAAGCTTTGTAAACTTTAAAATGAGATATAACTAAATGCCACAGCTGGACAGGACAAGATATAAATAAAGTCCAGAATACATAATAACAAATAAACTAGTTTGTTAAGTATCAAACAACCAATGTACCAAAAATAAGGTACAACACCACAAGAAATGTAATACTATTAGATTAAGAATACTTGTGTTATTGTTTAGAAAAATAGTGTAAACATGTATATTACTTAACAATTAAACCATTGTAATAGAATACCATAATGAAATCATAATAGTAGAATCAAATACTGCATAAGAATATGTTGCACAATTGTGACCAGATAACATGAGACATAACCTCATAGAAAGTGCACCTATAACATAAAGTCGTATATATTAATTAAACCAAGCAACTATCAACAATTGTTTCAATCACAGACTAATTATAAATAATAATGCAAACTAATAAATAATGTTTATACTGAAATACACAGCCAATAAAGCAGATTTAATATGATAGCACAAAGCTAGAAGAACAGAAACCCAATGTGACAAGTTAGTTAAGCAAAATACATTATTAAAACTTGTTAATGGATTACTGAAAATGTTACCAGTAGTTAGAAAAATATCTAGTACTACTATGAGAACAGATCACAATTATAATAATAGTAGTTTTATAATCAAACTATTAGAAACTAACTGACTCTGATTGTAGAGCCAAGTGTAAACAAACACTATGTACCAAGATAGTTAAGCAAAATACATTATTAAAACTTGTTGAAAGGTGAATAAAAATGTTACCAGTAGTTAGAAAAATATCTAGTACTACTATGAGAACAGATCACAATTATAATAATAGTAGTTTTATAATCAAACTATTAGAAAATAACTGACTCTGATTGTAGAGCCAAGTGTAAACAAACACTATGTACCAAGATAGTTAAGCAAAATGCACTATCCAAACTTGTTCAAAGGTGAATAAAAATGTTGTCAGTAGTTAGAGAGATATCTGATACCACTATGAGAACACATATCAAATGTAATAATAGCAATTTAGTAGTTGATTTAATAGAAACTAACTGACTCTCATTGCAAAGCCTGATGTAAACAAACCCAATATTAAGAATTGGAAAGCTTTCAGATAAAGAAAGACTGATAAATACATTAAATAAACAACGTACTATAGTTGTACACTATTTTAATTTGTAACATAATATACCTTATGTGGTAAAATAATTGAAAAAGTGACAATTTAAAGAAAAGAGAACAGAAGGTTTTTTGATAAGACTATTAGTATATGAAAAACAACATTTTTCATAAAACAAAATGTGAACAGATGTAAATAAATGTATATAGTATTGTTAGAATACCAAACAAATGTAATTAAATAAGGAATAATAGTGTCATAAGCGATTATAAACAATCGAATATGGTCGTTTGAGGACGCCATTACCAAATATTGTTGGATTAGTAATTACACTATTTTCTGTATTAAACAAATGAGAAATGGACTCAAGACGTTTAATAATAAGTGTTATAGGGTAATTAGAGCAAGATATGGTGAAATAAACTTATTAATATTAAAATTCACCATATGGGTTTTGTGAAATGTTGTAGTGAGTTAATAATGGACGGATTTTATCCTTGTTTAGACTTTATTTAAATCCGCAAGTGTCCGCTATCTATTGCCACTAACCATTCAACGATACGATGATTAATAAAAAAGTTATAGCAATTATAAACTTTTTAGTCATTTTGTGTATCAACGCTTACGTCACATTTAGCCTCTAACCCAAACAAAAATTGGTAAAAAATTAAAAGTTTTAGTTAACTGAGGTGTTTTGGGGTAGAGAGTTCGACAATTTAAGCCAATCAAATGAATTAAAATAACCAGACAAGCAAGAGACGCTTAGGTGAAGCGTTCAGTCATCTTTCAGTCGTCAAGGAGTCTACCAGCATCATTCAACGAGCAAGGTTGATGAAGAAATGTAGCAAGATTTATTTAAATTGTGCGCGACATGTTCATAAGTTACGCTATAAACACATAACCTGTACACAACAGAGCAATAACGAGTGTCCAGTGCTAAGTGAATTAAAATAATAAACCGGCCAGTGTATAATAAAGGTCGTGTTTTCGTGTTTTGTGTTTTATAAAAAACAGGGAGTCCTCTATTTTTATTATTTAACAAATTGAATGGAAATAATAATTTTCGTTAGTGAACGAAGAATTTTATTGTTTGGGTACCGCTCTAGTCAAAAGTACCGAAGTGTATTAATCTTGATGAAAATTATCAGAATTAAATAAAAGAATTATCTCGCATTTATTATTTCAAAAATAAATGTTTTACGATTTTCTCGTAATTAAAGAAATCAATATTAATTTAAATATCGAAAATATGAGTGTAATGAATAGTCGCTCATTTGACTCATTTCGTTTGAATTGACGAATAAATAATTATTTGCGAAAAATATTCTAATCAACTGATAATTACACATCAGATGCAATATGAATAAAATATATGTGTTTATATTATTAAGAATTCAATGAATAATTTAATTATTCAAATTAAATACTTACTTTTGTTAACTAACCTAGAAAGAACAACGACAACTTTGTCACCTTTTCATAATTCTGTTCTCAAGTAATTTCAATCCAATGAAAGCTAGCACAAGAGTTTTTTTTATTATAGATTTTTCTTTTGCCAATAAATGATTTTTATAACTAAAGAATAAATAATAATAGTAATTTTTAACAGTGCAGCATAAAGCACGTGTTAGCAAAACGACTGCTGTATCCATTAAACTCAACGTACGATAGTACGATATATATCGGTTTTATGGTACCGTCTTTTATTTTTAATATATTTGTTTGTTTTTTGTAGTAATTCTTTATTAAATATTGTTAGAAAAGATGACACCTTGTATCTGGTATCATGCAACTTCCAAGAACACACGAATTTGGTAATGTAACTGTGTAAAGAGGACATAACCTCGTTAACTAAAATTATTGTACCAGACCCCAGTGTTACCAGCCTTGAGGTTAAAAGAGCTCAAGAATTGTTCATAATAATTATTATTTTGTAAAAACATTAGTGATTGATTGTTTATTTAAAAGAGTTACTGGCATTTCAGAACTGTTAATAAATCTCAATTTATTTACCAGTGGAAAGAGTTTTGATTATTTTTAAAAATAATTTAATTTTCATAACTAGTTCTATCAAAAGGTGGCGGCAGAATTTGAATGTTCAGTACAATTCAATTTACAGTTAAGTCATTATTTACTTTATTGTGCATGTGTATTACTTAGGATATTCAAATAGAATATCCGCATATGTGTATACAGTGTATGTTGCAGCAGAAGAAGTCACCAGACAGAACATTGATAGCATCCACATATGGTAAGTGGGGAGGTGAACAGTGAAGTGCTAAATACTTTTTTAAACTGAAAAAATTAAACGTGAACACCCACAACAACGCTACTAATAATCAACACACTAAAAATAATTCTAATTTAAACCAAATATTGAAGAGTGACTTGAAGATAACATCTTCTAACAACAACAACACTCCTACTACTATCTGTTTTGTAACATAATATACAACTTTATGGAGGACGAGACGGTGGACAACCACGTCAGATGGCGTGAGAAATAAGATCGTAACAGGTAGATGTCCTTAATCCTTAAATAGTTGAGGATAATTATTTATCAATTTTAAAGTTTGTGTCACCCAAAGTAGGTTTTAACGTTAATTATTACGCATATTGATGCTAATATTTCTACTGGAATCTAAACAACTTCATAGAGTGTATAGTGTGTATGATTATGTTTATGTAAATGGTTACTGCAATGCGGTTCATATATATTGTTTCACAAAATTTGTATCATATTTTGTATTTGTTTCTTCTTAGCACTCATCAGTATCAGTCTACGTTTTATACCCATTAATAGTACACCCATGTATTTGGTTTCAAATGGCATACTGTATGTACGTTGCCGGATTGTTAAAAAATAATTTATATGCATAAATACACATGTCTTATGTAAGACGGTAAACACTTCAAACGTATTTGTGAGTGTTATGTCACTGAACATTAAAAACGGTTGTTCTAAGCCATAAAAAAGGCAGGAGAAATCGAGTTATACAAGATCTGAAGAGCACATAGAGCAATATGACGTAACAAGCCTCAGTCAACTCTTCTATTTCTGGGATGTTCGTATCTTATCAGATAATGTGGTGGTACATTTTGGAATTTTAGAGGATATATCCCCAACGATTGTTTGAAGAAATAGTTTGTTATACTTATGTTAGATAATAAATACCTCACACAAGAAGCAAAAATTTGGGTTTACAAAAGCACAGTACATCCAGTAATATCCTATGCATCAGAAACCAAGCCAGATACAGTAACAACTAGAAGAAAACTACAAAACTATAGAAATGACTATATTACGGAGGGTACCATAAAATACAAGGCACGATAGGTTGCCAAACAGTAGCATAAGAGAAACGTGTAATGTAACAGATATTAATTATTTGATTGCAGAAAGAAGAAGGATACGGAATGATCACATATCAAGAGGTAGCCAAACAAACATCAAGAGGAGCATTGGTCGACCAAGGAAAAGGTAGAGTAAAAGCATCTACAACCGTTGTTATAGAACAGGACAGAGTCCTAACAAGGAAGTTAAAGCAGTAGGAGAAGAGAATTACGTGAGGTGTATGGAATTTTTTCCTCAAATTATTCATAAAATCCTAGTTTTAGGTCTTCACGTACAGCGTAGCGTATATAGTTCTAATAATCAATTAAGTAACAATAACTAATCAACTAATCAATGTTGGTGGTCTCAGTTTAAGAGTTTTTAGAGATTTATGGGGAAAATGAGACAACACAAAAACGATTCAGAGACTTACTCTGTAATTGAAAAGCGGCGGCTCTCACACTGTTTTCGTGTAAAGGAGAAAGGAAGTATTAAACAAATTAAATGTAATAAAAGCTATAACCCTAAAAAAACTAATACAATCCATGAGATTTAGAAAAAGTAAACACAAATTTATAATAAGAAAACAAGCGAGAAACAGAAGAACAGCAAAGTTTTGATGACGGATGTAACAGTTTAAATAGTCTGTTCCAGAGTACGAACCGCAAACCGCAGATTGAAATAACAAAGAATTGGTATAATTCGTTTCCACACAAAACCTATTTATAGCTTTAGCAGACTGTGCCACACATAATGAATTAACAATCCCAAATTAATACACACTAACAATTCTGAGAGAAAAGAAGCCGCTTGTCCCCTATGCTTCAAGAGTTATGCTTGTAATTGTTATGTTAGAGAAGTCTGCTCTGTATATTCACAAACCCACATGCGTAAGTGTGTATGGTTCTGTGTGCGTGCGTGCGCATGTCGATATATTGTTTAATTAATATGGAATTGTCATTTTTGTAGCATTCATTACAGTGTTTCGATAATGTAGGCCTAGAATGTTTTTTTTACAGGAATATGTTATTTATTTACACTCTTTCCACAGTTTTTATTATGCATAATGTTTTCTTTTTCAGTAATTATTTTCAAAATGGCTACCAGAAATTATTATATCGAGTGCGTATACATTTTATAATTACAAAGCCCGATTTTTAAATCTTACTCACATTGATATTAACTCCAGGTAAAGGAAAAATCTGAGCGGGAGGAGTGTCTCTGGGAAGATAACGGTAGAACTCATTTCCATCCTTGTACCACTTCACAGAATACAGCGTCTCCCCTTGAAGGTCGAACTGACACTGGAGCACGGAAGTGTTACCACGCACTGTGTGTTGTTCGATCCGTACTTCCGTTAGCTTCAAACTAAAACCACCTGTAACAGAATTTGAAAATCTTCACAATTATAGAAGAAATCATTGAATTTACATTCCACTTTAGTTTTATACTATTGAAAAGGACACTCAAAATAGAGTTACCTTATTTATCTAAATAACATTTTCATCAAGTAGAAACAAAACTGTCTTCAATGATACGTGAAAACGTGGAATTTTTATGTTCTTTAACTCCAGTGTGTAAGTTACTATACTACTGTACTACTACATTCTTTAACTCCAGTGTGTAAGTTACTATACTACTGTACTACTGATCAAGAATACTTGGCCTTAAAGGTCACAGACAAAACCGTATGCGATTTGCGTTTCTACTACCAAGCACACGCATGCACAGTGCCATTTATAATTGCAAAATTTTATTAAACAGTAAAGAGATTAGCGTCCCTTCATTGGAAGGAAGGTCTGAAAGATGAAGAGGTGGTATACATAGGAGCGGCTACGAAGGTGAATAGTAACTTTGAACAAGAGAAATAGTTGATCAGTACCATCAGAAGAAATAGTTGATCAGTACTATCAGTTCAGTGAGATGGCTAACCGTTATGCCAGGTGGTTGGTTAGTATATAAAAAATCGTATTGCTGTTACTGATAATTTATCTAGTTTCAATTTTAGTTATGAACTCAAAGAATAAACATTTTATTTTCAGAAATTTATATTGTATGTTAACTAAAACTAGTAGTCTACATTGTGAGTTAGTAACCTTTGATTAACTTCGCCTTTAGTAATTAATGTTTATGGTATTCAGTGCGACAATTAATGCTTCCGAACCTAATGAGTAATATGTTGGAAGTAAATCTGACTTCATCTGCAGGAGAGTCACGAAGAGTCATTACTTATTAGATACGTTTAAAACCACGTAATAATAACTGCATACGGTACAAACACACGTGTGACATTTAGTTAACATTTATAATTGAGTTTCTTTACGATTTAATGTGGCAACAAAAACTTAATGTGAAGCATATGGAAATTGTATATTTTGGTTGAAAAAATCAGTATAAACGGAATATATTAGGGCCTTTTAAAAGCAAAATTTGATGGATTATCAAACGGTTCTTTGATTGTTAATAATCTGTACATTTCTAAGGGGAAATATCAGGTAATAAGACAATAATTTAGTTAAATCATATATAAATATGCGTACGTATTTAAATAACAGTTAGTATGGTCACTGTTCACAATAGTTTCTTACTTGCTCTCATTAGACCTAAAATAAGATTATATGATAAATTTATGTGATTATGATTTAGACAATTTAATTGTTTACATTACAGCAAAAATTTAATTTGTTAATATAATTTTTGTCGACGACAGATGAGTATTTAAAATCTGCAATCCAATAACGTTCACTGTACCGCGACATCAATAGAGAATTTTTAATTACGAGTTTCATGCCTTTCATTGTTCATAACAAGCCAGCCGGAATGTCGCAGTGACTGAGATTTGCGTTACGATAAATTACCGTGACGTAGCATAAAATCATTGAAAGTGCTCTAGTTGCCCGTAACGAGTGGCAATAGTATATTCATCGAGCTGTCAACGCTTAACAAAGTGCTATGAAAATAATTGTTTACTTTTGAAACGTCATTCGATTTTGTGTATCTTGTTTTTACTGCCTACAATACTCTTCAATTTTTAATAGTATTATGTGTGTTATTGTTAGATGCAGAGTCCATGAAACTATTTTAACGGTAGACGTTTCTGCACGGACGCGCCTACATGTTCCTGTGTGCGCGCGCGCGTGTGTGTGCAGTTACTGTTATCATGTGTAGCATCATTACAGTAATTTAAATCGGTCGAACAGATTTACTGCAAAATCAGTAAAAAATTATTCTTGCTTGAATAATGCAAAGTGTTGTTTATTATTAATTCGAATAACAAGAATAATATGAGTGTATATATATTTGCACTGCTGAAAATTTCTACAGTATAAACCCCTTCTTAAACTAACTGAAAATTGTAAAGTTTATAAAAAGATTAAGTTAGAGAGAAAGGCAAGAAGGTGTTTAGCCATACTGAATTGGCTGAAATGGCAACTTGTAATTTTTAAGTATAATAAATGATTTAAAATAAAAATAATAATATAATATTAACTAATGTACGTAAAAAATCTGGAAATAATTAATCCAAAATTATGTATGTAATAATTCAAACAAGAAAAATTCAATCACAGTTAGTAAAATGTTAAAAACTGTGTAAGAAACCAAAATTGAAATGACAGATAAACCTAGTTAACGAATTATAAGCTTTATATGGAGCCAGGTACTAGAATGAATCTTGTAAATTATAAAGGATTGTGAAACGTCAAAAACGTGTAAAGTAGATAAAAATAATGTATTTAAACCATATAGTGAACATAAGAAGCCGCTTTACTGACAAAATAAAAATCTAAAGACAATATATGTAAAATTAAACCGTAAGCCGAAAGAGGGAAGTTGGTTTCTGACAATAATGTTTTCTACAAGAAGACACCGACTCACCCTTGTTTAAGCGTCTGATCAGATACCAAAGCGAGAGGGTGCTATGTATCGGTGAAAGAAATAGTAAAACGTTGTTAGTCAGTGTAAATCCGGTAGTTAAAAATAAGTAAGAAGTCATAGTCAATAGTATTTAAAAGGTAAAACAAAATAAGTTACAAAAAGTATAATTAACAACACACGATGAGAATAATATAAAAGACAAACTATAACTACCAACGTAAAATGGAAAGTCTACTGAGAAAAAAATAAGTAAGTGATATTACGAAGTACACTGAATACTTATCAAGTAAAGTGTAAAATATCCCCTAATAAAAATGTTTGTGCTCAAAAATGTTTATTTTTTTTATTTAATTATATTTCTGTACGAATATATTTCAATAATTCAATAGCTCTTATTTTTATAATACACTATAGATACTTTAATATTTTTCATACAACAAAGAAAGAAAGAACTTTATGTGTATTAACTCCCTTGGTAAGATCGAGTACAAATTGAAAACTCGAAGTATTTTTGCCGTACAGAGAAAATCGATGACGTAAAATGTTACACAAACGATCGTAGAGGCAGGAGAGGGAAATGACTGAAATGTATTGTCTATTATTACTGACCGTACGAGCGATATAGGCCTAAATATAGTCAGTAATATCTGGTACTGCGAATTCTTTACTTAGCGATTATTAGAATAATATATCACACACACACACACACACACACACACACACACACACACACACACACACACACACACACACACACACACACACACACACACACACACACATACATATATATATATTGTGACGGCAAGTGGTCAGAGCTGTTGGGTTGTGCGTCGTGAGACGACCCAATGGTATCCTAGTACCGAGCCTCCTATGAGGGGCTCCTGCCTAGTGGTCCTGTCCAGACGGAATATTGATTAATTAATTTTATTGGTCGTTACAACGACATGCTCGTACTAGGTCGACTAGTACAGTATTTGTCGAGGCCGTTTCCAAGATTCACCTGGACGTATTCGGTACCTGCCAAGGCCAGCTATGAGTGGGTTTGTCTGGGTCCTCGCAGCTCGGACGTAAAATTTACGTGCAAGTCGCCTTGCGGTGTCATCCAAGGAGCGGACACCGAGTCCTCTTCTCAGGAGACGAGAAGAAAACCGATAGGGGACTTTGGCCGCTAGCCGAAGCCCTCTATCGAGAACGCTTTGCAACCTTCTTTTATGAACGGTTGCGAGGTAACCCCAGACGGGAAGAGCGTAGGTAATGATCGGCAACAGATACGCGTTGACAATCAACTTACCCAGCTTGCGGGTCATAGCCTTGTTGGCAAGTATCGGAAACAGTTGACCGAGACGAGCGGACGCTTTCTTTCGCATCGTCTCAGCGTGGGTACGCCAGGTGAGCCGACGATCAAGGTGGACACCGAGGTACTTAACTTCCCTCGACCAGGGCAGGTACGTTCTACCGAGTCTCACTCGGCCTCGTGGTTCTTTCCGGCGCTTTGTGAATAGCACCGCGGAGCTCTTGGTTTCGTTGACGGCAACTTTCCAGCTTTCCGTCCACGTCGAATACGCATCGAGTGCGCGCTGAAGTCGTGGGATAGCAAAGTCTGCGTTCCGATCGACGGTATAGACCGCCGTGTCGTCGGCAAACAAAGCCATCTGGACTCCAGGCTCTCTGGGTGCGTCGTTGACATACACGGAGAACAGGAGAGGCCCTAGCACGCTACCTTGAGGTACCCCGGCCGTGATACGTCTCTCGGAAGAGACGTGGTCGTCTATTCGCACGCAGAAAGTCCTCTCCGTCAGAAAGCTAGCAATCAAGCGAAGGTAGCAATCTGGGAGCTGGATTTCCCGGAGCTTGAACAAGAGCCCGTCGTGCCAGACACTATCAAAGGCCTTTTCCACATCTAGGAAACAGGCGACAGTCTGCTCTTTCCGACACCCGGCGTCCGTGATGTATTCCACCAGTCTCATCAGTTGATGAGTGGTGGAATGCCCCACACGGAAGCCGAACTGTTCGGGGACCAGTACATCGAAATTTCGTAGATGATCTAGTACTCTCCGTTGTACGAGACGTTCGAGGACCTTTGACGTGGCTGACAGTAGACTAATTGGCCGGAGGTTGCCGGGACGGGAAGCGTCCTTTCCCTGCTTCGGGATCACTATAACCGTCGCCTTACGCCATTTCTGGGGAAAATAGGCCAGTCTAAGACACGCGTTGAACAGCGCGACCAAGAAAAGTACTCCTCGCTCCGGGAGTCGAGTAAGAGCGGCGTTCGAGACGCCGTCCGGGCCAGGAGCTTTTCTTGGCGCGAGTTCGACGAGCCGATCTGTGACCTCTTCCCTAGTAATGGGTTCGGGCTCCGTAGTGATCGGAAGAGACAGAAAGTCTTCCACTTCGTTCTCGACTTCTTCGTCGAAGTCCCAGTCCATGGGCGGGTTAGGTGCGAACTGTCGCTCAAAACACGCGCCCAAGTACTCGGCCTTCGCCTCCGGGCGAGCCAGGATTTGACCGAAAGGTCCAGCAATGGCCGGGATGCGAGGCCGGCGCCTCTTCCCTACCAACGCCGAAGGTATCCGGTAAGGGCTACTTTCGTCCGATCCGTCCCCTGCCTGGGCCACGGCGAGTTCCCAACAGCGTCTCCGGTAGGCCTGCATTTCACGACGTAAAATGCCGGTCGCCCGGTTGTACGCTGCCTTGTCGGCCGGATCACGGGTCCGCTGCCAGCGTCTCCGGAGGCGATTTCTCTCGCAAGCGAGAGCACTCGTCTCCTCTGGGATCCGCTGCCAGTGGGGCGTGACGCCAGGCTTCATTCTGGAAGACGCGTCGATCGCAGATACGACTGCCTCATCAAACGCGGCAACTGCCTCGTCGACTTGGCGGAAGGTTTCGAGTGGTCCCGCGTCTGGCAATCGGCGACTTAACGCCGGGCCATAGCGATCCCATTCTACCACCTTCCTGACATCTCTGCGTACGACGTGCTGGGTAGCGACGTGTATCAGGATGGGGAGATGATCGGACGATAGTTCCGTTAGCGCGGACACATGGACCGGACAGTCAATTCCTTGAATCACCGCTATGTCCAAGACATCGGGAGCCGCGTTGCGTTGTGAGGGGTAGAACGTAGGTTGGGTAGGCCCAATCACTTGGATCCTGCGAGAATCGGCAAACCTGCGTAAACGTTTCCCGTTTGGGGCAGTCAAGCGACTGTTCCAATCGCGATGTTTACAGTTCAGATCGCCGGCCATGATGACCCTCCTGTGTGCATCGAACGCGACAGCTAGATCGGGGTGAAGGAGCTCTTTTTGCGGCGGTTTATACGCCGCTACCATCTGTACACCGCCTAGAGTGTTTAACAACTCCACAGCGGTGCCTTCGAGGTGAGTCATTGCAGGCAAGACGACTCGGTGATGCTCGAGAGTGAGCCTCACCGCGACGGCAGTACCGCCACCAGCAGTGCCCGGTCTGTCGTTTCGATAGCACACATAGTTGGCCAGTCGTAACCGACTCGCAGGAGTCAAGTGGGTCTCATTGAGAAGTACTACATCGGGTTTGAGTCGGGCCAGTAATTCTTGGAGTTCCTGGATCTTGTTGGACAACCCGTTGGCGTTCCAGGAAAGAATCGAGAGATCTCGTTTGAGGACCCGACTCATAGAAGACCTACACAAGTGGCGGCTTCCACCAAGAGCATGAATCTCTCAGTTATGTCGGCAGTCTCCAAGCGGGAGCGGATGGACCTGAAGGTCTGGGCGACTTTGCTGAGGTCGAACTCAGCAAGGAAGTCTTTGACGACCTGGTAGTCGTCAGGTACGGTTTTGGAGGCAGATTGCCTGGAGACTGCGTGCGCATAAGAGCGCCGAGGCTTGTCAATCGGGGGATTGGTGGAAGCCAGGGGTTTCTTAGGGCCAGGTGTAGCGCCTCTAGCGGAGGTGCTAGGAAGAGGGACAGATGCGTTTGCGTCGGACTTCGCGCGTTGTGCAGGCTGTCTGGACTGTGCGGCCGGGTTGGCAGGAGCCCGGGATCTAGCGCCACGGGGCTTTCTTTGCCGCTTCTTTTTGCCTGCGTTGGGAAACCGCGGGGGCGGGAGGTCTGGCGAGGCTGCTTCTAAAGCAGGGGCGGGAGTCTCCGGTGCTGGGGAGGGTTGAGTAGTCTCAGGCTCCACAACCGAGATGTTTTCTGTTGGCTGGGTGGTCTCACTTTTAGATGCCACGAGGTTACGGCGCTTTTTCGCCTGAGGCGGGACAGGGGCCTGTGAAGGAGCCTGAGGTGGAGTTGCCTGTGCTACAGGTGTTTGCTTCGGGCCTTTAGATCGCTTCTGTTGCCTGTTTGAAGCTGAGGCGGAAGACACGGCAGCCGTAGCAGGAGGCGCAGGGCCTGGCTGCTCGGTTGCAGGTCTGGAACCAGCTACCGGATGCCTCGGTGGTGGCAGGCGCCCTTTCGGCTTTCGCCTCTCGAGCTCCTGCTGAAACACCGGACATGCCCGGTAGTTGGCGGGGTGACTCCCGCCGCAGTTGATGCATCTTTTGAATGCAGGTGCATCGCAAAGTTTGGAGGCGTGAGGGAGAGAACACCTCACGCACGCCGGAGCGTTTGAACAAGAGTCGGAGTGGTGCCCGAAGCGTTGGCACCTGTGACACTGAGGCAGAACCCCGGGAGCGCGGCTTCTTTCCACTTTTACGCGGAAACCAAAAAGCCGCGTAAGTGAGAGTAGGCTAGTGCCTGCCTCGCTATTCTCCACCAGGATGCGGACCAGAGGAATTGGACGCCTTGGTCCGGCAGGAGTAAACACCCGGTGGACCGCGCGAACAGGATAGCCCAGCTCGCGCAGCTCATCGAGTATTTCCTCCAGAGGGGATTCCACGTCCAAGCCTCTGAGGACAAGCGACAGAGGCTTCACGTGTTTGGTCGAGAAGGTGTGGTACTGGAATTGCTGGGATTCCACGTACGCCACGACACTGCGGTACACGTCCATTCCGCGGACAACGATCTTGACTGTATCGCCCCCAAGGAGCTTCAGGTCAACGTTGGCCGGGGAAAGTCCGGGAGCCACTATCAATCGCCGGTAAAAACCGGTGACGTTGTTCACGCCATGAACGTAAACGGGCGGGATGCGAACCGCGGCCGACGGTGCTTGGGCACCGCCGGACGCAGTCGGCCCCGGGCCGGATTCGCCATCGGCGGGGACAACTTCCATGGCGGACGCCGAGGAAGAGGTTGAGGACGATCGGTTCCGCCTCGGTTTCTTAACCGGCCGCCCCCGTGGCCCAACCGCCACGAAAGCGTCGGTCTCGTCACCGGGCAGCGGAACCGACCGGGGATCGACTTGGTCCGCATCCATCAGCGGAGAGCACGGCGAGTCGCTCGTGTGGGGCGGGGCAGTGGCGAGCGACTGCGAGCTCGATGACGCGCCCGGAGCGGGCATTTCCGCCATCGAGCGGGAGGTTCGCCGTCCAGAGGCAGCCAGGCTGCCTCCGGCGGTAACCAGGGACCTAGGGTCCGGCCCGAGCCGGATCGCTTGCGGGACTTCTGGAACGCTCAGGCTTACTACGAGCTGGGCAAATGACCGGCTTCGTTAGATACCTCTCCTTACCAAGAGAGGTGTCCACCGGCCTCTTTACCTAGGCGATATCCAAGCTCGCTTACCACTGGTGGGGGCTCGCAAGGATCGTCCTAGGCAGCGCTACCTAAGAGCCTGAGCGTCAGCGGGCTAGATGCGCTGCGCAACTTACAACAGCTCTGGCAGGCTATTGGCTTCCTCTTCAGCGGCAAGGTGGTGGTCCTGAAAAGGGTCACTTGGCTGGTGGCCCTTAGAAGGTCCGACGCACTCAGCTGTGCTTGTGCTGGCTACTCAATTCACCAGCCAGCTGAGTTGTGGTCTTCTGTCTTCTTGTTGACAAAGGCAGCAAGCGGGCCAAGATGTTGGCTGTCCAGCGGAGAAGCAGCAGGCAGCAGGGCAGTGGCTGATAGCAGCGAAAACTCCAGCTGGAGAGAGCAGTCCAGAAGAGATCCGTTCAGTTCCAGTGCTTCGAGTGAAGTGAACTAACCACTATTGTGACGGCAGCGGATGCGAACATCTGCTCTCCAGTACCAGCGGTGGACACAGCGAGCCGATCCGGCATCAGCATTCGGAGCGAGCGAATCAGCGATCCCGGTTAGTTAATAAAACCCGGGCCGGCAGAAAATTTTGCGCCATCGGACGCACTTCATCTCCTTTCCTCTCTCGGACGACATCGGCGCGGAGTCAGCCGGAAGGAACGGCCGAAGAATAGAACCTGGCGTTGTTGCGTCTTCGCCCTCCAGTTCCGCGCCAGCGATGGATTTCGCTGGACCGGCAGCCGACTCTACAACCGGTGCCGGAAGAAGAGGAGGACTGCAGTACGCCACGAACAGCGGGCTCAGCCGCCGAACATCTCAGCGCGGCACTACCAACATCACCGTTCTCGCCACTCGGTCCTTTTTAGGGCCACCAAAATAACTAGAGTGTACGATTGGCGCCATTTGTCATGCGGCAAGCCTTTTGTCCGGTGACAATATATATAGTCTACATTTTGGCTTCACTTTTGCTTTGGACAATGTTCCCCAATTTTATTTTGTAAATAATGTATTTGATTTTTTTAATTCTTTAAATAATTTTTAATAATTGAGTTATTTCTTTTTCAAGTCGTCAAAGTGAAATATGATAGACGTACTGTACATGGCGACAAAATACTGTGTTGTAAAGTTTAATCTTGCTTTGACTGTGGTTAATTACAAATCCCTGTTTCGTTAAGTAAGTAATAAATACTAAACACAAAATATAAAAAAGTAAGTAAATTTATTAGTTAATTTTATGATAAAATCATAAAAACTTAGTTGCTAAAAATGAAGTAATAAATATTAACAAAACAATAAAAATGCAACGTTTAGCATGTACTTCGTAATTAACAGTTGTTGGTAAATATCTCAAGTATATTGCATAGATGATTACAAACGTTTAATCGTAAAAGAAATTCATATTTACGTGTTTGTTAGTTGCAACAAATTTAACAAGTACAAAATTATACTAATTAAATTTCACACTCAATGGTTCTGTATAATATCTTTAAAATGTGCAGTTTATTAGTGTGAAGAGCCTGTATACAAAAAACGAAGCGTAATATGACTGCAGGAAACTTTGGGAGCTTTACTCTATGTACAAAATAATGACTAACTACGTGGTGTGAGATATAATTCTGTTACCTGAGAACTAATTAATTCACTGTGTGTATGCTCTCAATAGGAATATGTCATGACCTGAAGCTATTAACGAAATTTACAGGAAACGGAAGAGGAAAATGTCGCAGTAATACCACCCCTGAATGAGGTATCGGGCATTGTAGTTGCCAAAAAGTAGAGGGCAAACTGCAAACTGTTCAGTTGTAAATGCAAACACATTACATGCTATTCATAAAAGGATGTTCATTGCCTTACTAATCTGGTTGTATAAAATAGAGGAAGCACTGACAAAACGCTGTTACCTCTGTCAATGGTCAAACAATTTGCTCTTCCGTTTACATCTAGAATACTGTTACATTTTGCTGTTATTATTATTATTATTTTTTATTATATTTATAGTTATTACTAAGAAAAAGTGTTTGTAGTGCATGACATAAAAACGCGAATTATTTCTTTATGTACTCAAGTAGCTTATTATTAATACACAAAATATTTAATTAAAGTTAATAAAACTAAAAGATAATTTTAAAATTCGTGAATACCGAACTATCCATTATACTCGCCTAGTGCCTTTTTATCTTCGTATTAAACTTGATAACATCTATATCTACAAAACGACCAAGCTTTTATTATATTTTAGAAGCTTTTATTAAACGACAGTTATAAAAAATAATTTTTGCATCCGGAATAAAAGTCTTAGTTTACTTTAATAAGATGCAGATGATATAATGTAAAGGACTTTGAAATACTATGTGTATATGTGCGTTATGCTTTGTTAAATTAATTAAACAAATTGGTAGATGCACTACTGAATTACATGATTTTCTGGTTGCCGTAATATAACTCTGACGTAGCTGTAAACAATTAATTGCTGAATTTCGGAAACTGCAGCAACATAAATAATTACATTCATCTATTTACGCGACGTAGTATTAACACCCGGCATATCCGCCTTAATTTTCCATGACAAAGCATAATGTCTGCGTAAACTAATTACATCCATTTGTAAGCTTTAACATCATTTGCGTAAAGAATTTGCAGCAGTAGGCTTGACAAGTTTAATCCATCATGTTAATTCAAACAAACAACACATTGTTACCGTTTGCGCACGGGGTGGGTTGTGTCTCATAAAGCCTGTCTCACTGCACTGACGTGCCAAACTCTTCCAAGAAGTTGTACTTCCTGTTCTCGCATGAGAGAGAAAGGAAACCGAATGACTAATAACGGCGTTCTGGGAAAGCGGATAAGCTGGAAGAGGATCAAGGTAGGAAACTGAACCGAAGATCGGATGACACTAGTTAGCAAAAAATGGAATAAAAATGTAATCATATCAGGGAAAAATGGACTTACATTGGAACCAGACCTGGCACGTGGATGTAGAATTAACATAATCAGGACAATTTGTATCTGATAAAAACGGGTGTCTTAAGTAGGCCGAATTCTGCTTAGTTAGGCTGTTAGGTAAGCTACTGCAACGGGATGTGAAGTCTTGTCAGACGACAGGAATACAATTCAGTAGCTAGATATTAACCAACAGAAACAAAGGAAACAATTTTTTAAAAGGGTGGTACCCGGAAACCGGATTGAATCTTCTACATTGTTTACATTTCAAACAACGTGTGAGTATTAGAAAATTACTCAATAAAATAAGTTACAAGATTTTAATATTTTGTTAGGTAATGTATGATATATAAGATAGGCTATTTGTGCTAAATAGTCGCCACAAATAATACGCAAAAGAAAGTAACAAATAAATGAATTAAATCAACGTGAATATTTAGCCTATAGTTTTAAATTAAATATTTCTTCTTCTTATTATTATTGTTGTTACTACTACTACTAATATTATTATTAATATTATTATTATGAAGCATATTTCTTTCTTTTCAGTTTACTAAACGCCAATAAAGTACAAACGTAGTGGTTAAAAGATGGCATACTAACGACTAAGCATGGGGAAAGCGTATACGGCTATAAGTGCAGAACGAAATCCAGATTATAACTGCACACACAAACAAATACCTACTGAAAAGCAAAGGAAAACCCTTGAATGATAGTAATTAACCACGTTCTAACGTCTGTATAAAGTTTGAATTCCTTGTGGTCTCACTACGAGGCAAATTAACTAATGTGCGGTAATAGAGACTTAACGCTCTGCGTACGTTGCAGTTACACATTAAACTAACGACCACTTTCAACTGAACCTCTGTGTACTTGGCATTTATTTTACACGTAGTGTTTCAAATAACGTTTTTATGCGTGTATAACTGTGACATCAATTCAATAATAGGCGATGAAAAAGTTGGTAGTTAGGTTTACCAAGAGTGCCGTAAAAGCAACTGGTACACACGATATGTAATTGGTACTAAGGTTTACCGAGAGTGTCGTAAAAGCAACTGGTACACACGATATCTAATTAGTACTAAGGTTTACCGAGAGTGCCGTAAAAGCAACTGGTACACACGAAATGTAATTGGTACTTAGGTCTACCGAGAGTGCCGTAAAAGCAACTGGTACACACGATATGTAATTGGAAATGTAATTGACAATTAGGATTACCGAGAGTGCTGTAAAAGCAACTGGTACACACGATATGTAATTAATTGGTACTTAGGTTTACCGAGAGTGCCGTAAAAGCAACTGGTACACACGATATGTATTTGGTAATTAGATTTACCGAGAGTGCCGTAAAAGCAACTGGTACACATGATATGTAATTGGTACTAAGGTTTACCGAGAGTGCCGCAAAAGCAACTGGTACACAGGATATGTAATTGTTACTTAGGTTTACCGAGAGTCCCGTAAAAGCAACTGGTACACGCGATATGTAAATGGTACTTAGGTTTACCGTGAGCCCTGTAAAAGCAACTGGCACGCGATATGTAATTGGTAATTAAGTTTACCGAGAGTGCCGTAAAAGCAACTGGTACACACGATTTGTAGTTGGTACTTAGGTTTAACGAGAGTGTCGTAAAATCAACTGGTACACACGATATGTAATTGGTAATTATGTTTACCGAGAGTGTCGTAAAAGCAACTGGTACACACGATATGTAATTGTTACTTAGGTTTACCGAGAGTCCCGTAAAAGCAACTGGTACACGCGATATGTAAATGGTACTTAGGGTTACCGTGAGCCCTGTAAAAGCAACTGGCACACGCGATATGTAATTGGTAATTAAGTTTACCGAGAGTGCCGTTAATGCAACTGGTACACACGATTTGTAGTTGGTACTTAGGTTTAACGAGAGTGTCGTAAAATCAACTGGTACACACGATATGTAATTGGTAATTATGTTTACCGAGAGTGCCGTAAAAGCGACTGGTACACACGATATGTAATTTTATATTATATATGCAACCTTTGCACAACGATACCTATTGAGATGGCACTGAAACAACTTACTATACTACAAGGTGTCTGTTATACTAGAATGGCCCTTTGACGTAATACAGTTGTTGTTTGTTTGTTTTAAAGCAACTTACGATTTGTTGTCTCCAGTAATAAATGATTTGCTAAGCTAAAAGTATTTACTGCATTTTGCGTCTTCATACCATTACAGCAACCATCAAAGATTCACTTAATTATGGATAGCAAAGCGTATGTTGTATGTGATTATTGTTATCAACTGATGTTGTATCTAAGAAATTATAGATACAGGCTGTAGATTATTGGTGCATTTAAAGTAGAAAAAATTATTTTTGTTAGTAGTTTAAGTTGTCAGAAAAAAACCTAAACTGAAACACATGTAGTCTTATAGTTTAACAAATGTAGTTAGTTTTCGTAATAGTCGTATGCGTTCAACTTTCTTTAAACTTGTTTGTATAAGAGTTTTTCATTTGCGTTATAAAAATTAATTTACTTATGTTTACTTTATTGCCATTTTTTTTATGAAATAAATTTAGAGGTTTCAATATTATTGCCTCTAATTATAGTTTATTTTATACACCAATAATGTGAGGATGTTAGTTTTCCCCATATTTATTCTGTTTTTATGTTCAGAGAAAAATTTCAAGTTGGTTTCAAAGTCAATGGACATAGAACAAACATGTTTAAGTTTACAGACGGTATAGTAATAATAACTGAGAGACCACAAAACATACACGAAATATTTACTGAAATATGCAGGATAATGGAAGATGCTTTTAATATGAAAGTGAGCAGAACCAAGAAAAAATCTTGGTTCGCAGTAGAGATGGTCTTAGTAGAAAAGGACTAGCTTTGGAAAATGAGATAATCAAAGAAGTGAGAGGATTCAATTGCCTGGGGAACAAGAACACATGTGATGGAAAAAGTTGAATAGGAGTTGTAGGATAGATCAGGAAAAAGGTGTTTTCAATTTTAAAAAAAGTTATTAGCAGCAGAGAATATCAGCTTGAAGGTGAGGAAAAGTCTTCTGCGAACCTATGTGTGGAGTGTCGCGTAGTATGGGGGTGAATCTTGGATAATTGGCCCAAGAGAAAATAAGAAACGTCTAATTTTCAGGCATTGTGTTACAGAAGAATGCTTCGGATAAGTTGGGTGGAGAAGCTTAATAATGAAGAGGTCTTTTGGAGCGCTTGGGAAGATAAAATATTATAAAAGTTGAAAATAAGAAGAGCTTAATTGATTAGACATATATTTAAGCACTGCAGCCTAAGCGAAACAATTATAGAAGGTAGTTTAAAGAGAAAAAATTGTAAAGGAAGATCACGCTTGGAATTTATGGGTCAGGTAACGCAGGACGTGAACTGTGATTCATACCAGGAATTAAAAAGGTAGGCGAACAACAGGGAGGAGTGTTGAGCTGCTGCCAACCAGTCTACAGGCTGTTAACCAAAAGAATGATTTCTTGCCAAAGACTAAGTGGTGTACAAAGTTTCTTTAAGATTTGCACAGAAAACGGACAATGAATGTAGCAATGAATGTATATTTTTCATTAATCGCTTTGTATGGGTTTTCTCAAATTTAGTCGTATTTGTACCTAATTATTTATACCTGATTATTTATACCTAATTGTACCGGAAATGGGTTAGATTGAACTTTTGAAAACTTTTACATCCCGGTGTGTGATCAGTTATATAACGTTATTGATGTTAATTTTATATTTGGATAAGTAAAATAATAATTGGTAGATTGTAAGGTAAGTTAGGAGTTTTTCTCAAATAGTATCACATAACGAATGAATTTAATATCGTTTGTAGTCTCAGAATAATAAAAAATATTACTTTTAATAAGTTTATGTCTTGGTTGGATTCACTACTTGATGTGCGTCAGGCGAACAAGAATATCTCACAATCACAAAGAGGAAGTGCGTTTATTGATCTGATTCAGCTTTTCCGTTTTGCTGACTCCGATAAAATCCAATGCAGCATCTGAGTGTCAGGAAGTAACTTTGACAATGCCAGGCTTTTTCCGCAGTACAATAGATAGCGATTCTCAGAGGTAAAGCGTATATTTATAACATTTAATCAAAAGTAAAGGACAAATAAAGAGTAAATACTTCTTACTGCAGACATAGTATTTCACACTACGTTATGATATATGGAAAAAAGTAAAAACTTATTCTCTTTACACATTGTTTCAGCTATTATATTGTTTCATTCCTTTTCTTTTTGGATTAAATTGTTTGGATTATTTATAAATAATTAAGGTTACCTCCACGGTAAATTAACTCAAGTCCAGTTAAATTAGTTGAATGACATAGACAAACATAAGTTAGATGCACACTGTATCGACAATTATTATTTAATTACTTTCATCTAAATCCTATAGTTCTTTACAAATACGCTAAGATTTTACAATGTAAAGAAAACAAGAATAGTTTCCCAAACATTCTATTATATTATCAAATCATAGTAAGCAAAAATGGTGTATTTTTTGTTGTCGCTAATGACCGATGCTGTTGCAGCGATCTTATAAATAAATAAATTAAATAAAATGTAGTGCAAACGAGTATAGGTAACTGAATAGAAGCGGAGCGAATACTCGTAATAACTTTAAAATACAATTTGCTAAATTTACGTTCTTGTTTACGTAAATTGCCGTCGAAGTTAAACGGCTTAAAGTTTTTAACTGATTTTTAAAAAACTTGTTAGGTAACAAAAACCAAAGTAGTGAAATATACTTGTTTTTAATAATACACTTAAATAAATATGCCTAACTTATTCCTATGTACAATCATAATGTAGAGAAAATACGTAAGTTTAGTTAACTAATAATACGTTAAAAATTAATATTAAGAAAAATATTGTAACGAGAACAGTATCGAATAGTTCTGAACAGCCGAGAGCTTCATTCCACCAATCCCCGCCTAGTCTGGCAGGTGTTGTCTCAGTCAAGGCCGCGTTTAAGGATGTTCCAAGTTCAAGAGTACACTTGAAGTTGACGATGGGTAATTTCTAGAAGGCGTGAGGGACTTTTTTCCACTGTACCATAACAACGATCAGAGTGACCGTCGTATCAATATGTTTTAATACTTAAAGCAGCGTCATTCTTAATTTAAGTCGATATAAAATATTACAATTTAATACTGTTCCGTAACCAAGATACTTAAGTTTGCATTCAAACGGATTTTTAACGTTTATTTATAAACTATATATTACTTGCAAAACTTTAAATATATATATTCGATTGACTAAAAATGTTATTTCCCTGTGTACCTCAAATATAGAAAATAATTTTTTTAAACACTTAAGGCTCTTCGAAATTTTTAATTTAATTGTATGTTTCAAAGTAAATACGTCTTTCAGGAGGAAAGCAAATTGTTATGTAAATACATGCACTTAATTTTATTACGCTTTCCTTGCAACTCCTATTTGCAAACATTATGTGCGTTTCAATTCTGACAGCATAAGATGTTTTCAGTATACGGACGCCAATGCACTACTATCACGCCACGCTACCATTCTGCCTATTCTGTACCATCTGTAGTGACCCTACAGTACTACTTGCAACCGTTAATGTTGTCATCCATTTAGTCTTAATTGATTACTTTATTACGTTTAACTAATGTAATCAATAAAGTGTTTCGATTCCGTTATTTAAATCTGACTATAATAATAACTATTACCTAAATTTTATTGTTTTGGCAATGACTATAAAGTAAATAAATCTCAAAACCTTGCAAACCACTACATTTTATTTAGCACCGATTGTATTTGTAAAACAATTCAAAGCTTATTATAGTGTGGTAACAGAGAAGTCACAAACAAACGATGGAAACAAGTGAGACTGATGTACAGTATGTGGAAAAATATAACAGAAGTAACTAATATAAAACTGAAAGACAAGGGTTGTGAAACGGAGTCAAGTGACCTAGCACCTACGTGCGGCTGTATGAAGTTGGCTCACGACCTTTCACTGACCTACAGTATGATACAGTGTTCACGTTTACGTGACTCGTCATCGTAATTAATTGGAAAGTGTTTCTATCTCTTTCTCTCTCTTTTCCTCCCTCCTTCCGCTTCGACTTTTACTTTTAATCCCCACTGGCCGAAAGTGTTAACATCTTGTTATTGTAAACACAGCGTTGGAATGTCGGCCTTCCGTAACCAACATGTAAGTAGATTTAGTTACTTCAGTTTCAGTATCACCTAAACTAATATTTAATGTCTGTAATATAGAGTACTATTATAGAGATCCTACTATGTTTGTATAGTACCATATTATACAGCATAGTGTACTACTAATACAGCATATTAGTATACACTATATAGTATTTTAGTATTATACATTAGTATTATAATAATATATATTTACATATACCAATGTAAGCTGTAGTAATATATACGGGAGTAGCATATAATAATACTAACACACACACACACACACACACACATACATACTTACTCAATAATAGTACTAACTAATCTGCAATCTTATCTTAGTGTGAGATAAACCTAGGATCAAAATTTGATGATCAGTGTCTTGCTTTATACATTCTAAAAGCTTTTATTAAGCAGATTCTCAGGTAATATAAGTAATACGTAATAAGTAACATAAGTATAAGTCTTTATTATTTCTTAGTTTTTCTTCACAACGTCTTGAGTTTGGAAAACCTTAGTCAGATTAATCTCAGTAACTCACATTACTGTGTTCCCGCCACAACCGTTAAATACGTGTGTTATATTTACCTCACAACTCGCAACGCTATAACAAAGAACAAGAAACGTTGAAATTCTTAGAGTATGCAGCAAGCGTTTCATTTACAGCCCCATAAATTAGGTCAGTCGTAGTAAACGACTCAACTTCAAACTTGGTATTATAGAACTTTTCAGCGTTAAATATTTATGTATGTTCACTTAAACAATTATGATCTGTTATAGTAGGTACGCATAAGACAAAGAGGACTTGGATATGACTCGGAAGATCACAGACGAATACTAGAGCTGGGGACTGTCAATAAATCTAGAAAAGACCAAGTATTTATGCGTGGGAGGTACTGAAACCAACTTGCAATTGGAAAATAATGAACAAATTGAAAATTGCCAGGCATATAAGTATTTAGGAGTACAGACAAAGAAAGAGGCAGAGATACAGATGAAATAAAGGAAAGAGTAGACATGGGACGGAGGGCTATGAAAAGGATAAATATTATATGGTGGCATGACCAGATAACTAGAGGAAGGAAAGTACAGATATACAATACTATTGTAAAGAGTATTCTGTTGTATGGTGCTGAGAGTTGGAAAATGACAGAAGCGGACAAAAGGAAAGTACTAGCTCTAGAGATGGATGCACTAAGGAGATCATGCAGAGTATCCAGGCGAGAGAAAATAAGATATGAACAGATTAGAGAAATGATAAAGGTGAAACATGCAGTAGTAGACGAAATAGAAAGAAGACAGTTAATTTGGTTTGGACATGTTAAACGGATGGGAGAAGAAAGGTTGCCAAAAAGAATAATGGAATGGTTACCCCCGGAGAAGAGGAAGAGGGGATGACCCAGTCGATCATGGGAGAGAGTATCCAGAAAGCTTTATGTGGGAGGAATGTGACAGAAGAACATTGTCAGGACACAAATATTGGAGAGAAAGTCTGGAAATCGGACAGCGACTTAATATTTATACTGAAATTACCTCAAGATATTTTTTCCCTTATTAGGAACATGTTTCGAGAACCATTGTGTTCTCATCCTCAGCCTTCGTGATTTTGCATTTGGTGAAGTACTTGTGTGTTGGCAGGTCGTTATTGTGGTTTCTTGTTGGTCTCTGGTATTTTAAAGTGGTATTGTTGTGTGTGATTGTGGCGTATGTATTAGTATTTTGTGTATTTTCGATGTTGAGTGCTTTGAAAATTGTGTCATTTTTTGTATTGATTTCTATTTGTTCAGGTATTAGTTTGTTTTGTGTTTTATGTTTGTATATTTGTAAGTTTTCCCAAATGTTCATTATGGTGCCTTTGTGTGGTATGTGTTTTATTAGTGTCACGTTGGTTATGTCTGGGAATTCATGTCCAGTGTTTATTGCATGTATAGCTAAATTAGATTTGTATATTTCTGGTTTTTTGTATGAGTTTAGGTGTTCAAAATAACGTTTTTCAGTTGTTTTTTTTTTGTCTTATGTAACATTTATTGCAATCTTGGCATTCAATTTTATATATATCATTGGTTGTTGTATTCTCTTTGTTGTGTGGGTTATTTAGTTTTTGTAGATAATATTTGTTAGTTTTGTATGCTATTTTGATGTCTGCGTTTTAAACAGTTTTGTTAGCTTTGTCATTTTATTATTTATGTATGTGAATATGGTCCATATTTATTGTTGTTATTATTTTTGTTTTGCTCATTTTGATTAACTCTTAATTGATCAGTTTTTATTTTATATTTGATTTTATTCTCTATTTTGTTTACAGTACGTTAATTATATCCATTTTCATAAGCAATTTGGTAAATTATATTTCTTTCTTTGTCTGTTTCTTGTTTGTTTAGGGGTATTTTGTACATTCTGTTAAATAGTGAATAGAATGCTGCCTTTTTATGTTATGGTGGGTGGTCAGAATGGTTAGCTATAATGATGTTAGCGGAAGTTGGTTTTCTGTATATTGCGTATTGTAGGTGGTTATTGTATCTTGTGATGGTTATGTCTAATTACTTGATTTCGTTATGATTTTCTTTTTCTTCTGTGAATTGTATTTTTGGATGTATGTTATTGAGTTGTTCAATATATTATCTACGTTTGTGTTTATGTTACTTGATACATATAGCCTATCATCTATATATCTTATCCAAATGCCATTTGGATCAAAGGAATTTATAATATTTTGTATTTTGGTGTCTATATGTTGTAAGAATATTTCTGCTATTATGCTAGATAATGGAGACCCATTGCCAATCTTCTTTTTCTTGATAAATTTTGCTATTGAATTCAAAGTAATTTTGTTTTAGTGTTACTTCGAGGCTGTTTTTTATTTCAGTTATATATTGTGTGTCTTTATTTTGTTCTTTGAATTTGTTTATTATTATTATTATGTCTATTGTTTCATCAATTGGAATGTTGGTGTACATATTTGTAATGTCATATGATGTGAAAAATGTGTTATCATCTATATTTATTACCTTTAGTTTGTCTGTTAATTCGTACGTACTTTAATGTTGTGATAATTATTTGTTAGACGGTTATTTTTTAGTTTTTGTGCTATTATTTTTGCTATTTTGTATGTAGGAGCTTTTTTGAAGTTGATTAATGGTCGTATTGGGTTATTTAATTTGTGTGTTTTTATTATGCTATTCATTTTAGCTGGTTTTGTATTATTATTTATATATACGTCTGTATTTTTATTGTTGAAGATGTTTTTAGCTGTTTTTATTAGTTGTATTGTTTGTTTAACACATTTTTCTGTTGGATCTTTATTTAATTGTATGTAATCATTATTGTTGATGAATTCTTCAGTTTTTCTGATGTAGTCTCTTTTGTCAATAATGACTGTAGCCTGGCTTTTCTCTGGTTTAGTTATGATTAAATTGTTGTTATTAATTTTATTTTTAATTTATTTTAATGTTTTATTTCCTGCTTTTGTTTAGATTTGTTTTTTATTTTACTTGTGATTATTTTCATAATTATATGTGTTGCTTCTGTTCGGAGCAAGAAGAAAAACAAACAGAAGCAACACATATAATTAAGAAAATAATCACAAGTGAAATAAAAACAAATCTAAACAAAAGCTGGAAATAAAACCTTAATAGAAATTAAAAATACATTAATTTTTATTGCTCTTAATCCATAAGTTTATAACTGTATAATTGTATATAATTAACTATATAGTACTTAAACATATAAATATATTTACGTTATGGTAATAACTAAATGTCGGTTTGGTCGATTCTTCTTTGTTTCGATCAAGAGGCGCTATTAATAAATAGTCATATCGAGTCTTACTAGTTTGTACTCTCTTCAGTGTTATGTGGCTTAAGTATACTTACTTTTATTTTATGTCTTTGGTAGATTATATAATTATAAAGTAATTAATTTGCATTTCAAAATCAGCATATTTTAAGGCAGTGTGTACATTGTATTGCAATATCAGTGACAGTTGTTGGAAATGGATCGATACCGAATGATGACGTATGCCAACTGTGTAGTACACTCAAAGGCTTGTGGTTGTTGTAGTGCTCACAGTGTGGTAATGACAGTACCTGAAACCAGTAACTGAATATGGAATAGCAAAATAAAGGAAGAGGAAATACTACAGTAAAGCTGGTCGTGGGGAGGTAATGATGATACTGCGGTTGTTAACAGGAAAATGAGAGCAAATTTCCAACAGTTCATAAGTAAATGCAAACCTATTTGTGTATGTGGGTGTTCATTGTTTACTGCATTCGCGGTGTAAACAAAATGCTCAATGACTGAATACTCGTACTGTGTTCCCAATGTATTGTAATCTTTAGTGTGCATACGCTTAATTTAATAATTGTTATTCTTTTTTTATCTTTAACCGGAATTTCATCTGCTGCCTGTAGTTTGTAGAATCATTTAATGGATGTTGGTGTTTATTACAATAAATGAATTACAATAAAAGAAGGAACGCAGGAAAGTAGAATAAACTTTTCTCATTATACCTCCTGTAAACAAGAATTTCTGTATAAAGTAGTAGGCCTATATCCAATAATAATTGTTTAAATAAATTAAAAGGTTAATTGTAAAATTACCTGTAAATTATTTATTTACAGATTTACATACATACGGGCTTAGTGCGACGTATGTAGATTATGAATTATTGTAAATGTGTGATGAGTTAGGAGAAATATATATGTTGTAATAATGACAACAAATCATATTTGTTACAGGTTAAGTCTTTGTTGCCAGATACGATAACTGGTTAAAAACATATAATATTTTAACTATTAGGTCTTCCACAACAAATTAGTTCACTTATAAATTCCTTATTGAAAAAAATGTATGGCTTGATTTTTGCGGCGATTTTCGCCTTATCTCTTATTGTACGAAAAAACTGAATAAAGCTTGACTACCGAAACCTGCAGTATCACTTCAAATAACTATAAACTGTAGATATTTCTCTTCCTCCGTTGAATCAGATTCCATTTTGAACCGAATTCTGCCTTTATGACTGTGTGTCTAAGTTTTAAACTACTTTTCTAACGCAAAATAAAGTCAATAACGAAACATTTATGGTGTATTTAATTTACGTTATAGTTTTAGTAAACCTCAGCTGCATCCATTAACACCAGTAAAGGAGTAGTTAAGCAAAGGGGGACTAGCGGATTACCTGTCTGTAATCTATTCTTCTGACTGGTGATGTCACTATTCTCTATTATGCTCGTTGACATTACGACCGACGTTAAAGTAGTATTGTTAAGTGGTCACCTAATACCATCATGTTTCCGAATCAGATTGTTTAGGTTCAAAAGGAATGAGATGTTATCAAGTAACATCGTACAGATAGTTTTTGGAATGTAGATTTTAATATAGCGATACTATATTCTCTTAAGATGTTCTCTGTAAGGTAATTCGCATGTAAAATTAACTCAGTGATAATATATACTCTTCACTTGACACATTATGCGGAAAACAGCTGCTTAAATATTTTAGATATTTTAAAGGTGATGGATGTTTTAATGTAGTGCCGACGGGAGATGTAACCTAATGTTTGGTAAACACAACACTAGACGATTTTCTTTTATGTTCTACGTAGATCTAACAGTCTGTTTACTTAACCTTGGGAATTCTTCTTAAAATAAGTCCGTGCTAGAGTCTGTTAAAAGTCTATGTTTCTATTCAGTTAATTTACCTGTGATGGGTATCCTACTTCTCTATTCTTTCACAATGTAATTCATACGTTTTTTTAACACAGAATAGGAATATGTACGTTGCATAGCATTATTGCACATCTTGAAGTAAATGTTTCTTCTGAAATAAGCAGGTATTCTATTTAGGCCTATATTTTCTACTAGATATAACAGTATGCAAAATAATTAAGGTTTCTAAGGTTGCATGTTAGATAAACATACAAAAACGGACATGGAAAGTAATGACATTCCCACGCAACACACGTGGTAGCTCAGGTGAGCAGAATGTGCTGTATGAAATTTTTATTTTCCTCATAAAAGCAAGTATCCACGATGTAAGTTTTAGAATAATGAACAAATAAATTCGGTATCTTTATGTACCACATTTTTATTGAAGTAATATAGATAACAAACGTTAAATTTATGTAGGTTCACAGAAACTGAAAAATAAATCAAAATATAAATTTTTGCGTAATGAATAATTTTACTTTTTAAATAACATTTGCAGATATTAATAGTTAATAAATTATTAAGTAAACTCCCATGTTTATAATATTATTTACATGAGACGTTTTGTCCTACAAAATTACACACTTTTCCACCGTGTCTTACATTTTGGAATTGTAAACATCATAGCATTTACACGCTAAATATTCATGAGCGCTATGCATTGTTGTAATAAATGGAACGACGTGGTGAATATCCAGTTTGATTGCATGATTTGGCGGTCGCCGTCCCATAACTTACACGTTAATAATTGCTGCAATCAGACAATTGCCAACAACATTAATAATCGCGTACTTCCATTTCCGCAGCGTTATACGAGAATTAGCACCGTATAAATTTGCCTCACTTTAGCATGATAAAGCACAGACTCTCTGTACATAATTAACATTCATTGTTGACTTCGCTAAATATGGCTTAAACCTTTGCTGTATATAACTTCAATAAAATCTATCATTTAATTTTAATATAAAAATTCAAAAACGACGAGAGTGATAAAAGATACGCTACAGTTTGTAATCGACAGCATTCAGACCTGTGAGTACTATTTAATGACAATAAATGAAACAACTATGTTTACTTCAGATCATCCGTTGAGCGAACTTCGTGGATTTTAAATAGTATGTTAAAGGACAAACTTCAACTATATAAATGAGTTTCAGTGTATTATTCACAATACTGTGAATAATAATTCCAAACTTTACAATTATTGGAACAATGCTGTACTAAGAATTGTTTTTATTTGAATTCCTAAAAAGAAGTAGGTCTACATTGCCTACTGTGGTGTTACAAAAAGATAGTTTTAGAGAATAATCCTAGTATAATAAAAGTAAATAATGTCATTAACAAAATGCTTATTTGTCAACAGTCTGAGTTCCTAAGCTCAGAAAAAGCTGTTCCGCAGATTGCCTGTGAATCGGGTTGCCACACAACTGGGTAATTTTCGTTTTCCATTGGAAGTGTTAGGTTTTACGATTATCATTAATTCAAATCTGTGCGTGTCTTACGATTTCCCTACGTGTGTTATGTTTTTTATTGCGTTAACGTAAAAGCTGCAATTATTATTATTTACTAAGTAAAGTGGATCTATGGATCTACAAATAATTCTATATACTGCTCAATACCTTGTTCAAATTGCCTTGTTTTTAATTAATTAACATAGTGGAAGCATAAAGGATAGCCTATTTCTAACCAAGTTGTGTACTTTATAAAATGCTTATACTGTAACATTGTAATCCATACATCAAACGAATAAAAACAAAAAACGAGAAAAAATTGATGAAACAATTTTTTACTAAGAAAATTAAATTTTATGTTTGGTTATTAATCGGTTATTCTTACTTTTTAATAGAGCAACTAATTTTATGGTTAAATTGTAAGTTTTATTTAATTAAAAGTTATTCGATAAATTTTGGCTACCAGAAAACATATGTGCTAAACGTTATTTTGATAGAATGCATAGTTGAGATTAATCACAAATGACTTTCTGCGACAAATTGTGTTAATGTGGTACACATATGAAGTAATCGTAGAGTAGATTGTATTCTTGTAGCGGTGCATGATCCCGCGCGAGTGTGATGGTATTTTTACACTAGGCTTAATCGCTTTTCTCAGATTACCACAATTCTATTTTATTATACCAAGGGACTTCCCTTAATTCTCTTCTACTCATTGGTATTCTAACTACACCACGCCACCTTATTCTTTAGCAAACATTTATGTAACATTTAAGTAACTATCTCCTCCATCCTGTGTATGTGCCTTAATAGTAATTAATTTCCTATTCAGTTCAATATTTTCCTTTCCACCTAACATTTTTCCTATTAGTACTTACTGTAAAGCTATCTAGGTAATAACATGATACATCGTTACACAGTATTCTTTAGATACGTTGATTCCTTTTGAGTTTTTATCCGATCTCTAAACTTCAGACCCATAAGCAAGTGTGATCTTGATAATTTAAGCATTCATTCCATAAAACCTAGGTCAGACTATTCTTTGACATTTTTCTTCTAACTATATTTCGTGCACTTACTTATCATTTATTTCACCAGTAATCAACAGTAGATCTTCTGATAATTTCAGTAAATATAAACAGAATTATTTTTGGTGGATATTCCGTTGATAGGGTAGCCTACAGATAAAGTAATATGAAATAATGAAATTAATGGTAAAGTAACTATCATCCCTAAGCAACTAGTAACGTAAAATAAAACTCGACAAAAAGCTTTATATATTATAAAGCATTCTACATAACTGAATACGTTTCACTTGTGGAAATTTTTAACATGATAATCAAATACTTAAATTTTTAGTGACCGTCAATCAATGAATTTTTTAGTGGATGGTTAGTGAGGATCGGTCAAAAATAACACAAATTTTAACTATTTTGCGTCGACGTTTCGACAATCATCATCATTTCGATTGTCATCTTCAGGACCTGTGTATGAAATACAAAAGAAATGTCAAACACAACGGAACAATTAAATATTTGGGTGAACGTGTTCGTGTACGTGAGTGTGTGCGTGCGTATGTATGTATCATTGTATATGTGAAGACTTATGATAGTTTGTTTACATCTTCAAATTATCTTTAAGAAAACGAGCAAATTATAGTATGAGAGAACTTAATTTATACAGTATTATAATTTAAATTACTAAATTTTAAATGTAATATAATTACTAAATTTTAAATATAAATGTATTATAATTTAAATGTAATGATATTTTAATTAATTAAACAAACAGCAGTAAACAATTGGATATTAGATTGGTATATAAATTGTTTATAACTACAATATAGTACAATTATACTACTCTTGACTATAATTTACAATATGATCACAATTATTATCCAAGTTTACCTGTTAGTAAAATTTACCAGAAACTTTTGTTTGTAACATTTGTCAACTATTTGATGTAAGTCGTAATGTTCTACAGTTATTGTGTAAATTGCTCGATATAAACTTATAATCGACATAATAAAATTTGCTCGATTTCTTAAAGATAATTTGAAGATGTAAACAAACTATCATAAGTCTTCAAATATACAATGATACATACATACGCACGCACACACTCACATACACGAACACGTTCACCCAAATATTTAATTGTTCCGTTGTGTCTGACATTTCTTTTGTATTTCATACACTGGCCTGAAGATGACAATAAATATTGTCGAAACGTCGACGCAAAATAGTTAAAAATGATAATGTTTTTAGGCTGGGGGTCATTCCACAAAATGCGTGATGCAAAATGTGTAACGTCATCGAAAAATGTAACGCTCCAGGTGATGTTAACACTATATTTTTTCCACACTTTCGATTCCCTAAAAAAGCCTAAAAACGTTATCATGCTTCGATGTTTCGGTTTCGTCGAAATTCTTTGAATGCTTAGGTGCATAAATAGAGAGAGAGAAAGAGAGCGAAAGGGAGGAGGGGGAGAGCGAGGGAGAGAGATTTTTTTTCTAAGCCTTGAATATCGTTGGCACAATCCTTTTATAAACAGATCATAAGGAGAGTGGTGCTTGCAGTAATTAGTGTCTACTTAACATTATAATTGACTAAAAACTTTTGTTGCCAAAATTAATAATTTCAAAATACATAATGTCACTTAAAGTGTATTTACTTTTCCGTAGGTTTTAAAAGGTATTAAACAAACTTAACATTCTAAAATGAACATATAAGCCTAAAATATTATCTTTCCTAGTATTATAACTTGAACTCTTTAGTTATTTAGAGAAAATAAAGGGCACATACTGACTAAGAAGATGGTACGCACATTCACATATTTTGGAAAACCTTAACGGTAAGTACGTATAAAAAATACACATACACAAACGCATGCATACTGTAGAGAACTGAGTGTTTGTAATGCCTATATGCAGTAACTTTATCAAATATTAGATAACTTACAGGCCGGCCATATTGCATTCGTACATATTGTGCAAGCATCGTTGTAAACTTCTATGTGGATGACGTGGGTTATAATCTTAGAACAGTTGAGTAAATCATTAAACACACGGAAAAATCAATAAAAATCATATTTATCACATTATAATAAAACAATTACACTCGTATTTTAGTAGACGCCCCTAGTGTATAGTTACACAATCTAGACTATACACAATAAATAATTGAAGCCAAAATTAACCCAATATAGCCAAGCTAAATAAATTCAATCGTTCGTTGTCTGTAATGTAACTCTGATAACACTCAGTAGATTCCCATTATAATTAGTAGCAAACTAATTCCCATAACCGATTATTCTTTAGTCGTGATATAATGTACGTAGCCTTGTATTATACATAACGGGGAAATGTAAACAAATATATGGTAGACAAGTAAACACAAGGCTTGTTACTTGACATCTCCATAAAATTATTATGATTTACTAGCACGTAGAATTCTCACGATGACCTGTAATACTGCTAGACGTTTGTGGTCAATGTTGTAGCACGTGTCGACGTCATGTTTAATTTAATTACACAATTCGTATGGAAGATACAAGTCGAGATATATTTACGCAACATGAAATTTCATCTGTCCTCACCTTGTAACAAAACCAAGCGGTTTATTTCTAAAGTTCTCAATTGAAATAATTTTTATTTTGCATTGAAATAGAACATTTCAGCACTCCGATATTCATATTTGCATTATACTGTTTTATTAGCATTTTCCTTTTCTCTTACTATTGGTTACTGTAAATTTAAAGAATGCATATATTTTAATACTTTTTATAACTAAACACTATAGATGTAGAGGAAACCATAAGAATTATTACATTGCTATCACTTTATATAGTGTGACATGTAAGGCAGACGAAAAATACTAAATTCACAAGAAGGAGCTTCATTTATTGATTTTTCTTACAGCTTACCCTTTTCGCTGACGCAGGCGAAACAATAGCAGTATTTAAGTACCAGGAAGAAACTGAGATATTGTGTTCTATGTAGGACCATAAAAGCAATGCTTTGTGCTTGAGACAAAACGCTCTTTCCTTTAACACTTGCTCAATAGAACATAAGAATAACGAATGTCTGTTATGCTGACGAGATTTCGTATAAGATGACTGACGTTATAAACACATAACTAAGTATTTTCGTTTTCGTTTTTTGTTGTAAACTACGTACTTCGTGTACAGCAGAACAAAATTTTATTTTTACAGCGACGCACGCAGAAAACCAAGTAAATAAATGAAACGTAATAGAAACTTTCTTCATTAAGAAACTTTTAAATTTGGGTGTAAATTTGGCTATGTAAGGGAAAGTAATAACACAAAAACAATAATAATTTGATGGGTAATAATCTATAAGTAGAACGTCTAGAGCACTGCAGTAGGATTCAGAACAGTTGTGGAACTTCTGGTGCAGAGACATTGTAGTCAGTGGCCTACTACATAAGTGTCCTTGAATTTACCTGTAAATATAGACGGAACCAACTTCTAGCCACAGCCTTGGTTCAGAGCTGTTATTTTACTCTGAGTAAATCGGTTAGATATTTCAACTTTATCACTACTTATATAGTCAGCTTAGAGACATATGCTCCTTACTCCCTTCCACATCTTGTCACCTTGTCGTTACCATTCTCTTTATTTTTCTATTTGACTAAACAATTATGGGGCCTACGAACTATGTATAATAGGAATGTAGCATTGTTATCTTACACCACCCATTTTTCTTAACCATTTTTAATTCTGATTAAAATTATTGTAGTAAATTTAATTCCATAGGCAATTATTATTATAACCAATTGACTGTTTGGATTAAAAAGAATTGTGTTTAGATTCGTATACGTGTGGTCAATTAAATTAGTCATTGTTTCAATTTCTCTGGTGTTGGATTTCATTTTCGACTCAAATAATACAATATTATCAGATTATTTCCTTCCTATTAATTTGTTTGTTTGTCTCAGTTTACGTATCATGTAGGCTAATAGCCAATTACTGCAAAGAGAACATAACGCAAGGTCGTGTTAAGAAACACATTAAATACGTACTCATGTACGATCTTTGATAAAAAAATTTACGCAGTTCTTGTTTATTAAAAAAAAATATGCCTTCAGTATACTGCCCGCTTCACAGTTGTCTCAGTCGGATGTAACATGATTACGCCAGCCGTTTTAACGGCAAAATATAATATACAAAAATATAGTTTATGCAATATACTATAGTATATTGCAACGATACAGGCATACGCTGTATTAGGCATTAATTTAAATAAATGTAAATTTTGTATAATTTGTATAAGTTACGGGTAAATGGACAGGTCTGAGATTGCAAAAAAAAATAACATTGTTAGATTAGGGGAGAGATTAACCTGTTTCGACAAGCAGTGAACACCTGCTCAATTGTATGTGTGTTACACGTGTATCTTGTGTGTGTTAGTGATGCAGGCAAAGACAGGAATCTCAGCAACCCGCCCCAAGAAATTAAGAAAATAAACATTTTAATTCACTTTACGAAAACTAATTAGTGTATGATCAAACCAAAGGCACCAAAGTGTGTGTAAAATTTATAGTTATCCCCAGTGAAAAGATGACGTTAATAGAACACGTTATGCGAAGACAGTGCAAAATAAACGTGCTAAAAAATACGCAAATTACCCAAGACGCTCAAATTAATATAGTGAGTGCTTAATCGAATTAGCTATGATTTGTGCTATCTCGATACCGTGCAAAACATTGATATGTGCTAATAATTGCAAATAGATGGAAAGGTTCGGGAGTGGGGGCTGTCACGAGATATGCAGGTATCGACAGGACGATTTTGGAGCCGACTGGCGCGGAATCTCGAGAGGGTATAAATTAAGGGTTCGGCCAAAAAGCCTTCTCTTCATTTCAAGACACAGTTGCAGCCGGACATGCTGTCCGTCGGCAAAACAGTTTATTTTTATTCTATTACAAGTCGCAGTAACAAACGAAATAACGTTCGTTAAATTCACGACAACATTACGGAAAAAGTAAATACCGCAATAGTAAGTCTACCAAGAGTATATACGGGAAAGCTGCTTAGAAGCGACGCTGGACTCTAGACGTATCCAGGATCATGCTGCCGTAGAACGTCACTGGAATCTAGAGGTATCCAGGAACATGCTGCCGTAGAACGACGCTGGACTCTAGACGTATCCAGGAACATGCTGCCGTAGAACGACGCTGGACTCTAGACGTATCAAGGAACATGTTGCCGTAGAACGACGCTGGACTCTAGACGTATCCAGGACCACGCCAGAACAAGAGTAATGGAAAACTAACTCTGGACATCGCTGGACCCCGGACAACAGTCGTAAGATCATCAGAAATCGAGGTGACTTGCATAATGCATTTTAAATGATTTGTAAAAAAAAAGAGCTAATAAAGACAATTTCAAAAGACAGTAAATTAAAACAAAGACAAGCTTATACTTAGTAATAATATGTTAAAATGTAAATAAATATTTAGTCATAAGAATGAGCTATCGCATATATATATAAAAGCATTAATAAATGAAAGAGAATTTAAAGTAAAGAGAGTAGAGTTTATTATCAAAATAGATAGTAAAGTGATTAGATATTTGAAGTATAGAAAGATTAATTAATGTTGAATATTAAAACAAAGGCCAGTCTACAAGAAATTAATATAAATTTAAATTGAATTTTAAACATGGTATAGATTGAGCGAGTAGAGGTCAGATCTGAGATAAGACAATATATTTCAATATAAAAATATTTTAATTTTATAATAAATTAATAAATCAATTATTTAACATTTATAGATATAAGATTATTAACATGTTTAGATATAAGAGATTATTTTAAATATGTGTGATGTTGCATATCATAAGATATAAACATTTAATAATGAGAAATATCGTGACCGACAATTATTAATGATGTTTGTAAATATTTATAATAATGAATAAATAATAAATATGAGTTTTAAATATTGATAAATAAAAATACACTTATTATAAATACACCTGGTATAATTATACAACCTGCATGAATTACTGTATAGCGAATTTACATATAAATTCGTTGTATAATTTTGTATCCCTTGAACGTGAGGCCTGACATGCCCACATGTATATGTATGTATATGTAACGTTGTGTAATTTTGGCGCACATGAACGTGTGGCCCGATCCCCAACATTTAACTATTAGAAATTTTGTAGTTAAATGGTTACTCTAAAAATAAATTGTGTTAAATGAAAAATATATTATATATAATAATTATTTATATTAAACATTAACTGTATGTTATGTTAATTGTTGTGTACTAAAACACAACTATCGCTCAACAAAATAAACAGGTGTAATTGTAACATGAGTAAATAAAAATAAATAAATAATAACAGTTCAACAATAAATAAATAAAAGCTTGCATACCGTTCACAAATAATAATAAATTATAAATAAATATTTAAATATAAAATAATTCAACATGACGACTCAAGGAAATTTGGACATGGAGGCATTTCGGACCATGATGCGTGCTTGGGTAGATGAAATAAGCACAAAACAAACAGAAAATATAAATGCTAAGCTTAAAGAACAAACAGAAAGTTTAGAAAATAAATTAGAACAACAGACTGAAAATTTTAATAATAAATTAGAACAACAGACTGAAATTTTAAACAGGAACCATAAAAATCACGCAGAGATAGAAGAATTAACAGAAAAAATTGTTGTTACTAACTTACGTATTGGCACGCTAGAGAATAATTTTAAACAAGCCTTACATGAGCAAGTTGTCGGATTAAAAATAAACAAAAATAATTACGTCTTGAGTGGAGGAAAGATCTAATAGAATAGCATAAACAAATAAATGATACTTTAACTACTATGACGCGAGATCAGGATGATAAAATTCAAACTGTTAGTAATATGTCGCAAGCTAATACCAGTAATCTTAGAGTTATAGATACGCGTACTATAGTCATTGAGAATAGAATTGAAGAAACTACGAAAGACCGTTCGGGAGACGTCACACATATGAAAGAAAAAATCCAAGAGGAAATGAACCAGCTACGAAGTGAGTTGAGAAGACGACAGAACCAAATGACCATGTTTCCTATACCAATGGAAGAAAGGACCAGACTTAAATTCTCAGGTGGTAAATGGGAGAAAAATATGGAATTCCTAGCTAGAGTGGAGAAGGAAATAGAGAAGATTGGCAGTGCAATAATTGACGACGAAAAGATAGACTTCGTCACGCGATATCTTAAAGATTCCGCCAGTCAATGGTATTCTATTATTAGAGATAACGTCAGTACATATCAGCAATTTCGAGAGGCATTCGAAAACAGATACTGGAACGTGCATACCCAACGATCAACTCGAGTATGGAAAATTCAACGCACAAGGACAACAGAGTATTGAACAGTACGCAATTGCGCAAATCGAACGCGTAAAACATTTAAAACCAAAATTTTCTGAATATGAGATAGTGTCTAAGTTGTCTTACCATTTCCATAGAGATATCCAATTATCTGTATATACGCAGGGTGTCAAAACGATTGACCAATTCTTAATACTTGTGACTCAATCACAAAATATTAACAAGAGTAACACATCACCACACTATCAACAAACACGGATTAATTATCACAATAATTACGAACGTGATGATACGCAAAATCGTGATAATTATAGGCGAAATTTCACACCGCCAGCGCACAATTTAAAGCAACACACAGCTGTGAATAACACGCGAAACGTACAGAAGGAACCACACTCAGAGAAAAACGTGGGTGATACAAATTGGAAGAAAATATTTAATAAAACACATGATCGCTCCGTATTCACAATGCAGAGCAAGAGAGAGAGTGCAGAGGGAGAAATCAAAACGAAACCGCGACAAACCTCTGTTCAACCATCCTGTTCCCATGACACAGTACAATGACTGAAACACAGGACGTGCGAGTACACAATGAACAATATATTTCCGTGCGATGTGAGAAATGAGTTATTAGACACCGACAGAAGGGTGACACCAAATCAACCAGAAATAAAGTGTCCGCTAATTAATGTACATATTAATGGATGTAAAATTAAAATGTTAATCGATACAGGTAGCCAATTAACTGTACTAAGTAATAAGTGGGTACAACATAATAAAAAATATTTTAAACAAACGGCTATTTTACCTGTCAGTAATATGAATGTTATTACAGCCATGAATAAGAGAGAAAAAGTTAGACAGTAAGCTTACGTAACTTTAAATTGTAAGGACTTAGAAATAATATATCCTATGATCATAATGCATACACTTATTTATGATGGAATTATTGGAATAGATTTGTTAAATACTTTTAGTGCAAGAATTGATATCAATAATAATAAGATGTTATGTAATTATAAAAATGTTCTATATGAATTAATTATGAATGAAGATGAAGAAAATGGTGAGGTAAGTGGAAATCCTATTGTCATATCCAAGCCATGTATACTATGCACCTACTCAGCATGCTAATTCAGCCGAAGAAGGAATGTCATCTCAGGAAGAAGCGAAGTTATTTAAATTAATAGAAGTGTATAATGCAGTATTCAGCGAGGTACCGACGCAGACCACAGTCTACGAACACGCTATTATGGTATCAGACCCTACAAAATTTGTCAGACGAACGTATCCAATACCAAGGAAGTACGAGGGAGAAGTTGAACTGGATATACGACGGATGATAGAGAATAACGTCATTGAGCGGTCGAACAGCAACTTTCTTAATCCTCTAGTTGTAGTAAAGAAGAAGAGTGGAGAAGTACGTTTATGCCTGGACGAGGAGTTTGAATAGCGTTATTCTACGTGAATTAGATTGTGCACCACCTGCGGACGAGTTATTTGCCAAGTGTGAAGGAGCACGATATTTGACTAAGTTGGATTTAAGGGAAAGTTTCTGGCAACTTCCAATTAGAAGAGAAGATAGAAAATACACCGCCTTCCTATATAAAAATAAATGCTATCAACACAAGGTAGTTCCATTTGGTTTGAGCACGAGTTTGGCTGCAATTGTAAAATGTCTGGAGAAAGCATTGGGACCAGAAGTGGAGCCGTACACCATAGTGTTTGTGGATGATATCCTGGTAGTATCAAAAACACTTGACGAACACATTGAACATCTTAACATTATATTCCACAAGTTTAAGGAAGCCCATATATCCCTTAACCTAGACAAGTGTGAATTCATAAAATCCTCAATCCAATTCCTAGGTCATATTATTTCATCCTCAGGTATTCAACCCGATCCCATAAAAAAAATCCAGTATTACCGATTTTCCTATACCTAAGAACATTAAAGGGTTACGAGCATTTTTGGGACTCACAGGGTATTATAGAAGATTCTCACAACTATACGCAGAGAAAACCCAACCATTGCTGGAGTTAACAAGGAAAAATCACAAATGGAAATGGGAGAAGAAACATCAAGATGCCTTCCACCAAGTCAAGAATTTATTCATGGAAAACATAATGCTTCATCATCCACAGCGAGATGGAAGATTCGTTATCTATGCAGACGCTAGTCACTACGCGTGTGGAAGTGTACTGCATCAACAGGATGCTACAGGAGAACACCGTGTCATTGCATATGCTAGTAGAGTATTCAAAGGAGCAGAGAAGCAGTACTCTACATCTGAGAAGGAGATACTTGCTATAGTCTACGCTCTGAAACAGTTTCGATACTATATTTACGGAACGCATTTCGAAATACATACGGACCATCAAGCGTTATCAAATCTATTAAAATGTAAAGTAACCAACGCTCGATTGTTACGATGGATCCTAGCAATCGGTGAGTATTCCTTTACTATAAAATAGTGTAAAGGGATAGATAATATTATAGCCGATACTTTGAGTAGATACGTCACAGAAAAGTGTGAAGAGGTCTATGAAAAGAACCATAATGAGTTACAACTGTTACCTATTAAATTTACGATTGACAATGATATTAAACACATGTTGAAGAATCTAGCTCAACAACAAGACTTAGATGATGCTACGAGGGTATTTAAGCTACGAGGTCACCTACCAGACAATTACAAGGTACAAAATGGAGTCTTATATAAACTAATGAGGCAAGATTGGAAGGTGGTATTAACAAATGATATGTTGCATAAATTAATTTCGACCAACACACGAAAGTTTAGCACATGCTGCTGCACTTACATGTTACTTAAGCCTACGTGACGATTTCACCATCAATAATATGTTCAGGAAGATTAAAAACGAATGTAAGAAATGTTATGAGTGTCAAACAGCAAAAGGACCGAATCTACATACCCATGTGGTAATGCAGAGTATTCAAGAAGACCAAAAAGGAGAGCTAATTGCAGTGGATTGACTTGGACCACTCCCGAGATCAAGTCGGGGAGTGAAACACATACTTGTTTGTATAGATGTATTTTCCAAAGCCGTCCATCTGTATCCAATTATGCGACCCACAACTAAAGTTGTTTTAAAAATACTCTGGCAGAAATACATCCCTGCATATGGTAAAATGAAGAAGGTACTTAGCGATCAAGGAGTACAGTTCCAAAGCGAGGTATGGGAGAGAACTCTTCGTGAAAATGAAATCCAACCTGTGCTCACATCAGTACGACACCCACAGGGAAATCTGGTGGAAAGAGTAAATAAAAAGTTAGTTAAATATCTACGAATCTACTGTCACGATCAACACAACAAATGGGCAGAGTACTTACCTTTCTTTGAGAAAGCAATAAATGAAAATTTTAGCGTAGCAACAAGTTATACACCAATCGAGCTAGACTTAGACAAGAAACCTGTCAGATTCTGGACCAAATATGTAAGCAAGCCAGAGAATCAGAACGTACATATTCCATTAAGTGTAAAGGTGGAGTATGCTAAACAACGCATCATAGAACAAGGTAACAAGAGGATGGAAAAACACAATTGAACACATAAATTACAACGATTTGGTGTAGGAGAACAAATTCTGTTGAAAGCTAATCCTGTAGGAAAACGCAGTGACGACACAGCGAAGAAATTCTTCCGGTTGTACAACGGACCTTATACGTTGAAGCAACGCGTAGGAAGACACACATTCATCGTATACGATGAGAGAAAGGATAAGGACATTGGCAAATATCATGCGACGTCATTCAAGAAATTCTACGTATGAATAACGAGAAGAGAGAGTAAGGGTGGGACAAGGCCACTGAATCAGTACAAGGTCAACGCACCGATCAGCTGTATAATGGGGGGTGAATATTGCATACCACCACGGTGAACGTTAGACTGACTTACTCATTATTATGTGTTTATTGTACCTATGTATAAACTTAAGTTAAGTTAATATAACATGATTATATTTGTCTAGAACAAATAGACAAAAATTTAATAAATAAATATTTATTAAATTTTTTTCTCTGTCAGAGGAATAATGCAACGACACAGCCATACGCTGTATTAGGCATTAATTTAAATAAATGTGAATTTTGTATAATTTGTATAAGTTACGGTTAAATGGACAGGTCTGAGATTGCAAAAATATTTCATTGTTAGATAAGGGGAGAGATTAACCTGTTTCGACAAGCAGTGAACACCTGCTCAATTGTATGTGTGTTACACGTGTATCTTGTGTGTGTTAGTGATGCAGGCAAAGACAGGAATCTCAGCAACCCGCCCCAAGTAATTAATAAAATAATCATTTTAATTCACTGTGCGAAAACTAATTAGTGTATGATCAAACCAAAGGCACCAAAGTGTGTGTAAAATTTATAGTTATCCCCAGTGAAAAGATGACGTTAATAGAACACGTTATGCGAAGACAGTGCAAAATAAACGTGCTAAAAAATACGCAAATTACCCAAGACGCTCAAATTAATATAGTGAGTGCTTAATCGAATTAGCTATGATTTGTGCTATCTCGATACCGTGCAAAACATTGATATGTGCTAATAATTGCAAATAGATGGAAAGGTTCGGGAGTGGGGGCTGTCACGAGATATGCAGGTATCGACAGGACGATTTTGGAGCCGACTGGCGCGGAATCTCGAGAGGGTATAAATTAAGGGTTAGGCCAAAAAACCTTCTCTTCATTTCAAGACACAGTTGCAGCCGGACATGCTGTCCGTCGGCAAAACAGTTTATTTTTATTCTATTACAAGTCGCAGTAACAAACGAAATAACGTTCGTTAAATTCACGACAACATTACGGAAAAAGTAAATACCGCAATAGTAAGTCTACCAAGAGTATATACGGGAAAGCTGCTGTAGAAGCGACGCTGGACTCAAGACGTATCCAGGAATATGCTGCTGCCGTAGAACGACGCTGGACTCTAGACGTATCCAGGACCACGTCAGGAAAAGAGAAATGGAAAACTAACTCTGGACATCGCTGGACCCCGGACAACAGTCGTAAGATCATCAGAAATCGAGGTGACATGCATAATGCATTTTAAATGATTTGTAAAAAAAAAAGAGCTCATAAAGACAATTTCAAAAGACAGTAAATTAAAACAAAGACAAGTTTATACTTAGTAATAATATGTTAAAATATAAATAAATGTTTAGTCGTAAGAATGAGCTATCGCATATGTAAAAGCATTAATAAATGGAAGAGAATTTAAAGTACAGAGAGTAGAGGTTATTATCAAAATAGATAGTAAAGTGATTAGATATTTGAAGTATAGAAAGATTAATTTAAAGTTGAATATTAAAACAAAGGCCAGTCTACAAGAAATTAATATAACTTTAAATTGAATTTTAAACATGGTATAGACTGAGCGAGTAGAGGTCAGATCTGAGATAAGACAATTTATTTCAATATAAAAATATTTTAATTTTATAATAAATTAATAAACCAATTATTTAACATGTATAGATTATTAACATGTTCAATAAAAGAGATTTTTTAAATATGTGTAATGTTGCATATCATAAGATATAAACATTTAATAATGAGAAATATCGTGACCGACAATTATTAATGATGTTTATGAATATTTATAATAATGAATACATATGAGTTTTAAATATTGATAAATCAAAATACTCTTATTATAAATACACCTGGTATAATTATACAACCTGCATGAATTACTGTATATCGAATTTACATATAAATTCGTTGTATAATATTGTACCCCTTGAACGTGAAGCCTGACATGCCCACATGTATATTTATGTATATGTAACGTTGTAATATACGCTATATGCTATAGTATATAGTATATGGAAAATATTGTAAGCATTTATGTTAAGCAAAATATTTCAAGGCTCTAGTACAGCCTTGAGCTCGCTTAGCGATTTTCGTTTTCCGATTTCTACGGTCGCAAAACGTTTTCCATTCATCGAAATTTTTACTATTGGGAGGAGGAACGATCGCGTTGGCATATGTCTGGTGAATACTGCAGTTGGCGTGTCATCATGATGACGTTTTCTTTTGCCTAGCCTGTCACTACACTTAACAACCAATGACGTGAGACCGAGCTCATTATCGGGCTGCAATTTTCATAAATTATTCTTCAATCTTATATTGTACAATGACAAAAAATCGCCTAATACACTTAAGAACGACTTACTCAATTAGCTGTGAAACCTAAACTATCCATCAGGTAATGACAAAATTTTAAACGACTGTCTCTAACATTGCACCAACATCATATAAAAATTGGTTTTTATTTTAATCAGACACATGTTGCTGTGAAAATTGCAAAATTGCACGAACTGTTTGATCAAACCTCGTACGTCAAAAAAAGGAAAAGTGAAAGGAGAGAAGTCATTAAACATAAACAGATTAATATGTATATGAAAATTACAAATACGCTATCTTTTATAATTTTCTTAATTTAGCAGATACTCCTATTTTTAAAAGACGTTATTATCCAAATGAATTCTTCTACTTAATTCTTTATCGACTGGCTTGAGTGTGTTATCTCAGACCATTTGTACTGCCCTGACGTCATACATCTGACGACGTGGTGGTTATACCCATTCAGCAATCTTATGTGTTATGTTAATTTCATCCTCTCTCACCTGCCAATTTTCCTGGTATAAATCTTTAATTGTGTCATCGTTAGACAAATTCGGAATTATTCTAACGCCCGTATTTGCGTTCCGTTTTTGTTAAATACATGTTACCTAATTTTATTTTACCTACAATTATCCTATGATTGCTGCTTATACCATGTGATGACAGGTTTTGAACATTCATTACTTTATCAGTGTGTACCTTCCTGTTAGGAATTGTATAGGCCTATATTTAATTATGATAAGTTACCCCCTTATATTTCCCCACGTATAGACCAACTTATACCCTACTTTACGTTAGAAGAAGTATTATTAAATTTAAGTTTGTTCCTTACTCTTTGTTTAAAGAAGTGAACTACCTGTTTTCCATGTACACTAATTTTTATAATTTCGTGAAACGTTTATTCATGGATTTTAACCTTTTAGTGGATTTACAAAAGACGTCAAATACATATTAATTCATTTAGTAGATTGTTTAAGATAATCGGTAAACACTCAAGTACACTCACCATGGAGGTTCATATCGTATAAGTCAAGAGGCGGAAGAAATAATTTTCTCTGTTTGAAACATGAATAAAAATTAATTCAGTAAAGTAGGCTATATCCAAACAATTTGTAAGGTGGTTAACATTTAAATTTAAGAACAACTCAGCCCCCAAATTTTACAATTGTCGAGCACCGACTTCTGATACTGTGTTTATATTTACGTTAGTGTAGTATTTTCTTTTCTTTCACATTTGCAACGTTTCTCTGTGAGTTGAGGCTACTTGTGTCCAGTTAAGTCATTAACCGCCTATCTCTACCCTTTCTCACTATGTTTTTCTTAGTCTCTCTCTCTCTCTCTCTCTCTCTCTCTCTCTCTCTCACTCTCTCTCTCTCTCTCTCCCTTTTCCCTCTCACTTCTATGGCTTGACAATAACATGCAAATAGGAAGAGAATTGTTATATCTTAGAGTAATAATATTTTTTTCAATACGATACCTGGCACATACGTTTTACTTCTCTTAAGACTTTGACATGGATAGTATTGTATGCTATGAAATAACAGTACTCACTAGTTAATACTAATTAAAAAATTGATCTATAAATTATAAATTTACAATTTTATTAATCAAAACATTGTTTTTGCAACGGTCTAGGAAGGAAACAAATGTTTTGCTTAACTTAGTAAGTACAGTATCCTCTAACATAGTCTAATATCTTATATAAAGCGACCCAGTTTACTTGATTTAATTTTATTTAATCTATAAAGTCTTTATAATTTACGGAACATTCCTTTACAATGTTACGCAAATTGATTCCTAAAATATATAGTCTCCTACCAAGAAATATTTGATTAGGGTACGTATAAGTATTTTTCCGCAATAGTCCAATTTCTTCTTCTTCTTCTCCTCTTCAAGAATTAGGTTATATAAACCGTCCGGGACCCATTCATCTTTGGACGACCCACGCCTCTTCTATCAATGGCTTTATAGTTCAGTGCCGCTTTTGGCAATCGATCCTCTCTCATTCTTTGCAGATGATCCGGATTGTCTTCTGTAATTTGAAATAATTTAATTTATGTCCTTTACTTCGAGGTCTGTTCTGATATTCTCATTCTTTATTCAACCTTTCAATGTATAATATAAAGTATTTTGATGTAACAGCATTTTAGCACTCTGAATCTTGCCGCTTTCTTGTTTGTTATGACCCACGCGCCACTCGCATAAATCAATGTGGGTATTGCAATTGTCTTATAAAATTTAATCCTTGTGCTGTGTTTTATTTTACTTCTAAGATTTCTATAAATTGTACCACAAATATTCCTAAATTTATTTATTACAATTTTTTTTTTAAATAAAAAGTACAGTACAGTATTTATACTGCTGTACGAAAAAATAAGTTATATGATCCATTTTGATAACGTAATGCGGATTTCTGTAGTGCTGATAACAGGGAAATCAATATGGGTAAGCAGTACTGTATGAAGCACACGTACCCACTCATAGACATTCATTGTATACTCATAGACAATCATATACTATTCATAGACATTGGCAAATACTCGGTATAGGCCTACTGACTATGCAAGTGCGTTGACATATTAGCTATTTGCATACTAAGCCATTTGCTGCGTGTCGCTTCGCTATCTACCATGTAATCACCATTTATCTTGCCTCTGACAAACCGACCAGTTCCTATACTTATTTACTGTTCTCTTTACTTAAACGTGCTTAGTATGTTTAGTATACTGTATTTCTTGTCATAACCAATAACAAATTGTTATTGTATATCACGTTTAGTACTTGTAACATTACATTGACTTGTAGACGATATTGTCGGTATTGTCGTACAATTCGCCTTCTATACAATATTTAATTCATATTTGTGCACTATAATAGGGTACTTAGGCACAGGTGAATAAGAAAAACACGCACTTGACTATAGATAAACACACAAATGTACATGTAATTATAACTAGAAGATGTGTGTATTTAAACTCAACATGCATATGACTAGACAAATGCAAATACAAGTAAAATTAGTAACATTAAAGCATGTATTATTAACTGTAATTTGGAATTAGGAAGACTCTTGGCGTGTTAGAAAAATGTCGCATAAATTCTGTCAGTTCCGACTTGCTTTTACACCAATGTATTGTATTTTCTCTTTGTTGCGTGATACATATAGATTGCTTTAAAATCTTTGGCTCCATAAACTTTCGTTTATGACTTCTTTATAAAAGATAATAAATTAAGGATTCCCAGTGTAAATTATTACACCAATTGCAAAAGGCAGTGACAGAAAGAGTAACAGAGAGAGAGGGAGAGAGAGAGATAAAGAGAGAGAGAGAGAGAGAGAGAGAGAGAGAGAGAGAAAGAGAGAGAGAGAGATTGTGAGAGAGAGGGTGGGAGAGATTGTGAGAGAGAGAGGGAGGAAGCGAAAGGGAGGGAGAGATAGTGTGTGTTTGTGTGTGTGTCTGTAAGAGAGTGAGGGGAGAGAATGCTTGTCAGATATATCGCATGGAAAATTAGCAGAATACAGCTTTTTCAAGATAACTGGGTATTTTAGTAGTGAGACGATTATATACTGCCTGCGTTATATTGTACACATAGGTAACCTATTTGAAGATGCCAGAATACGAGAAATTAATGAAGGCGATTTAGATTTATTTGCGTATAGGCCTATACCAACATCAGAGAAGCACATTATGAATTGTTTCAAAAATTAATCATTTGGATACCAAACTCGGTAAAGTACATTCTTAGTAGCGTGACCAACTGATAATAAAGTTTAACAAATATATCCAACAACCACAACAAGGACTATTTTATTTTATCTACTGACCGTACTTTAAAATATTTAAAACTGATTTGAATTCTGCTGTTTTGTCGATCAAATTACGATACTTTCTGTTGTATTGAATAAAAAAGTAGCCTCTCATGAATTTTGAGCGCACGAAAGTCTACCATGTGAATGTGTTTATTGAAGACTAAAAGAAAGTGATATTATTTGTTAGTCATTTATGGATGGTTAATCAAGACACTGTAACTGACTTTTATAGTTAGCTTCAGTTTTTAGAAAAGTTAGTAGAAAATATTTGCTTTCTACTAAAAATAGATAAATGTTCTTCTCTGATTACGCGTAAAGAGGAAAAGCAGAAGATAATCTAATCCCATTTACCCAATAGCTGGTCGTTTCAGAGACTAAATTAAGACATTAAAAATGTACGTAATAATGCAATTACCATTAGATTAATTATGTAATGTAATACGTATGATTCCGCATTACCGTGTTAGTGTCATGTTAATCCGCGTTGTAATTTACCTTGTAGCGACAGTAATTTGCCTTTGTGAACTAATTATAGTCCCTAAAATGTGCGGGGAATCATTCCCCGTTGAGAACTGTCGTCTGTGGTTAGATTTCACTAGTCACGCCTTATGTATAAATAGTAACTCCTACTAAACAAAACAAATTAATCATCTTCGTGTCGCGGTGTTAATGCTTTGATCTTTCTTTTGTCTCATTTATTCAGGTGAACGGCACCATGTCGTCGCACTTTTGTAGTTGATATTTCAGTTACATTTGTCACTTATCATTTTCATAGTACATTGTAATAGTGTAAGGCATATTTCATTGTATGTTACAGATATTACTTGTCTTGTATGTCTACATATAGACTCGTAGTAATAATGAGTAAATGAGTAGTGTGTGTGCGTGTAAAAACTGTAGACGATCTATCATGGAAAGGTTAGACTCGCTTGAAAATACAAGAAGTGATTCGTTTGATCAAATCAAAGAAAGTTGCAAAGAAAGTTTTTTGACGTTGCATTACAAACTTTGACCGACTTTACTGCACTTTTTTCCTGTATTGTGAACTGTGAGTGGTTTTTTTCGTTGAGAGTACGTCGCTTATTAGTAATCATTGCAAGCCGATTCTGTAAGTTAAGTCAATTTGCTCTATTAATTACAGTACAGTCAATAGTTATTATTGACAGTCACTGGAGACGTACATAACTCCCATGTTACTTGTATTTTTTAACATGATAATGTTTTTAGGCTGAGGGTCATTCCACAAAAATGTAACGTCATCGAAAAACGTGACGCTTCCACACTTTCGATTCCTCACAGTCTTGAAATTTAATATATAAACGCATCAAGACAGAAATTATCGCTGCTGACATTGAGTTTAGCAAACGTTTTAGTGAGAATAAATTTGGTTTTACATGCTCTGTTTGTGATCGCCTGTGGTTTGGAAATGATTTACGGAATCCACCAAACGTAACCCACATTATACGTTTCAAAAGCTTAAAAACATTATCATGCTTCGATGTTTCGGTTTCATCGAAATTCTTTGAATGCTTAGGTGCATAAATACCATAAGTAGAGAGAGGGAGAGAGAGGGGGAGAGAGAGAGAGAGAGAGAGAGAGAGAGAGAGAGAGAGAGAGAGAGATTTTTATGTTTTAGTATTGTCGGCCTAAACGCAGGTGATCGCATGAAGGGGGAAAGTTGCGTATTACTTGTGAATACAAATCACTTATTTCTAATATATTAAATTATAGAATGCAACTATTCTCAAATTTATTTAAATTCCTTACTGAAGACAATCTCCATTTAGATGGTTTGTGTTAGTATGTCTTTTGAAAGCATCACAATATATTTACGTACCCAACCAGCCCGTGTGATTGAGGTAGTTTGATTCACGTCCAAATACTACTAGAAGAGAAAGTACCTTAAATAAAAGAATTACTGTAAATTTGAAAACAATCAAATTTTATTTTATTAACAAAAATTAATATCCATCCGGCTATTAATTTCTCTTTGAAGCTTGTGAGTAATATCTGTATCATTTGGATACGATATAAAATTATTTTGTATAGTAAAATTATGGAACGAGTCTCGGAAGTTAACTGTGTAGGCTGAAACTCTCATATAAAACGAATATATCATTAATGAGAAAATTAATAATTTTACCAAGATAACAGGAACTCTCCGACGTGCTCTAAAACACAAAGCAAGGAAAGAGTCCATAATAAAATTATACAGATCCATGGCAGTTCCTACTCTTACTTATGGCTCAGAAACGTGGACAGTATCAGCTAGACAAATATCAAGAATTCAGGCTAAGGACATGAAGTTTTTCCATAGCTGGCTACACAAAATTAGATCTGAAAAAGAAACAATCAGCTAAGAGAAAAACTAAAAGTTGAAGAAGTAAACAGAATCATCAATAAGTATAGAGAAAGCTGGAAACAACACAATAGCAAAATGGGCAGTGACAGATTCCCCAACAATCCCTTGTATCAACCAAAAGGGAAGAGAAGCCTAGGAAGACCCAAGTAGGTATTTATGGTCCAACTAGTGCGGAGCCGGAACATATTAAACAGTCTAAGCCGTGAAGAAGAACAAAAATTAAAAATTTTAAATGTATGTTCCTTATTACATCATGTGACAGTACACTATATACGCATCCCTGTAAGTACTCATAATGTAAAATTAAATTTACAATTGCAAACCTCATATTGATATACAACAAATATTAAATTTTCTTTAGGTCATGTGACTGACTAAAATGACTAAATCTAATAATTTTGAAATACAAAGAAATTTCATCATTTAAAACAATGTACACTACAAAATTAGTTAAATAAATTATTCTGCTCCAACAAATTGTATATAAAATTTTTAAATTTCAATTTGTTAAAATTGTTCAACTATGGTAGTTACAATGTACTTTCATTATTCACAGATTTATATTTCAAAATTCTTCTTATTCTCCTTCTTGTTTATTTCATTTTCTTCACTCGACGGATTAGGCTCCAGTTGATCCATCCCAGAACACACCTTCTCCTCGGTCTACCAACATCACTTTTCCTATTACGTTCATATTTCAAAGCTACTGGTATATAAATGATTACCAAGCGAATGTATTTGGTCACAGAACACTATCGCATTAATTAATATTAGCGCAGGAAAGGAAACTCTGATGTTAAATTTTTCATAAGGTCGGGAAAAGTACACGAATAAACACAATTGAATACTGTAGTTTTAAGAAAGAAATAGAGTTTAGGTTATCATGCCTGACAGTAATAGGGCCTATATCGTTTTAATACACGAAATACTACAAGCTTGTAATGTTTATTATCTATCTACATCATAACATATAGGATTCGCTTTTATCACGCATGAAGTTCATAATAGTTGTGATTAACGAAAGAGAAACTTAATTGTCATAAATACTAAATAGTAAAAAATTTACCCTTTGTTGTACCCTTTTGTAGGCACACGTCAACTTGTAACGGAAACATATTGTTACGACGGTCTCCTTGATCGTCGTATGGTACAGTGGAAAACAAAATACAAGACACTAATGAAGTCACTAAAAACCAGCTTTAATTATCACAATTAACAGTTTGTAATCAACAAGGTGTTTAACAGGATTATACTCGTACACTAATTCAAGTCAATCTGTCCACACGCAACAACAATGTCAGCTAACAGAGTAACGCACAATAATCACTTTTCACTAATACACCACTTGAACGCACAGAGTAATCCCCCGAAGTCAACTCGAACCACTTAAACTGAAAATAAGCGTCGCTGAATGACTATAATTATACCCCGTTGAGATTCCATAATAATCCATACTACACGTCAGCTACTAGAAAACACTAGAGTGTAATTGATTTCGTCTTTGAAAACAGTGCGCGCGGACGGGTAAGGTTTGGAATAGTCTCGTTGCGGACGCGTGACAAGTGTCACGTAATTGTCCTTCTTCTCAGAGTAGCAGCGATATGTACGCACGTGCAAATTAGAGCCGCGTTCCACTGGAATAGCCGAGAAACACGTAGAATGTTCTATAATTGAGTATTCCTGCGAACACAGTGCGTATTTTTCTAGTTTCATATGTTCATTACAGCAAACAGACATGATCGTCATCATCATTCCATCTTTAGCACCGATGTAAAGTAAGAATTCTTTAGCACCGATCACAAGACTGACTATCGCAGGTGCATTAGAAACGTTGGAAAAAAAGTAACCACAGCTGTTTATCCCAAAATTACAAAAATAATTTCCTTTAAATCGCTGACCTCCGAGTTCCGAACCGTACATTACACAATCTAGAATTTAGTTAATATGAAATAAAAGTAAACATTTTTACTAAACTAAATTTAATGTGCATAACACTATTTTAGCAAACTGTTAGTTCCGTTATTAATCTCTGTTTTAAGTTAACAATTAGCTCTACTGTTTCGCGATAAACATGTTCAGTTATAGTAAACGTATGACGGTAAGTGAAAACACATTGTGGACCCACATTTAAATTCCAATTTCAAGCAACGTAGGGTAAAACACATTTTTCCAAGAAAATTGCAGAAAGATTTGATTATACGCTGCTTTAGTAGTTGTACGAGACACTGGCGTATACCAGTTTCTAAGAACTAGCAATAAGTGTCGGATTGCTACTTCTTTTGTGAAAAAAGTATGAAGTTTATCAGCTCAGTGTAGAATTCTGCAGTCTTATGGAAGATACTCACTGGTTATTCCAACTTGACATCATGTGATTTGCGTTGTAAACATGGAACGTGATTTAATTTGTAATTACGTCTATCCACTAGCCGATAGGTAAGAGCTGAAAACTGGATTAGGCTATATTGCCTAAAGTTCGGCATCCGTTCGTATTAAGGGGATGGAAACCCGTGTTTTTAATGTTCCTCTTACAACATAAAATGCCCAGTAACTGTTGGGACCTTTCGTTCCAAGTTCTTTTAGCTTGGATAGCGATATACGTATTGAGTCTTAGTTAATCCCAAATATTTACAAATGAATTAGCTCATTTATTACTGCCTAAATATCATTTAGTTTCTCGACAAATGTAACTTTTCTTGTATATTTAAAACATATGGTCACAGAAGTTGTTTATAACGTTTCCTTCACAAGATATACAACTAACAATTTTAAACGTATGTAAATTAATATTTTAATACTCTACACTTTTTTAAAATCATTACGGTACTAAGTGTTACAATGTTTACAGCGTTATTGTATTTCGTTTTCTCCAACAAAGATTAAGGTGAGCAGCTCCGTTAGATTCTATATATTTTGAAAAACCTTTTAACATACCTCAGTAAAGGTGACGCTAATTAGGTAGCTAGATTTTTAAATACGACAGATATATGACAGAGACCTTATGCTAACAATTTTTTAGAAGTTATTTGATATCTCAGTGGAAACTCTTCCGGCTGAAATTGTCATAGCTGTACAACAGGTTTACCGGGCTACTACGCCGTCCAGACGTTTCGCCCGCACCAACGGCGGCCTAATAGCTCGGTAAACATGCCATACAGTTAACTGATGTCTTTCACCAAGTGCCAATAAAATATTAATTCTTAAGAAACGATTTTAACATTGTTTACAACTTTATCATGAAAACATTAAAATGTTGATGTAGTTGCAAAATCGTGTATTATGTAAGAGGTGACTAGCTCCTTTATATATTGCTGTGGGTCGGCAATTTCAGTGTTTCGTCCATTACTTGATACTTGATTACTTGAAATAAGAATACTTTTGATGAACTGATATAATAATATGAATGCGTTAGTTGATTTGAAATTTTCCTCAGGCGATTTGTGGCGAATTTTCTGTGCGGCTCATTAAGGGTGCAAGTCGTATCCTCGAGAGTGACAGGTTTTTTTGAGACTCCTTGAGAGTAATTGTATATTTGTGACAAACACTGTTATAATTATTTAATTAAGATAGCTTTTCTTATTGCTTATGTATAATACGTTTTGTATATTCGTTTAATTAGGCGCATTATTGTAATACGAATACTTTTAACTAATAAAAGTAGCATTATAGTTTGAGTCTCTATTTTATTGGCGGTCAGTAATTTATTCGACTGTTGTAAGACCACATTCTCTGCCATCCTCACGACAATGAGACAATGATACATGTCGTGTATATACATTTTGTATACGTGTAACAAAGGCTGTTGTTAGCTACGTTTTTTTTAATAAATTATTTAACATAACAACTGTTTTTAATAAATAAGTTGTGAAGACACAATGTAACCAGTAATGTTGTTAAAACACACGATCATCATTTAACCACATAGAAATACTACACAACGTACAATGCATTTACAAATTGACGCAAAATAGATCAAAACTAGTTTATAAACATAGTTTATAAAGTTATACGTTATGGCTACATATATATATATTGCAACAATACAAACAGTAATGATACTGTGCATTGCTCAAATAAATAAAATAAATAATAAAAATGAATAAATATGAATTAATAAACATGATTCAGATTGCATAAGCTGAATCGTAGTAAAAATAGGGAGTATACAATTCATGTATGGACATGCAGTTTCGACACACCTATCGCTAGCGTTGTGTAAGTAGCAATAAGTTATGTACGAAAACTTCGTATAAACGATTTAATAATGAGTTATTGTTTAATATTCGATATGAGAGATGTTGTTTCAATAAATAAATAATGGAACGATTTTAAACGTAAATAACGTATCATCTTCTTATTACGATTACTCCCATGAATTCAATACACAATATGTAAATGCATTCAAATTAGTTAACTTGCGTTGTATAAATAATTGTCTCCCAAAAGCATGAGGCTACACAAGTTAAATTAATTTAAACAAACATCAATTTGTTATGTTGTAATATATATATATATATATATATATATATATATATATATATATATATAGGCCTAACTAATATAACACATGTACACTACGGCACTATGCTCTCGTGAGGGTGTGTTAAGGAATATATTACGACGTGTTATAGTTTTTGTTACACAAGAAACTCATTTGCAATAAAAGCTAATAACGAATGTGATAACATTAAGACTGGGCCAAACACAAACACACACACACACAAATATACATATTTCATTATTTATAAGTACACTATTTGTACACTATCTTGATAATTAATATAAAATGTTACCGGAAATTAGGCCTTACAGAATAGTTTCTTAATTAAGTGACGCGTAAAAAGTAAGATGTTTTGAAAAATTTGTCCTTCGTGAAAGAAACATCCAAGAAGCTAAGCACTCAAAACCAGGTAGGCATGTTTAAAGCACCGTGAGATTTTGAATCCTGTAGAAATCTTGCCTTTTTATTATATAAATATTTTAATTATTCCGTAAAGGACATATATGCACAAATCAATTTATTTATTAATAATTTGCATATGTTAGAATATATGTGTTTATGTTTACACTGAACGTATTGTAATTTTACAATTGCACATTTTTAATTGGATATTTACAATTGCGTATTAAAATCTATTAAAACGCGTTATTACTATTGTATTTTATTGACGTTTTACCTGCCAGTAATATTACTTTTGAGTCAAGGAATCTTCTATGCGTTTCACGTCTAAATTCTTCATTAGTCTAAGAGACCTAAAAAAGGGTGTTTAAATATTCCCTTTTACGTCTAAATATCAGAACGAATTGACAAAAAACCTGCTTTTTTATCAGGAAAAATTGTTGATATGACAGAAAGTAAATTAATAAATTTCCCAATGTACCTTTTTTTGAATCCGATATGAAATTAAAGTGAATATATCTATGTTCTTTTAAACTTCAAAAACCACCACAATAATATTACTTTCCAACAATAAAGCCTTTATGCTTTGCAAATTTAGTTAACATTGCTTTTGTTATAACAAAACAAACAAACGGTAGAGATAAATTTGAATGGAAACGAATTTCAAATAAGGTTTCCTATACCATTTGACATTTTCAACCTCACGGGCAATTTTACCATATAATTATTTCAATTTTTATCGTTTGTTTTTCGATACCAACTTCTTTTTTCACTTCATGTTATTCTCGAAGTCACCCGTATTATACTATTTTATAGTAATGTCTTGTATTCTTCTATGCGCCTTGCCGGATGCCTCGGTCGTGTGCGGTTACTGCAGCTAGAGATATAGTATCACTATATTACAATACTGTAACTAATTGCTTTCTTTTATAAATCAGCATGCGAAGAAGTAGAGGTATGGCTCGTAACTTTCCTCTAAATTATAATAAAGATACGTAAAAAAAATAAATTAGTATATTTCAGACATCCGCTTCTCTATGGGATTTCAAACAGTATCGTACAAGTGTCTTATCCTATAGTCCTCTTATGCTTATGTGAATAGAAATTATGTAATTGTGAGCATATTTTGAAATCAACTATTATTAGTATTTGATGCTGACAGACAACAGTCATAACTGCTTTGCTCAATCATTTTCAATTTGTATTCTTTTAATCATTCCCATACATTATTTGGCCTGAATGTAAATATATATAGGGAGAGAGAGTGAGTTCTAAGCTACGGATCACAACGCGCCACCTCATGTAGTGTTTATAAAATTTGACCGTCGTAATTCACAATCACAAATTCGCACGCGTCGTTATTTCGTACTTCAGGTCAATGGCAAGGTCAACCAAAGTTATACCAATAGCCTAAACCAAAGCTACACAGCCTAATGTACTGACTGCGCTAACTAGCAATAGCGTTTCAGTTGGAAAAGTATTGTTCATAAAATTGCTTTGAAATATCAGTATTTGGTAAATCTGTCGCTTAGATGAAAACACATATTTCATGTCTTTTTGTTATTATGTACATAAACACAATGCATACGCGCGCTACACAAATTGGATATTCTTCGTAAAATTCTTGTCTCAAGAATGTGTATGGAAAACAAATTTACATTGCAGAAGCATAAACTACGTACCATTTTCGACGTGAAATAAAACGATGTAAATGTTTGTATTCAGCACAACTTAAATTTTTTATTTTTGTTGTAGCGCATGATTTATTTTTAGCTGCATAACCAACAAACTAGAAACGTATATACAAGGAAAATTTAATAACTTAAGGTTTAAGAGATAGTTTATAAATTGAACTATGTTACTTGTGACATAAATGTATCGAATCAGAATAACATTTTGAATTATGACCACACGTTGGATCAAGTACCACACTTTAATTTCCTCGGAAGTGAAATCACTTTTCCCAGGGACAGAAGCATGGTCGTAACCCGCAAAGGTGGCAAACAATGTGTAAATGAAACAACAGAGCAACATAAAAATTTAAAGAGATTATCTTTGACGGATGCCGGAAATACGAATTTCAAAATTGGGCTTTAAATGTAAATCCAATGGAAAACGTGGACGCACCATGAAGTTGTAAATTTAAGACAAGAACATGTTTACAACTGCAGAACAGGTAAAGAGATTGAAGAAGAAGGAAACATTGGTTATTAGCAAATTTTTACTTGTAATAATAAAACCAGTTTATAATATATTGTTATGAAGGTCTTACTGATCGTCGTATGGTACAGTGTAAAACAAAATATAGACACCAATGAAGTCACTAATCACCAGCTTTAATTAATCATAATTAACAGTTTGAAATAAAGAACATAGTTTCGTACAGCAATTCAAATTAAATTTATACACGCAACAACAGTGCCAAGTAATTGAGTTTTGCACTAAATAAAACACAGTATCACGTCTCACAATACTTTGATAACCATTCGATCCGCTAGAAAAAATCGCTAAACAAAATTGACTGACAAAGCCAGCCTCTGCCCCTTTTACCTGTAGCACAGGTGTTCCAGAAATAATTTTCCATCCTTATTGCTCATCTGCCTAATGCGTATCTCAAGTTTTCTTGAACACTTGGAAACGTACTTTTGTGCGACCTTGACTGAGGCAACACCTGATCGGCAAGTGGATGGACGGGTGGAGGACGCTCCCAGATGTTCGATAGGGTTATTGTTACAATAATAAAATATAGGAAGAGAAACAGTAGAGAATGTGCTCAGCTACTTTGTAATATACTTAAAACATGGTATGCTAAGCGTAACAATATCAGTCGATTTAGTAAGGCAATTTCAACAAACGCTCACTGTCATATACATTCTTCATTATCCAATTTTTACGTCCTGTCTGTCGTTTAATTTCGCCCCCATTTCCCCCATAATTTCTGTCTATTCTCTCTGACACAGAGGCGTAGCTAGTGGTGCCAAGGGGGCAGCCGCCCCGGGCGGCATAGCCAGGAGGGTGCAAAGTGAGCACAGACTTGAAAAAATTGTTTTCAGTTTATTAACTACAAACAACTTGTTTCTTTGATATGACTATTCCTTTCATAAAAGAAGCATAACCAGTCAGCTTATCTGGTTTATGCTTGGCCAAGAGAGATATCTCAGTAGTTCTGAGATATAATGGTGAATAGAGGAACATGTCAGTTCCAGAAAAGACAGCCATTTTCCTGAAGATGAAGCTGGACGATCTTTAAACAAGTATTCATTGGTTTTATAAAACCTTGCAAAATGTCAGATAGGTAAATCTCACTGGGATGTGTCTTTTTCCAACTAAAAAATCTCTACTTTGCTTTTGTTGCACTTTATTTCTACAAAAAAAAAAACTATCAAACAAGCAATTTTAACAGAAAAAATGTGTTTTCGTCGTGGCGAAAGTTAAATCCCCGTATTCAGGCTCATGATAATAGTCCTGCTCATTGCTCTGCTTTTTTGGAATGGAATGAATTGGAACTTTCTTGGGGACTTATTGATCATCAACTTTAAGAAAAATGAGTAAACTAGCTAAGACATGGAAAGAAGTCGTTGAATGGGTCGTTGTCACAATACAAACTCTTGCACAACCAAATCTGGCACTGAGAGGACATCGAGAGTCAATTACTAACGATCCCATCCTGGAAACTTTCTAGCTTTGTTAAGATACTTCGCAAAATTTGACCCTGTCATGAGATCTCATTTGGATTCAGTCTCTCGTAAATCTGAGTTTACATCGAATTATTCGCCAAATAATCAAAATAAAATAAGCCTGTTAGGAGAAAGAGTGTGCAGATACATTATTACTGCATGTAAGAAGGCGAAGTAATTTAGTATTATATTTGACACAACACCAGATGCTGCACATGTACAACAAATGTCTCAGATTATAAGATTTGCTAAATTTAAAAGCAATTCTGTTGATGTCAAGGAAGCTTTGTAAAGATAGTTCGCAAAATTTGACCCGGTCATTAGATCTCATTTGGAACCAGTCTCTCGTAAATCTGGGTGTACATCGTATCTATCGCCAACTATTCAAAAGCAAATAAGCCTTGATTGAGAATCCTCTTCCCCAATCCTAATCCTCTGTTATGAGAAAGAGTTTGCAAATACAATAAAGGAAGCCTTCATAGATTTTAATCCTTTAGAAGTGAAAAGAGCTGAGGGATAACAGAAGCTATTAAAAGTAAACTTGAGAGAGATGGATTGAATCTTAGCGATTGCAGAAGTCAGTACTATGAATAATCAAGCAACATGCCTGGTATCCATTCAGGAGTTCAGAAGAGAATATTATATTTGAATTCACTAGCTGAGTTTGTTCAATATGACAACGATTCACTTAGCTTTGTTGGAGTTCATGCAACTCATGTAAATGATCAGGCAGTGATATTTTTTTGGACAGTAGAACGTCTACTCACCTTCTTCTCCTGTTCCACTTATGGATTTAGGATTCTTAAAGACTTTGTAAATATTACTCTAAAAGGACATTTTGATACCAGATGGATTTCAAAGGCAGATGTAATATCCACTCAGCTGGATGAAGTGATCGCTGCACTGGAGAAACTGAGGGACACACAGACTGAAACAATTGATATGCGGGAAGGTGCAGCATTAATAATTTATGCAATAGAAAATTATAATTTTCTGTTCTTGCTCGTTTTCTGGACATATATTCTTTCTTTTATGGACAAAATCCAGAAACTCTTGCACACTAAAGAAATAAGCTTTATTCAAGCATTGACACTTCTGGATGGGCTAACGAATAAGTCAAAAGTTTGGAGGAATGAGCTGTGTGACAATGTCATTACTAAGGCAGAGCAGGTAAGTAATAAATGGGATGTCAGTACCACAAGAAGATAAGAAGGAAGTGTACGATCCCAGAGAAGTATGCAGACGATTCTGCATTAACCGTTTGGCAAGAAATGCGACGTTCTCTAATCGAAATTTTGGACAAACTGTCAGCTGAAATTTCAACCCGTTTGTCGAACATAAAAGAGTTAGAAAAACGCATTGATTTTTTTCTGTAAATTTGAGGCGTACATAAATGAGGGGTCTATAAGAAACAGCTTTCCCAAATCAACACTAAGTACACAGTACTTGCAAAAGTATATCCACATAACCTTAACAGTGAAGAATTGTTCTGTGACTTGAAAGACGTCCATACATAAAAAGGGCAAACGTTAACAGGGAACAATTGGAATTTACACCTCAGGGACTGCTATAATACATTTCTTCAATAGGATTAGAAGACTACAAACACACATAAAAAATTGTTATTTCTTTACCAGCGTCTGTGTGTTTTCTTGTGGAAGATCGTTTAGTAAACTTAAATTGATTAAATCGTACCTGCGATCAACAATGTCTCAAGACAGGGTATCAAATCAAGCGATACTTTTAATTGAAAACGACATTGCTTCGTCTTTAGATTTCAGTGATTTAATAATCGATTTTGCACCAACTAAGACCAGAAAAGTTACATTTTAAAATGTCCTTTTAAATATTCATTAAATATTAAGTGTTTATTGATAGAAGATGGAACCATAAACCTGTAATGGTAAGTGATTTATTTTATTACTTTTAATTTAGTTCTTTGTTTAACTTTATGTTGCTTCAGGATATTGTTTTGACGATGCGCTTTAGATTTACAAGGAATTTGCATGTTAATTAGAATATTTTTATGTTGTATATTTTTTATATTAATACATTTATTATACTCTACATTTGTTAGTAATAAATGTATACAAACTGAATACTATAATATGTAGTTTCTTAATTTTGACTTACGAAATATTCTTAAGACATTTGCTGGACGTACTTTAATACAAACTTCTACACATTTATATTTATTAAGTACTTTGTTCACTGGATGCGCCCTCATTTTTGCTCTTTTGTCCCCTTTTAATTGTGAAGGCGATGCGACCGACGATCTCCTTGCCCCGGGCGCCAAAAAGCCTAGTTACGCCACTGCTCTGACATACACATATGTCATATGACATGCTCTTGCTGTCTTTCTTTCGCTTCCTCTCTATTAATTTGTATGTTTTGCCTTGTATTTTATAACCAAAAATAAAATAATCAAAATGGCTTGTTTTTTATAATAAACAAATATGTGTTTTAGCTTGTGTCTCTAAATCAAATGATACGAATGTTTCCGTATTGTAGCCGAAACTTTTCTTACAACACTGGTGCTTAAACGAGTTGTAATATTGGGTTTTATTACTTCAGTTCTAATTAAAAGCAGGCTTAGGCTTTATTTGTGATTGTACAGTGCAATAGTTGTGGAACATAATTTACTTTTTCCTCAATACATATGTTAAAATAAAAATCTCACATCAGGAACTTGATTTTACAATACACGCATGATTTATATTAGAATAGTGATTTATGGAATATTATCTAATATTTTTCCCTTTCGTATTTTAATTAGCTCAATTTTTTATTAACGTTTCTTGTTTTGGTCGAGAATTTACAAAGACGAACTTTATATAACTAGTTCTTATACAAAGGATACTGTGCTAAATATGACCATACAATGTCCAGTTTCTGGTAAATTGAAGTAATAAGTTAATAATATAATTTAAGGAAAAACAGTGTCAGTAATGTTGGATGAATCTGAGACTTTCCTATTCTAATTTGAGCAGGAAAGAGTGGGATATAATTTTTTAAAACATAGTCAGCCATACCGCAAGTAGTGTTTACTAATAGACTATAATATAGTTGTGAAAAGTAATAGACATGTAATGTAATACGATAAAATATGCAATAAGCGGTTGAAGATACATTTATATCTTATTAGATCAGGCTACTATTAAGTAGTAGGTTCAGCATCGTAACGAACCATTATCCGTTGTGTCAGTTGTAACGTAAGAATTAATATAATTTATTACAAGACATACGTCACTTTATAATACGAGTAAATACGATTGATACTTTTACTGGTATGTTGCCAGCGATATGCTATTAAAAGTTTAGATGTAGTCGTGTGTTTGCAGTATTAGTTATTGGTCAGGGGAATGTGATTAGACATGTTGTTCGGTTATCATCGAAATAATTAGGACCGCTGAAGTATACACATTTATTTTTAATATATAATTGGTTGCATTTCTTACGTAATTTTAACAACGAATAAGTGCTTATTTATTCTCTAACTAAAGTTGTAATTTGTCACTGGTTACTGTATATATTTACGAAATAGATCGATACCACATAAAAGGTGACGAACAACCATTATACCAATACAAGTTGGTAAACATCAGTTTGCGCCAATTAACCTTATACGTAAGTATTTTTAAGTAAAAACATCAAATATTTACAACATTGCACGCAAAAACCACAATTAATAATTTAAAAGAAATTTGTAACGTATTATCTATAGCTATTGTATTTGTAAGATTATTGTAAAAAATTGCATTGTTTCATTGTCTAATATTTATTTTCATATTTCCATGCTGTATAACATTTACTCATTAACTGTTTTAATGGGTTTTTCAGGTTTCTGACTTTTCAACCATATCAGTCTATATGATGTTAGTACATATATACTTTCAGCCACACTTAATTTGTAAGTTGTACCAACCTGCGGATCACTACAATATATTATTTTATCGAATCAAGGATATCTGAACATTTTTCAAATTGAGAAGTGAAATCACACTATTTTCTAGCGTTTAAGGTTAATAGAACTAACAATCTATAGATCTGGTTTCCGTAGATGAAATAAATTCAATATGATACTAATTTCTAGTAATTCTACTGAGATTTGTAACACACAAAGCAAAAATTAATTATTGAGACCACTTTTTGTTCGTTTGCAAACGAACAGTATAAATATTTTTAATTTTAGACACTGGCGTCTACATGCATACACTGATAGGTTTGATTCTGCACAAGTATGCACAATTTTTTTTTTTTGCTTCTCTGGTTTATTTTCTTTAGTAACAAGCCTTTCTTTTCAGAAAATTTCTTCTCCTCTATTGCCACTCGCTCTATGCCAGATTTTATATTTCCTCAATCTTTGTCAACGTACTGATCAAACGGTTGCGCTGCACTTGTTAGAACATTTTAGTAACATTTAAATTGAATAAGTGAACACTTGGGTTAGTTATAGAAAAACTTTTGATTTTCCTCACGATTGTTTTATATCTGAAGTTGCTGTAAATGGTGACAGATTTAGAAAAACAAAAGTATCTGTAAATCAAAAAGATTTCTTTTTATTAAATCTAATCTTTGTCAGTATTTTTGCTAGTTGGAACATGTTCTAATATTCTAAAATTCCTGAGTAAGAAAAGAGTGGAGAACTGCTTAATGGTAAAAATAAACTTTTAGTAGCTCTATGTTATGGTATTTATGATACTTGGTTTCCTGCTAGCTAGCCAACGTTGTTGCTGTTGATAAATAGCCATGTAAGTCAATTTACCTCTGTATAATCTTACGTGCGGTATTAGGGACTTTACCTTTTTATTTGGTATTCTATAGTTTGTCATAAATATCAATAATATGTAAATATAAACGTACTGTTACCTAATATATAAACGTATTCTTTTTGCCTGAATTCCGTGTGAAGGAAGTATACCTATTTTCCTAACATAATTGTATGTAATATTTAGATAGGCAATGTTTACAATTGTAGCCGCATACATTCGATTTTTATTCGCGCCAGATTATTTAGTCGGGTTGGGCATGTTCAACGATTTCACCACGATTTCTCTACTACCCGATTATTTAATCGTTGGGGTCCGCATATATACAACTAAACAGTCGTGTTCAGGATGATGAACAAGAAGGCTCTAGCGGCCGCGTTATTCAATTTGGAAGAAAAAAAGCTTGTACGTAAGTCATGTGTTCATCCTATATTCAGTGAACGATTAAAGAAAGGGAAATTCCATACTTTTCACTCGGAGTTGAAAAAGTATCCCGATAAATTTTTCATGTACTACCGAACGAGCATTTCTAGCTTTGAAGAATTACTCTCATTGATCGGCCCTCATTTTCAACGCCAAGATACTAAATGGAGATCCGCTATTTCACGTGAAGAAAGACTGAGTATAACATTGAGGTAAGTGGAAAAATTTTTAACAATATTCTATTCTTTATAATGGTTTAATAAGAAAAAACTTCGTATTTAACAACTTTTTACAATTTTGTTACAATTCACAATTCAATATTTGTCTATTCAATTCAAGTAAAATTTGGAGCAAAAATAAACGAAAACACATAAAAGTATTTGCATTAGTCTTAGATTATAGATCTATAACTTGGCTTTCAGGAGATGGAACGAAGTTGGGTATATAGGACTGAACCGAGGTGTTGGAATCACTTCTAGAAGGAGTAACAATTGGGTGTGCTGTGTGCCATGAATATGTTGATGAAGCCACACTGGCATTTGGTACATGTTCAGAATGTGATTGGGGAGTAAGCTCATGGTGAGAATCACCATAGTTTGCAACATTTGGTCCCGAGTTTACCTGCCTAATAGCTGCCGATCTTTTTGATTTCAGATTCCTTAATAATTTAAGTATTTCTATTTTCGCAATAAATTTATCATCTTCAGGTAGAGCTTTTAATGACGGAACCAAGGAAAGGGCAAAATGCCTATCTTCATCGTCATCCTCCTTTAATGCTTGTAGCAAAGATTTCTGAAATTTGTCGATCTTTGTCTCCTTGAAACGTCTCGGAGCTGCTGTTGGCCTGGGTACTGATACCTGCTCAGAATTTTCTAAACAATCATCGGTTGCATCTTCGTCATCAACAATATCAACATTACTTCCCGTGGGTCGCTGTTGTACTGATGGCGTCAGAAACAGAAATTTTTCAAAAAATAAATATTGAAATACACCTGTGAGGGTAGGTACAAGTAATTCATTTTTTTTTCTTTTCTAGGTATTTGGCAACTGGCACTAGCTCCATCGCTATCTCGTTTGAGTATTTAATTGGAAAAAGCACTGTTCGAGACATCGTTAGAACAGCGTGTTATGAGCTATGGATTACACTACAGCCACTATACATGCCTGAAAAAAATGAAGATGATTGGGAGCAGATTGCTAATCAGTTTTATGAGAGGACTAATTTTCCAAATGCAATCGGAGCAATTGACGGAAAACATATTAGGATTAAACAGCCGGAACACTCGGGTTCATCATTTTTCAACTACAAAAAGTATTTTTCGTGTTAAATAAATAATTACTTACCGAATCCGTCGAGTGACTTACTTGTAATTTCGCTTAATCTGACGCGTTTCGAGGCATATGCCCTATCTTCAGAATAATTTCTCGTTAAAGAACGTCAGACATTAAGATCAAAATATAATAAATTAAAATTAAACTCAATAGTTAAAAACATTAAAGCATCTAAAATATTAAAACACACTAAAAACACAGAGGAGCACGCACTGTCACACTATGATGTATTCGCGTTGCGTTTGTAGCCGGTGTACACCGTCGCGATGTTACTTGCGCACTGACTGTCCGAGTAAACTGTTATCTGTGCAACGCCGTGTTATCTTGTATCCCAATGGCCGTGTCGTACAAGGGATTTGACTTGAAGTTGAGTTGATCGTTTAATATGAATCCGCCGTCTTGTGAGTTGTTCGTCTTTTTAGACTGTTTGAAGGCCTTGTAAATTTCGAATTCTTCTAATGTGTCCATATATGTGCCTTTTTTGCAAATGTGTAATGGTTTAAAGTTGGTGTCAAAATCGGTGTAGTTATGATTGTTATTCACGAGGTGACGTGCAAAGTTGGCTTTGATATTATGGATGTCGTTTTTTGGTAAATGTTCTTGGAAGCGTTTTTTGAACGCTCTGCCGGTTTGTCCGATATAAAAGCTGTTGCAATCGTCGCACTGGATTTGATAGACACCTGTCCTCTGTTTTATTGGTTTGGCAGATTTATGGTGAAGAATTTTCTTAATGTTGTTATCAGTCCGGAAAGTTAAAGTTATATTCATTTTTCTAAAAATGTTGGTTAATGTATGGGGTAAAGTTCGGCCGTAAATAGAAGTCACGTATGTGCTGTCTCGGTTACTACTCGGTTTTGTTATCTTGCTATGTAACTTTTTCCGGTGTTTTTTTATTAAAGTATCGATCATAGAGCATGTATATCCGTTGGCCTTTGCTATGTGTTTAATGGTGTTCATTTCCTCATGAAAGTCACTGATTTCTAACGGTATGGTGAGCAATCTATGTATGAAACTGTTATAGGCGGCCATTTTTTGCGGAAGAGGGTGATGGGAATCCGCGTGTATTGTGTCGTCGGTGGTGGTAGGTTTTCTATATATTTGGTATTGAAAACTATTGTCCAACCTTGTTATTGTTAGATCGAGAAAATTAAGTTTATTTTCTGTTTCAACCTCGAGGGTAAATTGTATGTTCTTGTTTATGTTATTCAAATAGTTTTTTAAATTATTGATCTGTCTTATGGTGCCGTTAAAAATTATGAAGGTGTCATCTACGTAACGTGTGTATGATACTATCTTGTTATGCCATTTGTTTGCGCTGTTGAACATATGTATGTTTTCATAGTGGTTGAGGTATATGTCCGCCAATAATCCAGAGAGTGGGGAACCCATCGCTAAACCTTTCTTTTGTATATAGTAGTTTCCATCAAATATAAAATAGTTTTGATTTAAAACAACTTCCAATAGAGCGGTTATCTCATTAATTTCTTCAGGACTGCGTATGTTAGCTTCACTAAGATTAAACTTGAGAATAGTTATTGTATCATGGACGGGTATATTTGTATAAAGGTCCACTATGTCGAAAGATGCGATTATGTAATTAGGTTTAATTTGGATGTTTTTCAGTTTGTTGATAAATTCAGTGCAAATTTTTGGTGCTATGGTTATTCTTTAAGCTTATACTGTTCTTTATTATTTGTACAAGTTTTTTACTGATTTTGTAACTCGGAGCAGTGGTGAAGTTCACAAGCGGCCTAATTGGTACATTGGGTTTATGAATCTCAGGCAAACCAGTAAACTGGGGTGCCTCTGCATTAATAGGTTTCAATGAGTGACGTGTGGCGCTATTGAACAAGTGCGTACAACGATAATTGTGTTATTCAGGGCTTTAACGAAATCGGCTAACGGGTCGGTATTTACCATTGCAATATTATTGTTTTCAATGAATTGATTAACCTTTTGCGAATATTGGTTTTTGTCCATTATGACGATAGTGTTTCCCTTGTCAGCCTTTGTAATGAGTGCATCATTGTTGGATAATTTTTCTTTGATTTGTTTTAAAGTTTTAATTTCGTTCATATATTTATAGTTTAGTTTTGGGGCTTTTTTTGCTCGGAAATTTATTGAGTTTGTTGTTAATCAAAACACGAGCCTCATTTTGTAAGTTTATGTTAGGTATTGACTTTATAGCCGTCTCAGCGCAAATTATTTCATGGACTATGTGGTTTTTATTGCTGTGGGGTATGTTGTAATTTAGATCCTTGTTAAGTACGTCCATTTCATTCTTATTAAAGTTTATAGATGTTAGATTAGATACGCGCACATAGGATTCGTGTTTACAGGTGACGTTATCTTCGTTTGGTTTTTGTTTACTTTTGAGAGTTCTAAGTTTCTTATCGTGTTTTGTATATACACGTTGTATTATATCGTTAATGTATTTATTGATATCATGTAATATATTGTCTAATTGTGATGCATGAACATTGTTAAGCAGCTTCAAATGGGCCAAATATAATTCTTTGTTCAATTCAGTTTTTTTCCTATATAAATATCTCAACTCCTCCTTTAACCACATCACTTGTACACGCTCTTTGATTTTTGTGGCCGTCTTGGAGTTATTGTCTATTTTGATAGAGGCATAGTTAGGTATTAAACTGTTTCTGATGCATTCTTTATTAAATTTTATATGGGAATTGGTTTTTAAAAATTTAATCTTAATGTTTTGAAATTTGAATACTGTAGATGCTTGAATGCTTCCAATTTAATATTCATTTTTAAAGTATCCAAGTCACTTGTATTAAATAAATAATTACTTACCGAATCCATCGAGTGACTTACTTGTAATTTCGCTTAACTTGACGCGTTTCGAGGTATATGCCCCATCTTCAGATTAATTTCTCTTTAAAGAAATTCTTGGACTGATACGATTATAAATTTTTTTCATAGACGTTGGCGCCTATGGAGGGTCTTGCGACTCACAAATTTTCCTGAGTTCAAACGTGGGTAAAAATTCCAATCAAATAATTTTAAAGTGCCCGCCGGAAGAACGTTGCCTAACGACGAAACTGGAAAAGTTCTACCTTTTTATTTGGTGGCTGATGAAGCATTTGGACTTGCCCACAACATTTTGCAACCTTTCGGTAAATCACAACTGACTTTCAGCAAAAAAATATTTAATTATAGACATACAAGAGCCCGTCGAATGGTAGAGTGCACTTTTGGAATTTTGGCTAACAAATGGCGCATACTGCACCGGCCACTTGACGTTACTATTGACTTTTGTGTTTCTATAGTAAAAACGTGTTGCATTTTACATGCTTTTGTACGCATAAAAGATGTAATAGCTTTTCTAATACACTGTATGGAAGCTCATTCGAAAACGAGGATCAATGAGGGAAATATTTGACGCAAGGTGTAAATATTCGTCAATATTTGGCTTCTTATTTTGTTTCTCCACAAGGATCTGTTCCTTGGCAGTATGACAAAGTGTAAAAGGATGTTTTTATGTGTCAAATTTCAATATGTAGAGAAAAACAATTTATGTCTATTATATAAATTAAATTAAGTTTTGAATGATCATGAGTTTATTTATTTTTACTCAAACCAGCCTAACTAATTTCAAGATAAACAATATAAATGAATAAACTGTTCATACCGTTCATGTTATCATTAGGAGCGTTTACATAAATACATTTTGATTACGAAAAATTTTGAATTATGAATTAATGAATTAATAAGTAGGTACATAGGAATGTAAAATATTGTTACGACGGTCCACTCGATCGTCGTAGGTACAGTGGAAACAAAATAAGTACAAGACACCAATTAAGTCACTAATCACACCTTTAATTTTTACAGTAAAACAGTTCGTAATTACCAACAGAGTCTACTACAACAAATCAAAACAAAATATTCACAAGCAATAAAATGTTACTAATATTAACACAATTGAATTACAATAAATTGTAATATACCGCCCGATTATAAAACGCGACACTTCACTAATAACCACTTGAACGTACACAGTAATAACTTGTAACGCTCTGTAAATATCTCGCACTAATACTCCCGAACCGCACAGTCAAAAATTCGCCTTAAAACTAAACTGAACGTCGTCGAGTACTCGTATATATACCGCTCCAAATTACTAGATTATTCGATAGCGCCAGTATAGTTACGACGTAATTACTTGCGGCCTTGACACAGTCAGTACGCCCGAGCGATGTCTGGCAAAGTCGAGACAATTCTATTTTTTACATCCATCTTTTTGTTTCGAATTAGTTCAAGTTTAAGCGAAAAAGCTAGCATTTACACAAATCATTCCGATTTTAATTAATTATCAACATTTTTTCTCTTTAGTTAATTTAAATTATTTGTAGGCACGCATAACACGCATCCACAGACATTTCTAAAAATTTCTAAAAAAAAAAATGGTTCATACATTTTTGCCATTTAGCACTCGACACAGCCAAAATTGAAATTAATTTGTATAAAATCTACGTAAAATGTTATCTGTTATGAAAATGGACATAGTGAAATGTCTGGAAAAAAAGGAAAAACCCGCTCTTGATTCACAGTTCCAAGGTAACAAAGTAACACTGATCATAGAATCAACACTCACAAATAATTGCATTCAATTAATTTGTAAAATTCTTCGTATTGTTTAAATTAGCAGCCATCCTTACTATTTCTTTTATGAATTTGCTAACTGCTATAATTTTTATTGTTCGACTAAGCTTTTCGTCATCACTGACATCTTCAGGTCTTAAACAACGTCTATCAGCTGTACGTTGTAGGCTTTTATACTTTAGGCCCCTCCCCTTATGTCATCGCCCCTCCTATTGGTTCTAGCTGCTACCGCTCTTCACGGGAACTTTGTCTACATTTTTCCGTTAGGCATTTTTCTAACGTCCGTCAAATTGTTTTAAGAATCTCCCGTTAATTTCTTCATTCTTGACTTATAATTTTCTGTAACCTTTTACATTTCGTCATTTTTAGTGTGTTATTCTTATTATTTTAATTTATTTTGTTTATTGTTTAATATATAATAAAATATTTCTTCATTTGTAAAATCCACTTTTATATTCATTAATTTATTTTTATCTTCTTTTTTAACTTTAAGTATTTCTAGTTCTTCTATTAATTTTCTTTTTTGCGGATTGTTTTCTATTTTGATTATTTCCATATTTTCATTGGGATTTATGAATTTATGGCCTGATTCGTTGAAATGTCTTGCATATAGTGAGTTCGTTACTCTAACCCCTTCTCCTTTTGCGTGTTCATTCATTCTAATTTTAAATTTTCTTCCAGTTTCGCCCAGATATATCTTATTACATTCCCCACATTTTAATTTGTATACGCCGCTTTTTTCTGTTAATGGAATTTCTTCTGTTTTATCATTTTTTATATATTCGAATACATTTTTCGTTTTCTTTATTCCTATCTGTATTTCATATTTTTATATGAAATGTCTGCAAAAATTTCTGCAAATTTCTGCAAAAACAGTAGAAATAATAAAGAAAAACAAATTAAGTAATGTAGAATGGAAAAACGAAATAATAGAAGGATTAGAATTATGCCTAAGCCAGAACTACTTCAGATTTAATAACAAATTTTACATACAAGAAAATGGATTACCAATGGGATCACCGCTTTCACCACTAATGGCAGAGATATTCATGAATAGCTTTGAAATCAAAATTTTAAAAGATATAGATAAAGAAAGAAGAATTAAAAAATGGATCAGGTATGTAGATGACATACTAATAGTTTGGGAAAGTGAAGTAAATGAATTTAAAAAATTTACGGAACAACTAAATAACATAGAAAAAACAATAAAATTTTAAGAAGAAATTGGAGGATTACAAATTAATTTCCTGGATATCAATATAAAAATTGAAGATAACAAACTCAAATTCGATATATATAGGAAAGAAACATACTCAGATTTAATAATTCCACAAGAATCATATCATCCAGTCAATTATAAAATGGCAGCATTAAATTCATTTTGCTATAGAGCTATAAATTATCTAGAAAATGAAGAACACAAACAAAAAGAATTAAAGAAAATACAACAAATAGCAAAAAATAATAATTACAACCCTAAAATAATTAATAGAATAGTTAAGGAAATAGAGGAAAATAAAGAAATAGAAAATAACAAAAAAGAAAAAACAAATGAAGAAAAGAAATATAAAGGAGCAATAACATACATAGGATATCAAACAAAAATGTTACAAAAATGTTTCGAAAAATATGAAATACAGATAGGAATAAAGAAAACGAAAAATGTATTCGAATATATAAAAAATGATAAAACAGAAGAAATTCCATTAACAGAAAAATGCGGCGTATACAAATTAAAATGTGGGGAATGTAATAAGATATATCTGGGCGAAACTGGAAGAAAATTTAAAATTAGAATGAATGAACACGCAAAAGGAGAAGGGGTTAGAGTAACGAACTCACTATATGCAAGACATTTCAACGAATCAGGCCATAAATTCATAAATCCCAATGAAAATATGGAAATAATCAAAATAGAAAACAATCCGCAAAAAAGAAAATTAATAGAAGAACTAGAAATACTTAAAGTTAAAAAAGAAGATAAAAATAAATTAATGAATATAAAAGTGGATTTTACAAATGAAGAAATATTTTATTATATATTAAACAATAAACAAAATAAATTAAAATAATAAGAATAACACACTAAAAATGACGAAATGTAAAAGGTTACAAAAAATTATAAGTCAAGAATGAAGAAATTAACCGGAGATTCTTAAAACAATTTGACGGACGTTAGAAAAATGCCTAACGGAAAAATGTAGACAAAGTTCCCGTGAAGAGCGGTAGCAGCTAGAATAGGAGGGGCGATGACATAAGGGGAGGGGCCTAAAGTATAAAAGACTACAACGTACAGTTGATAGACGTTGTTTAAGACCTGAAGATGTCAGTGATGACGAAAAGCTTAGTCGAACAATAAAAATTATAGCAGTTAGCAAATTCATAAAAGAAATAGTAATTTCTATAAGTTGTTAATATTACTCTTTGTTTATAAGAAAATTGGATTACTTACTCACTTTTCTCCTTTTGTCCGGCTCTAGCTCAGCCCACCCTGACACCACTTCCACACAAAGTAGTTCCCATAATTTTCTTTTCATATTTATATCGGAATATTCCTTTAAATTTTTAATATACAGCGCAGGCCTCTTCTTCATAGCATCTATGAATACGTCGGTATCATCTGTTATCATTTTTGGAACAGTATTTCGCACAGACTCAAGTGTACTGGAACACGAACACGACTCTTTAGTCGAATGTATGCGGACTGCTATTCGTTTCTTCGTAGATAGCGCCCCTGAACCATAGTTGGCCGACTTATCAAATCCTCCCGCTGAATACAAAACGATTTTTCTATCGTTCTGGGATCGTGTCGAATGTATGCGGACACCCATACAGATCTAAAGGTTTTTAATCCACGACTAAATAGTTGACCGACTAAAAATCGAATGTATGCGGGTACCCTTAGTGTCCTTCAGTGACATAAAGTGAATTTTTGCAAACATATTTGCTATATTATATTTATAATTCAGTAAAAATTGTTATCTACATTAAAGACATTTAGGAACGTAAATATTTATCCTATTCTTGAAGGCTATTTTAAAAGTTTGTACAAAGTAACTGACAATCTACATACTTGTAACAGGATGTAACAGATTTTACTGTGTGTGTATTTGATTTTACCCATCTATTTTATTGTTTCCTGTTTCACTTCCATATGGTATTTTATAAATTTGGTTCGCAAGTAATGAATTTATATTTTATGCAGCATGCACCATATCGTTCTTGCAACTGCCACTTCATTACACTCATATTTTTACACCGTAGTATAGCTTGTTCCGTGTTATGTAGCAACAGGACAGAGAGGTGCTCTCAGAACGTTACAGAAGGCTTGTATTACACTCATTACGATCCAAAGCCTACATGTTTGAGAGAAAATTTTCAATGTTTCTCTTTTAATGGAGTACTTAATTCTAATTGTTTGCAGTAAATCTAATAACTTACAAATCCATTAAATTCAAAAAATAATCTAAGTCAATTACCAGGAAAAAGTTGTAACCACGTGTGTTTCCCTTATGTAATTAATTTAATGTAACTAAGACAGGGAAGTATACAGGTCTGAACGCTGTCGGAACGGTTCGTTGAAATTCAAATAATTTATTGCTCGGATGCGAAATGTAATGATCTGACACATTTCCGATCCTCGCTGACGTATCGTAATGAACGCATTAATTATTGCTGCATTCACACAGTAACGAGATTATTAATGATGTCCGTCCGCCTCTCCAACAACATTATGTAAACTCCGCTATAATTTAACTGACGGTGTGCGGACATTCCAATGGTCTGAGAGCCAACTAAACTTAATTATTGCCTACATTCTTTGAGGAAGGTTTGTCTTCCTAATAATGTATATTATTGAACATATTACTAAACGTAGACGTTTTCAGAATTACATACTTTTTATAGTTCTATAGCATGACTGTATTCTATTAAATATTACATTATATATTCTGAATAGCCTACATTAAAGACTAAGTTGTACAATAATTAAGCTGTTGACAACTCTATAAAGTGTATTAAATATATGAAATGTAAATGTTATATTTTAATATAATATTAGTTATATAGGAATTTCTACACCCCGCAAGTTATTATAAACGTCTCTATGATAACACATTACCTCAAAATCACAATGGATTTGGTATAAGCAGCTTTTTTTATACAACAGAGTTTTAAAATACAAATAAAAATTAAAGTATTATCATAAAAACACTACACTGGCATTGCATTTTCACCTTAAACGATTTTACTAAGTTCTGAAAGCAAACTGTACTAAAATTGCATTTATTGTTCTTCACTCCTGGTTTACAGTTGTTTTAGTAAAATTTAAAACAACACAGGCATATTTCCGATCTGATGATGACGCGTGAAGCTTGAAAGCGCTAATCGGGAATTATTTATATATGATGTGTAACAGCTTAATTTCCGTATGTGACTATAACCACTAACATAACTATATTAATTAATATGTTGCTAACGAAATATAAATTTCATTTGTTTATTCTAAAAGACGTAAGTAATGAGAAATTTTTCTTTTATGAATTTGCTAACTGCTATAATTTTTTATTGTTCGACTAAGCTTTTCGTCATTACTGACATCTTCAGGTCTTAAACAACGTCTATCAACTGTACGTTGTAGGCTTTTATACTTTAGGCCCCTCCCCTTATGTCATCGCCCCTCCTATTGGTTCTAGCTGCTACCGCTCTTCACGGGAACTTTGTCTACCTTTTTCCGTTAGGCATTTTTCTAACGTCCGTCAAATTGTTTTAAGAATCTCCCGTTAATTTCTTCATTCTTGACTTATAATTTTTTTTTTTGGTAACCTTTTACATTTCGTCATTTTTTAGTGTGTTATTCTTATTATTTTAATTTATTAAAGTATCCATTATATGGATTACCAATGGGATCACCGCTTTCACCACTAATGGCAGAGATATTCATGAATAGCTTTGAAATCAAAATTTTAAAAGATATAGATAAAGAAAGAAGAATTAAAAAATGGATCAGGTATGTAGATGACATACTAATAGTTTGGGAAGGTGAAGTAAATGAATTTAAAAAATTTACGAAACAACTAAATAACATAGAAAAAACAATAAAATTTCAAGAAGAAATTGGAGGATTACAAATTAATTTCCTGGATATCAATATAAAAATTGAAGATAACAAACTCAAATTCGATATATATAGGAAAGAAACATACTCAGATTTAATAATTCCACAAGAATCATATCATCCAGTCAATTATAAAATGGCAGCATTAAATTCATTTTGCTATAGAGCTATAAATTATCTAGAAAATGAAGAACACAAACAAAAAGAATTAAAGAAAATACAACAAATGGCAAAAAATAATAATTACAACCCTAAAATAATTAATAGAATATTTAAGAAAATAGAGGAAAATAAAGAAATAGAAAATAACAAAAAAGAAAAAACAAATGAAGAAAAGAAATATAAAGGAGCAATAACATACATAGGATATCAAACAAAAATGTTACAAAAATGTTTCGAAAAATATGAAATACAGATAGGAATAAAGAAAACGAAAAATGTATTCGAATATATAAAAAATTATAAAACAGAAGAAATTCCATTAACAGAAAAAAGCGGCGTATATAAATTAAAATGTGGGGAATGTAATAAGATATATCTGGGCGAAACTGGAAGAAAATTTAAAATTAGAATGAATGAACACGCAAAAGGAGAAGGGGTTAGAGTAACGAACTCACTATATGCAAGACATTTCAACGAATCAGGCCATAAATTCGTAAATCCCAATGAAAATATGGAAGTAATCAAAATAGAAAACAATCCGCAAAAAAGAAAATTAATAGAAGAACTAGAAATACTTAAAGTTAAAAAAGAAGATAAAAATAAATTAATGAATATAAAAGTGGATTTTACAAATGAAGAAATATTTTATTATATATTAAACAATAAACAAAAATAAATTAAAATAATAAGAATAACACACTAAAAAATGACGAAATGTAAAAGGTTACCAAAAAAAAAAAAAAAAAAAAAAAAAAAATTATAAGTCAAGAATGAAGAAATTAACGGGAGATTCTTAAAACAATTTGACGTACGTTAGAAAAATGCCTAACGGAAAAAGGTAGACAAAGTTCCCGTGAAGAGCGGTAGCAGCTAGAACCAATAGGAGGGGCGATGACATAAGGGGAGGGGCCTAAAGTATAAAAGCCTACAACGTACAGTTGATAGACGTTGTTTAAGACCTGAAGATGTCAGTGATGACGAAAAGCTTAGTCGAACAATAAAAAATTATAGCAGTTAGCAAATTCATAAAAGAAATAGTAAGGATGGCTGCTAATTTAAACAATACGAAGAATGAGAAATTTGTATGAAAAGTAATTTGTAATGGGAATATTATCATTTAGGACAAAAAATGTAATATTAATTAATATTGCATAAATTATCAACTTTTGGCAAAGTATCAAATAAAAGTTTGGAAAAATAGTTGAACACAAACTCTACCAAAGCACATAGTCTAATATTTCCCAGCTCACTTACTCATTCTGCTGACTTATATAGGTCACTGGCAGAATTTCAAGGATCCTGCAGCTCTAAATTAAAAAAATTCACAACATAAACTCTAATTATTTAAACGCTTTACTTACACACACACACGCACGTATATTAACACAACATTTTAATGTTAACAAATTAAAACAGATAATATGAAGAAAATCATTTTTAGCACGTCGAGTAACGAGAGGAATAACTTAAATTTGTGTATGTTATGTTTTGTTCAAGTAACGAATAAAAAACAAACTATATTATACTGTTATTTAAAAGTTAGCAGTTTTCTTAAACAGTTAGTGTTAAAAACTCTTAATCTTTAATATCTTAAAGATGTGCATGTTTTGCGGATAACATATTTTACATACAGTCTAACTACAAAGCCAAGACAATGTCCGTAATTTATGTCGTTGGTAATAAATATAACTTTACATCTTCAACTATAACGTTAGTTAACACAGATTTACAAACTATTCATAGTAATTAATAGTCTTTACAATATATGACCAAAGCTTTTCATTTTACCACAAACCTAAAATTCTTTTATTTCATCTTAAATGAATGACGACGATTCACCGAAATATGTGTGGATTGATGTATTACTATGTAGACACAAAATATCGTAAAAAGCAAGTCTGAAACATAGCTTCATAGATTAGAACAGACAGTTTTTTTCAAGTAATATTAACTTTTTAAATGCTGAATAAATAATATCACTATGTTTGAAGCAATTAGGAAATACAGCATTCTTGAAGAACGGGAGTACATTGAAAAATCCTCACTGTGAAACTAGGACAAAATCTATCAGTACAAGGAAACTCCAGAATGCAATACACAGATATAAACTTGCCATTGGCTACTGACCAGGAAACTTACCTAACATAATATTGACTTATTTTTAACTGTAAATATATACATAGTTAGTGTACAATAATTTAGCTACTTAAAAATTAATAAATGTTTTAATTGGACATTTTTACGTCTTTTATTATAAAATTTAATAAAAAATAAATTTAAAAAGCTAATTTAACGTAAATTACACTAATGGTAGGTAAATATAGTCAACTACCCTAATCTGTGAAATGAAAAATTACTAAAACTGTCTTTCTAATCACAGTAGCTATTTGAAAACTTGTGTATTAAAAGAAATAACAGAAAATCTGTAAGTCACACAACTGCTAAAAATGTTTTTCAGATTATCCAAAGCAAACAAAATTGATTAAAACTACACAACATAACATTATATATACTTGGAAATCTAGACTTCTAATAACTACGCACCATTTAATTCATTAGTATTTGAAAAGTGTACCACTTGTTTCTAAAAAGTAACTCTTAAAGTTATACTTTAAATAGTTAATTTTTTAGAGAAATAAGAAGGTACCATTTATGATATCCCACTGAGTGAAATAAACGGTATAAATAAAATATACTGAAAGAATTATACATGTACTAAATAATATCAAATATTTCGCTGCAAAATGCTTACTGTTAAACGAGAAAGACATTTATCTATATTGGGGCTCATTATAACAGTTAGTGCCATCTCGGAACGTTTCTGCATTCAGTGTTGTATTAAATGTTTGGTACTCCTTCGACAAAACTGTAATGCCATTACATATTGACCTTTCCCATAAGGAAGTAAAATACTATTCATCTGTTTGTGACATTAAGTTGATATGATATTATATAACATTTTCTTTGTTTCAAAGAATTTCTGTTACGAGTTACTTACTAAAAACAAAACCAATAACGAACAAATAATATCATTCAATAGAATTAAAAATAGACAAGAAATCCAATTGTAACTGAATAAAAATTTTCTTGTTATAGTAAGCTTCAAAAATATTTTGTTGTAAAATGCTGATCCCTATAGTAAAAGTATGAGGTTTTCGTATATCAAAAATAAAGTCTGAAATAAGGTAAATATGGTTCAATAAACGAAACGCCTTTAGGACAGCTTTCTCGATCTAGATATTACATTTTAAAATCAATTACCTAAAGTGTGCAGACCTAAGTTCTGATATTCTATTTTAGGTAAATGCCGACTCAAGAAGCTTAAAAATAATTTCTTCTTTCAATAATTAAGATAATAATGTTTTACAAACAGAATTATCACTGTTACACACCACTATAGAAAAATTAATCCGATTAGCGCTTTCAAGCTTCTTAGCTCATCGTCAGATCGGAAATTTCCGATAGACTAATCGGAATAATTTTTCTATAATGGTGTACAACAGTGATAATTTTGTTTGTGATTATAACCACTAACACAACTTTCTTAATTAAAATAATGTTTTAATAAGACTTCCAATAAGACTTCATTAGGATTTCCATTATATTCCATTATCTTTTCTACGCGTTTAAAATTATATCTGTACATTTAATAAGGATAATATGTAAACGATAAAGGTTGTATGATAATGCGTAAGGGAGAACAATAACAGGATTTAATATTCCAAACTTGATGTCCATTATAATGTCGCTGTTCTTAGGGGCAGGAAATATTCTAGGCGTATTCACGGAAAATCGTATACGCGAAAATGAACGACGCAGGACGATCGCCGTAAAGGAAACTGACTATTAATTATAAGGGAGGTAGCAGGAAGACAACCAACAAGTAGGTCAGTATGCAAATACCAATGTCTTGCTAATTTGCAGTACAAACGACGTTTTTTATGCGCGCGCTTGCGCGATTGTGTGTGTGTGTGTGTTTGTGTGTGGGTGCGTGCTTCCTACATTTACGTTTAAAGTTGAAGAATAAAGGTATACATTCTTATGTTATATTATGAACGCAACGAAACAGGTAACTACTTTTTTGTAGGTCAAGAATGCGGAATTAAACTCGTTCACTGCGAGACATCAACACAATCGTCGGTTTCAGAAAACACACCTTTTGAGTTTTACGTATGGCTATCACTTTATCGGTGTAATGTATGACAAATAAAGTACTAAGACACTACTATTGTCCGAAAATTTACATGATAAACTTCAAAGGCGCATCTGTTATAAGGTCGTGCAATAGGTATTATGACAGAATGGTTCAAAAAGCAACCAAAAGTAATAAACACAAGGATAACATCAACAGGGAAGCAGTTACGCTCAGTACGACTCAGTACCCTTTACCTTCTGGTTTGACTGTACTGCAGTATATTGTCTGCATAAATACTGCAAGCGGTGTAACATCTACAGGGCAGGATCCATTTACCGAACCACCCACTGCACTTGTATACTATATAACTGAGTACGCTTGTCTGACGTCACATAGACCTGACAATACTCATTGTAATATGAGTGAACGTGTCACAAGATATTGCTGACGCGACTCATACTTCAAGAAGAATTCAAAAAATAATGGACAGCGACCACGGATACCTAAGTGAGAATATATTTTAATACAGATTTGTTTGTTCGGAAAAGTGGAATACAATTTGGAAGTGTTGATTTTTCTGGCGTTAAGTACTTAAAATCAATGTTGTAAGATCCCGATAAACGCAATTTTGTAAGAACATAATATTCTTTACGAAACGAAGCTGCCATTCAACAACTTCTTGAAGCAGGGATGTCGAAAAACTGACAAGAACGAAGCGGCGGTGACTTTTATGAAAATAATATCGGTATGGAGAACCATACATGACTTCCATATTCTAAGATTTATATTTAAAATCATTTTCAGCCAAACAGCCAGGCTGTGTCTTACCTGCCTTTTTATTGCTGTATTAAATGAAAAATATTATATTAAATTTAAATGAAAAAATTATAATTTTATTGCCTGGCAACAAAATTATTTTATTTTTAACAATTACCATTGTTTCAAAAAGTTTAAATAAATTTTCAAGTACTTTACTCTTGTTACAACGTAAAAGGTTGCAGGTAAACTACCCCTTCCCCTTAACCGATCTTCACCAAAATCGGAAGTCATTGAGACCTCTACAATTCAGGGACGTATGCAAAAAATTATTTGATTCTGTTTGAATTTGCGGCTGTTATCGTTTGCCATAGAAAATACGCTTGATAAAAAAACGTTGCTGGTAAATTACCCCTTCCCCTTAACCGATCTTCACCAAAAACAATAGGTCTTGAGTAATCTACAAATCAGGGCTGTATGCAAAACATTATTTGATTCTGTTTGAATTTGCGGCTGTTATCGTTTGCCATAGAAAATACCCTTGTTAAAAAAACGTTGCAGGTAAACTACCCCTTTCCCTCAACCGATCTTCACCAAAAACAACAGGTCTTGAGAACTCTACAATTTAGGGCTGTATGCAAATAATCTTTTGATTCTGTTTGAATTTGCGGCTGTTATCGTTTGCCATAGGAAATACCCTTGTTAAAACATAAAACGTTACAGGTAAACTACCCCTTTCCCTTAACCGATCTTCACCAAAAACAATAGGTCTTGAGTACTCTACAAATCAGGGCTGTATGCAAAACATTATTTGATTCTGTTTTAATTTGCGGCTGTTATCGTTTGCCATAGAAAATACCCTTGTTAAAAAAACGTTGCCGGTAAACTACCCCTTTCCCTCAACCGAACTTCACCAAAAACAATAGGTATTGAGAACTCTACAATTTAGGGCTGTATGCAAATAATCTTTTGATTCTGTTTGAATTTGCGGCTGTTATCGTTTGCCATAAGAAATACCCTTGTTAAAACATAAAATGTTACAGGTAAACTACCCCTTTCCCTTAACCGATCTTCACCAAAATCAACAGATCTTGAGACCCCTACAATTCAGGGCTGTATGCGAAACATTATTTGATTCTGTTTGAATTTGCGGCTGTTATCGTTTGCCAAACAAACAAAATTACCCTTGCTAAAAAAAAACCGTTGCAGGTAAACTACCCCTTTCCCTCAACCGATCTTCACCAAAAACAATAGGTCGCGAGTACTCTGCAAATCAGGGCTGCATACAAAAAATTATTTGATTCTGTTTGAATTTGCGGCAGTTATCGTTTGCCATAGAAAAAAATCTACAGATAGACACAGACAGATAGACAGACAGACACACACACAGACACTTTTCGGAAAACGACTTTTTTTCATGTTTTGAGTGTAGTAGAATCAGAATCTGCAATAATCTCGAACACGATTTTTTTTGCCATCACCATACTTCCATTCCTTAAGGAATATGGAAGTAATACCCTTTTAAAACATAAAACGTTGCTGGTAAACTACCCCTTTCCCTTAACCGATCTTCACCAAAAACAATAGGTCTTGAGTACTCTACAAATCAGGGCTGTATGCAAAACATTATTTGATTCTGTTTTAATTTGCGGCTGTTATCGTTTGCCATAGAAAATACCCTTGTTAAAAAAACGTTGCAGGTAAACTACCCTTTCCCTCAACCGAACTTCACCAAAAACAATAGGTCTTGAGAACTCTACAATTTAGGGCTGTATGCAAATAATCTTTTGATTCTGTTTGAATTTGCGGCTGTTATCGTTTGCCATAGGAAATACCCTTGTTAAAACATAAAACGTTACAGGTAAACTACCCCTTTCCCTTAACCGATCTTCACCAAAATCAGCTGATCTTGAGAACTCTACAATGCAGGGCTGTATGCGAAACATTATTTGATTCTGTTTGAATTTGCGGCTGTTATCGTTTGCCAAACAAACAAAATTACCCTTGCTAAAAAAAAACCGTTGCTGGTAAACTACCCCTTTCCCTCAACCGATCTTCACCAAAAACAATAGGTCGTGAGTACTCTACAAATCAGGGCTGTATGCAAAAAATTATTTGATTCTGTTTGAATTTGCGGCAGTTATCGTTTGCCATAGAAAAAAAATCTACAGACAGACACACAGACAGACACACAGACAGACAGACAGACAGACACACACACAGACACTTTTCGGAAAACGACTTTTTTTCATGTTTTGAGTGTAGTACAACCAGAATCTGCAATAATCTCGAACACGATTTTTTTTGCCATCACCATACTTCCATTCCTTAAGGAATATGGAAGTAAAATATCGGTATGGAGAAACATACATGACTTCCATATTCTAAGATTTATATTTAAAATCATTTTCGAAATGTAATATTACCATAGAAACTACTTCTTTCTACTTACTGCTTCAGCCTTAACCACAGTACTGTGGTCACTAACATATACCACCTCACGTTATCGCACTCGATTTTCACTGATGATGGAAGTCAATGGCATTGCCGAAACGTCTGGTTTTGTAGAAAACATTGGACTACGGCCAAATATCCCGGGAAGGAATTTTAACAAAAACTACTTCTTTGTTGCCGATAACGTTGTACACATATATATAAAATATATGCATAAAATTAATGGCTTGTATAAGTTAATGATTGATCTCCATTAAGTAGTGCTCAAGTTTCCAAAGTTTTAATATTATGATGTCCGTAATTAAAACATCAGAGCAGGTTTAGTGTGAATGAGGGTACACTGTGGACAAAAATTTTCAACATTTCCTATTGAGCGTTGCTTAGAGTAAAGCTGCGAATCTACAGTGTATGTTTCACAGAACAAACACGCGAAAAAGAAGGAGCGCTCCGAAGTCACTCATGGACCCTCAGCATCTTCAGAGGGTTCATTCCCTAAAGACGAAAAGTCTGTCTATGAATCGTTCCTCTGTAAACACGTGCAGTTACATTGCCCAGCGATCCACAGGAAGCAAATTGATGTCCATTTTTTCGGCTTGCACGCGTTATGTTGGTATGGGTTTCGGCACTTTCCATTTAAAAAGCGTGCAAATGTAAGAAAATAAACATGAGTGAGGCCAGAAATAACGTGAATTGTGTGTGTGTGTGTGTGTGTGTGTGTGTGTGTTACCTGCCTTTTTATTGCTGTAGGCATAATAATAAAATGGAAACGTAAATATTACATAACTGAGATATGCTTACCTGCCACGAACGATATATTATTATATACATGGAGGAGTTCAGTGACATACACACGTACAGAAGTCATCTTCAAAAATACTAGAAGTCGTCCACGCTTTTATGTTGGCAGTGTAACTTACAGGAAGTTTTTTGATGTTTTTAAAACATCTAGGATGCAAACTTTTCCCGATAACTAAAAGTTTCCTTTTTTCGGTTCCCGTCATGTTCGCACAAACAAAAACTGTAACTCTTTGTTTAGAGAGCTTCCCACCAACGCACTTTTCATTTGTTAATTTGAAAGTCTTATCTGGAGTTAATTTATAAAAAATTCCGGCTTCATGTCCATTAAAGATGTCTTCATCTTTATATGATCGTCTAATTTCTGACCAAGTGTTATGCACCCAATCGCCTGTAACGTTCAGATCTACGCATTTTGCCTCACCACAAATTTTTGCAAAGGAAATCGAGTGTCGGGCCTTAAATCGATCTAGCCATCCGTTGGAGCACGTAAAATGGCTGGCGCCGGCAGTCCTGTTACAGTGCTTATCGCTTGCATACAATGTATGTCTGTAGCCATGTGCTAGCGCGCGCGCGCGCACATATATACGTTTATATGAAATTTAGAGTACAATATCTGAGAAATATTTGACGCTATAACAGAGTAGTACAATATTTAGTGACGTTAAAACCGGGAATTTTTATAATGTTAAAGATATCAGTTTGACCGGACTTATGACAAAATAACGCTACACCAGAGTTGACGTAACAGCCGAGGCCGTAATAACCAAGTTCCACTGTATATATAAAGATATTAACTCAAACATAATTTACATTAAAATGAAAAAAATTATAATTTTATTGCCTGGCAACAAAATTATTTTATTTTTAACAATTACCATTGTTTCAAAAAGTTTAAATAAATTTTCAAGTACTTTACTCTTGTTAAAACGTAAAAGGTTGCAGGTAAACTACCCCTTCCCCTTAACCGGTCTTCACCAAAATCGAAAGTCCTTGCGACCTCTACAATTCAGGGACGTTTGCAAAAAATTATTTGATTCTGTTTGAATTTGCGGCTGTTATCGTTTGCCATAGAAAATACGCTTGACAAAAAAACGTTGCAGGTAAACTACCCCTTCCCCTCAACCGATCTTCACCAAAAACAACAGATCTTGAGTACTCTACAAATCAGGGCTGTATGCAGAAAATTATTTGATTCTGTTTGAATTTGCGGCTGTTATCGTTTGCCATAGGAAATACCCTTGTTAAAACATAAAACGTTACAGGTAAACTACCCCTTTCCCTTAACCGATCTTCACCAAAAACAACAGGTCTTGAGAACTCTACAGTTCAGGGCTGTATGCGAAACATTATTTGATTCTGTTTGAATTTGCGGCTATCGTTTGCCAAAAAAAATTTCCCTTGACAAAAAAAAAACCGTTGCAGGTAAACTACCCCTTTCCCTCAACCGATCTTCACCAAAAACAATAGGTCGTGAGTACTCTACAAATCAGGGCTGTATGCAAAAAATTATTTGATTCTGTTTGAATTTGCGGCAGTTATCGTTTGCCATAAAAAAAATCTACAGACACACACACACAGACACTTTTCGGAAAACGACTTTTTTTCATGTTTTGAGTGTAGTAGAATCAGAATCTGCAATAATCTCGAACACGATTTTTTTTGCCATCACCATACTTCCATTCCTTAAGGAATATGGAAGTAAAATATCGGTATGGAGAACCATACATGACTTCCATGTTCTAAGATTTATATTTAAAATCATATTCGAAATGAAATATTTCCATAGAAACTACGTCTTTCTACTTATTGCTTCAGCATTAACCACAGTACTGTGGTCACTAACGTATACCACCTCACGTTTTCGCACTCGATTTTCACCGATGATGGCAGTCGATGGCACTGCCGAAAAGTCTGGTTTTGCAGAAAACATTGGACTACGGCTAAAGAGCCCGGGAAGCAATTTTAACAAAAAAATTCTTCTTTGTTGCCGATAACGTAGTACACATATAAAAAATTCTCCACTACACCTTCAACTATAATTTTTAATAATAGAAAATTACCCCCACCCCGTTCACCTAAATTCTTCATTTATAGATATTTCATCTACGTTTCTACAGTGGATTACTATGAGCTTCTTATCAGGATAATTTATTTATAAAAATTAAGTACTTTACTCTTGTTAAATCATAAAATGTTTCAGGTAAACTACCCCTTTCTCTTAACCGATCTTCTCCAAAATCAACAGACCTTCCGTCCTCTACAATTCAGGGAAGCATGCAAAAATATATTTGATTCTGTTTGAATGTGCGGCAGTTATCGTTCGTCATGGAAACATTTCTCTTGTTACAACATAAAATGTTGCTGGTAAACTACCCCTTTCCCTTAACCGATCTTCACCAAAATCAATAGACCTTGAGCTCTCTGCAACTGAGGAAAGGGTGCAAAAAATTATTTGATTCTCATTGAATTTTCGGCAGTTATCGTTCGTCATAATAAAAATTACCCTTTTTAAAACATAAAACGTTGCTGATAAACTACCCCTTCCCTTAACTGATCTTCAACAAAATCAACAGACCTTGAGTTCTCTTTAGTTCAAAAAGGTATGCAAAAACCTAGTTGATTCTGTTTGAATTTACGGCAGTTATCGTTCGTCATATAAAAAATTACCCTTGTTAAAACATAAAATGTTGCTGGTGAACTACCCCTTTCCCTTAACCGATCTTCACCAGCACCAATAGGTATTGAGAACTCTATAATACAGGGCTGTATGCAAAAAATCATTTGATTCTGTTTGAATTTGCGGCTGTTATCGTTTACTATAGAAAAAAATTACCCTATAAAAAATCGTTGCTAGTAAACTACCCCTTCCCCTTAACCGATCTTCACCAAAAACGTCAGGTCTTGGGTACTCTACAATTTAGGCCTGTATGCAAACAATTATTTGATTCTGTTTGAAATTGCGGCTGTTATAGTTTGCCATAGAAAACACGCTTGATAAAACATAAAACGTTACTGGTAAACTACCCTATTCCATTAACCGATCTTCACCAATAACAATAGGTCTTGAGAACTCTATAATTCAGGGCTGTATGCAAAACATTAGTTGATTTTCTTTGAATTTAGGGCAGTTATCGTTCGTCATAGAAAAAATACCCTAGTTAAAACATAAAACGTTACAGGTAAAATACCCCTTCCCCTTAACCGATCTTCAACAAAATCAACAGACCTTGAGTTCCGTATAATTCAAAAAGGTATGCAGAAGAGTAGTTGATTCTGTTTTATTGTACGGCAGTTATCGTTCGTCAAAAAAAAATTACCCTTGATAAAACATAAAATGTTGTTGGTAAACAACCCTATTCCCTTAACCGATCTTCACCAAAACCAACAGGTCTTGAGAACTCTACATTTCAGAGTTGTATGCAAAATATTATATGATTCTGTTTGAATTTGCGGCTGTTATCGTTTGCCATATAAAATACCCTTGATAAAACAAAAAACTTGCCAGGTAAACTACCCCTCTCCCTTAACTGATCTTCACCAAAAACAATAGGTCTTTAGTACTCAACAAAACAGGGCTGTATGAAAAATGTATTTGATTCTGTTTGAATTTGCGGCTCTTATCGTTTGCCATAAAAAATATCGGTATGGAGAACCATACATGACTTCCATATTCTAAGATTTATATTTAAAATCATTTTCAGCCAAACAGCCAGGCTGTGTCTTACCTGCCTTTTTATTGCTGTATTAAATGAAAAATATTATATTACATTAAAATGAAAAAATTATAATTTTATTGCCTGGCAACAAAATTATTTTATTTTTAACAATTACCATTGTTTCAAAAAGTTTAAATAAATTTTCAAGTACTTTACTCTTGTTAAAACGTAAAAGGTTGCAGGTAAACTACCCCTTTCCCTTAACCGATCTTCACCAAAATCGACAGCCATTGAGACGTCTACAATTCAGGGACGTATGCAAAAAATTATGTGATTCTGTTTGAATTTGCGGCTGTTATCGTTTGCCATAGAAAATACGCTTGAAAAAAAACGTTGCAGGTAAACTACCCCTTCCCCTTAATCGATCTTCACCAAAAACAACAGGTCTTGAGTACTCTACAAATCAGGGCTGTATGCAAAACATTATTTGATTCTGTTTGAATTTTCGGCTGTTATCGTTTGCCATAGAAAATACCCTTGTTAAAAAAACGTTGCTGGTAAACTACCCCTTTCCCTCAACCGATCTTCACCAAAAACAATAGGTCGCGAGTACTCTGCAAATCAGAGCTGTATGCAAACAATTATTTGATTCTGTTTGAATTTGCGGCAGTTATCGTTTGCCAAAAAAAATCTACAGACACACAGACACACAGACAGACAGACAGACACACACACAGACACTTTTCGGAAAACGACTTTTTTTCATGTTTTGAGTGTAGTAGAATCAGAATCTGCAATAATCTCGAACACGATTTTTTTTGCCATCACCATACTTCCATTCCTTAAGGAATATGGAAGTAAAATTACCCTTGATAAAAACAAATGTTGCCGGTAAACTACCCCTTTCCCTTAACCGATCTTCACCAAAAACAATAGGTCTTGTGTACTCTACAAATGAATGCTGTATGCAAAAAATTGTTTGATTCTGTTTGAATTTGCGGCTATCGTTTGCCATAGAAAACCAGGCTGTGTCTTACCTGCCTTTTTATTGCTGTATTAAATGAAAAATATTATATTACATTAAAAAGAAAAAATTATAATTTTATTGCCAGGCAACAAAATTATTTTATTTTTAACAATTACCATTGTTTCAAAAAGTTTAAATAAATTTTCAAGTACTTTACTCTTGTTAAAACGTAAAAGGTGGCCGGTAAACTACCCCTTCCCCTTAACCTATCTTCACCAAAATCGAAAGTCATTGAGAACTCTACAGTTCAGGGACGTATGCAAAAAAGTATTTGATTCTGTTTGAATTTGCGGCTGTTATCGTTTGCCATAAAAAATACGCTTGATAAAAAAACGTTGCAGGTAAACTACCCCTTCCCCTTAACCGATCTTCACCAAAAACAAAAGGTCTTGAGAACTCTACAAATCAGGCCTGCATGCAAAACATTATTTGATTCCGTTTGAATTTTCGGCTGTTATCGTTTGCCATAGAAAATACCCTTGTTAAAAAAACGTTGCAGGTAAACCACCCCTTTCCCTCAACCGATCTTCACCAAAAACAACAGGTATTGAGAGCTCTATAATTTAGGGCTGTATGCAAATAATCTTTTGATTCTGTTTGAATTTGCGGCTGTTATCGTTTGCCATAGGAAATACCCTTGTTAAAACATAAAACGTTACAGGTAAACTACCTCTTTCCCTTAACCGATCTTCACCAAAATCAGCAGATCTTGAGAACGCTACAAATAGGGCAGTATGCGAAACATTATTTGATTCTGTTTGAATTTGCGGCTGTTATCGTTTGCCAAACAAACAAAATTACCCTTGCTAAAAAAAAACCGTTGCCGGTAAACTACCCCTTTCCCTCAACCTATCTTCACCAAAAACAATAGGTCGCGAGTACTCTGCAAATCAGAGCTGTATGCAAACAATTATTTGATTCTGTTTGAATTTGCGGCAGTTATCGTTTGCCAAAAAAAAAATCTACAGACACACAGACAGACAGACAGACAGACACACACAGACACTTTTCGGAAAACGACGTTTTTCATGTTTTGAGTGTAGTAGAATCAGAATCTGCAATAATCTCGAACACGATTTTTTTTGCCATCACCATACTTCCATTCCTTAAGGAATATGGAAGTAAAATTACCCTTGATAAAAACAAATGTTGCCGGTAAACTACCCCTTTCCCTTAACCGATCTTCACCAAAAACTATAGGTCTCGAGTACTCTACAAATCAGGGCTGTATGCAAAACATTATTTGATTCTGTTTTAATTTGCGGCTGTTATCGTTTGCCATAGAAAATACCCTTGTTAAAAAAACGTTGCTGGTAAACTACCCCTTTCCCTCAACCGAACTTCACCAAAAACAATAGGTCTTGAGAACTCTACAATTTAGGGCTGTATGCAAATAATCTTTTGATTCTGTTTGAATTTGCGGATGTTATCGTTTGCCATAGGAAATACCCTTGTTAAAACATAAAACGTTACGGGTAAACTACCCCTTTCCCTTAACCGATCTTCACCAAAATCAGCAGATCTTGAGACCTCTACAATTCAGGGCTGTATGCGAAACATTATTTGATTCTGTTTGAATTTGCGGCTGTTATCGTTTGCCAAACAAACAAAATTACCCTTGCTAAAAAAAAACCGTTGCGGGTAAACTACCCCTTTCCCTCAACCGATCTTCACCAAAAACAATAGGTCGCGAGTACTCTGCAAATCAGGGCTGCATGCAAAAAATTATTTGATTCTGTTTGAATTTGCGGCAGTTATCGTTTGCCATAGAAAAAAATCTACAGATAGACACACAGACAGACAGACAGATAGACAGACAGACACACACACAGACACTTTTCGGAAAACGACTTTTTTTCATGTTTAGAGTGTAGTAGAATCAGAATCTGCAATAATCTCGAACACGATTTTTTTTGCCATCACCATACTTCCATTCCTTAAGGAATATGGAAGTAATACCCTTTTAAAACATAAAACGTTGCTGGTAAACTACCCCTTTCCCTTAACCGATCTTCACCAACACCAATAGGTATTGAGAACTCTACAATACAGGGCTGTACGCAAAACATCATTTGATTCTGTTTGAATTTGCGGCTGTTATCGTTTACCATAGAAATATCGGTATGGAGAACCGTACATGACTTCCATATTCTAAGATTTATATTTAAAATCATTTTCGAAATGAAATATTACCATAGAAACTACTTCTTTCTACTTACTGCTTCAGCCTTAACCACAGTACTGTGGTCACTAACGTATACCACCTCACGTTATCGCACTCGATTTTCACTGATGATGGAAGTCGATGCCATTGCCGAAATGTCTGGTTTTGTAGAAAACATTGGACTACGGCCAAATATCCCGGGAAGGAATTTTAACAAAAACTACTTCTTTGTTGCCGATAACGTTGTACACATATATATCAGTGGCGAAGTTACATGGAGGCAATTGAGGCAATGCCTACCCTAACAAATTCTGTAGAATAAAAATTAAAAATACGTATGAACTACATAACGTAAAGATTATACATTGTTACTGTGACTGTCAAATTTATTAAACCGAAACGTGCTTTATTGAGCGACCGCTAGATGGTGACAGGTGAGATTCGGCATAGTTCGTTTAAAGCGAATGAGGCAACCTGAACTTGCCTCAGCGTTTTTTGTATACATCGTATGTAAGCAATGTAGTGGTGTGATAGGGAAGTGTAGGGAGGGGGGATTGTCCCGCGCTGTACACATAGAGCGTTGAGGCATGCCTCACTTCTGTGGTCCAAACAGTTATGTTAAAGCGCCTGTGTTGTTTCTAAGTGTTTATTTTATGCGGTTATTAAAAGTGTCACTGTTATTCCGCTGAACTAACAGATGATCAAGATTGTTATTTGAATTATTTGTAACATTAAACATATATATAGAAACTAACCAAGTTTAAAAATTTGAAGTTCAATCAGTTGTATTATTGTGTATGACTAATACAAGGATTGTTCAATAGACACACGTATAGAGCTGTAAAGCATTTTTTATTCAACGATTTTAAAAGAAGTCTCCAATAACATTAAGACATGAGTTCCACTGTTGCGCTAACCTGTAGATTCCCTGCTAGTAAAATTCTTACGGCTGTTTGTGGAACCATTCGGTTACAGCAACTCTACCTCAGCGTCCGATTTGACCCACCGTCCTTTTAGTGATTCCTTAAAAAAAATTTAAGATAAGATTTTTGCCTACCCATTCATTAACTACTAGCTTCGCCAGTAAGCAAATTGATGTCCATTTTTTCGGCTTGCACGCGTTATGTTGGTGTGGGTTTCGGCACTTTCCATTTAAAAAGCGTGCAAACGTAAGAAAATAAACATGAGTGAGGCCAGAAATAACGTGAATTGTGTGTTTGTGTCTTACCTGCCTTTTTATTGCCGTATTAAATGAAAAATATTATATTACATTAAAATTAAAAAATTTTAATTTTATTGCCTGGCAACAAAATTATTTTATTTTTAACAATTACCATTGTTTCAAAAAGTTTAAATAAATTTGCAAGTACTTTACTCTTGTTAAAACGTAAAAGGTTGCAGGTAAACTACCCCTTCCCCTTAACCGATCTTCACCAAAATCGAAAGTCCTTGAGACCTCTACAATTCAGGGACGTATGCAAATAATTATTTGATTCTGTTTGAATTTGCGGCTGTTATCGTTTGCCATAGAAAATACGCTTGATAAAAAAACGGTGCAGGTAAACTACCCCTTCCCCTTAACCGATCTTCACCAAAAACAACACGTCTTGAGTACTCTACAAATCAGGGCTGTATGCAAAACATTATTTGGTTCTGTTTGAATTAGCGGCTGTTATCGTTTGCCATAGAAAATACCCTTGTTAAAAAAACGTTGCAAGTAAACTACCCCTTTCCCTCAACCGATCTTCACCAAAAACAACAGGTCTTGAGAACTCTACAATTTAGGGCTGTATGCAAATAATCGTTTGATTCTGTTTGAATTTGCGGCTGTTATCGTTTGCCATAGGAAATACCCTTGTTAAAACATAAAACGTTACAGGTAAACTACGCCTTTCCCTTAACCGATCTTCACCAAAAACAATAGGTCGTGAAAACTCTACAATTCAGGGCTGTATACGAAACATTATTTAAGTCTGTTTGAATTTGCGGCTGTTATCGTTTGCCAAAAAAAAAATTTCCCTTGATAAAAAAAACCGTTGCTGGTAAACTACCCCTTCCCCTCAACCGATCTTCACCAAAAACAATAGGTCGCGAGTACTCTACAAATCAGGGCTGTATGCAGAAAATTATTTGATTCTGTTTGAATTTGCGGCAGCTATCGTTTGCCATAAAAAATACGCTTGATAAAAAATGTTGCAGGTAAACTACCCCTTCCCCTCAACCGATCTTCACCAAAAACAATAGGTCTTGAGCACTCTACATATCAGGGCTGGATGCAGAAAATTATTTGATTCTGTTTGAATTTGCGGCTGTTATCGTTTGCCATAGAAAATACCCTTGTTAAAAAAACGTTGTTGGTAAACTACCCCTTTACCTTAACCGATCTTCACCAAAAACAATAGGTCTTGAGAACTCTACAATTTAGGGCTGTATGCAAATAATCTTTTGATTCTGTTTGAATTTGCTGCTGTTATCGTTTGCCATAGGAAATACCCTTGTTAAAACATAAAACGTTACAAGTAAACTACCCCTTTCCCTTAACCGATCTTCACCAAAAACGAAAGGTCTTGAGAACTCTACAATTCAGGGCTGTATACGAAACATTATTTGATTCTGTTTGAATTTGCGGCTGTTATCGTTTGCCAAAAAAAAAAATTCCCTTGACAAAAAAAAAACCGTTGCAGGTAAACTACCCCTTTCCATCAACCGATCTTCACCAAAAACAATAGGTCGTGAGTCTTCTACAAATCAGGGCTGTATGCAAAAAATTATTTGATTCTGTTTGAATTTGCGGCAGTTATCGTTTGCCATAGAAAAAAAAATCTACAGACAGACACACACACAGACACACAGACACACAGACACACACACACACAGACACTTTTCGGAAAACGACTTTTTTTCATGTTTTGAGTGTAGTAGAATCAGAATCTGCAATAATCTCGAACACGATTTTTTTTGCCATCACCATACTTCCATTCCTTAAGGAAATATGGAAGTAAAAACACTAAAGTTTGTATATGATTCAATTTTACTTCCATATTCCTTAAGGAATGGAAGTATGGTGATGGCAAAGAAATCGTGTTCGAGATTATTGCAGATTCTGATTGTACTACACTCAAAACATGAAAAAAAGTCGTTTTCCGAAAAGTATCTGTGTGTGTGTCTGTCTGTGTGTCTATGTGTAGATTTTTTTCCTATGGCAAACGATAACTGCCGCAAATTCAAACAGAATCAAATAATGTTTTGCATACAGCCCTGATTTATAGAGTGCTCACGACCTGTTGTTTTTGGTGAAGATCGGTTGAGGGAAAGGGGTAGTTTACCTGCAACGTTTTTTTATCAAGCGTATTTTCTATGGCAAACGATAACAGCCGCAAATTCAAACAGAATCAAATAATTTTTTGCATACTTCCCTGAATTGTAGAGGACTCAAGGCCGGTTGATTTTGGTGAAGATCGGTTAAGGGGAAGGGGTAGTTTACCAGCAACCTTTTACGTTTTAACAAGAGTAAAGTACTTGAAAATTCATTTAAACTTTTTCAAACAATGGTAATTGTTAAAAATAAAATAATTTTGTTGCCAGGCAATAAAATTATAATTTTTTCATTTTAATTTAAATCTGTACATAGTATAAAGTAAGGTCGGTCCGTTTCCTCTCTGTGTTTGAAATCGCTAAACTCAGGAAGTACTGAACGGGTTTTATTCAAGTTTTCGCCAATAGTTAGAGTGTCTATCGAGGAACATTTATGTGTATATTTAATACATATATGTTGTACATTAGCTTAGCTATCACGGTTTATGTCAAGTAAGTGGTATAGTTTACATCTTATATATAAAAATGAATGTTTCTTTGTTTGTCCCGTATGCGTTCCTATACCATTCATCCGATTGCGATGAAACTTCGGTGAGTTGTTGTGCGCACGTCCGCGAAGGTTTCTTCCACATCTCCTCCTAAACCACTGTACCGATTTCAACCAAACTTGGCACAAATATTTTACGCAACGGGAGAACCAACATAGGATAGGTGTTTTTTCGATGGGGTCCTTTTGGGGGTTCTTTGGGGTCTTCCACATCGCCTCCTAAACCACTGGACCGATTTCAACCAAACTTGGCACAAATATTTAACGCAAAGGGAGAACCAACATAGGCCAAGTGTTTTTTTCGATACGATCCTTTGGGGTCTTCCACGTCTCCACCTAAACCATTGTACCGATTTCAACCAAACTTGGCACAAATATTTTACGCAACGGGAGAACCAACATAGGACAGGCGTTTTTTTCGATACGATCCTCTGGGGGGTCCTTTGCGGTCTTAAAAAACTATTAGATCTGGTTACTATGGCAACCCAATAGAATAGATTCTGTTCTAAATATATTATCGCATTAAATTGAAGACCACGCGAACGAAGTTGTGGGCAACAGCTATTTATTTTTAAGAAGCCTACTTTAATTAAACTTTATTAATTAAACTAACATTTTCATTACGTACAACGTGAAATTCCGTAGCGAAGCACGGGTATTCTGCTAGTCATGTATAAGAGAAAATATATCGTGCGTGGCAGGCAAGCATATCTCAGTTATGTACTGTTTACGTTTCCATTTTATTATTATCACTACCGCAATAAAAAGGCAGGGAACACACACACACACACACACACACACACACACACACACACACACACACACACACACACACACACACACACACAATTCGCGTTATTTCTGGCCTCACTCATGTTTATTTTCTTACATTTGCACGGTTTTTAAATGGAAAGTGCCGAACCCATACCAACATAACGCATGCCAGCCGAAAAAGTGTCCAGCGTGGATAGCGATTTGCTTCCTGTGGATCGCTGGGCAGTGTAACTGCACGTGTTTACAGAGGAACGATTCATAGACAGACTTTTCGTCTTTAGGGAATGAACCCTCTGCAAGGTGCTGAGGGTCCATGAGTGACTTCGGAGCGCTCCTTCTTTTCCGCGTGTTTGTTCTGTGAAACGTACACTGTAGATTCGCAGACTTATTCTAAGCAACGCTCAATAGGAAATGTTGAAAATTTTTGTCCACGGTGAACCCTCATACACACTAAACCTGCTCTGATGTTTTAATTACGGACATCATAATATTAAAACTTTAGAAACTTGAGCACTACTTAATGGAGATCAATCATTAACTTATACAAGCCATTAATTTTATTCATATTTTTTATATATATGTGTACAACGTTATCGGCAACAAAGAAGTAGTTTTTGTTAAAATTCCTTCCCGGCATATTTGGCCGTAGTCCAATGTTTTCTACAAAACCAGACGTTTCGGCAATGCCATTGACTTCCATCATCAGTGAAAATCGAGTGCGATAACGTTAGGTGGTATATGTTAGTGACCACAGTACTGTGGTTAAGGCTGAAGCAGTAAGTAGAAAGAAGTAGTTTCTATGGTAATATTTCATTTCGAAAATGATTTTAAAAATAAATCTTAGAATATGGAAGTCATGTATGGTTCTCCATACCGATATTTTAATTAAACTTTAAAGTAATAACTATGAGAAAAATTTCAATAAATAAAAATATTGGACTATTTATTATTTCTCTACTAATTAATGTTAGAGACACTATTTCTGACACAGGAGCGCACTTGCCAGCTAAACGTTGCTATTATTTTATAAATCACACATACACACACACACACACACACACACACTCTCTCTCTCAAAACAAAACCAGCAATGTTGTTATTTTGGTAAAGTAACTGTAATAGGTGAAGCATTGAAAGTTGCTTGAGTAGAATTTACACAGAAAAATGGGTCTTTGACCAGTTATGTCTTATTTCATCCTCTAATTTTTTGAGTTACGTGGAATTAAAGATATTTGTTTCAAATTTTAAACCCGCACAATTGTAGGATGTCTCAGTGGAAAGTGACTAACAACAGCACTCATAACGTCTTGACTTTTCTAAATGATTGTTTACATACCGCCATGAAATATGTCGACAGAGAGGTATATCCAACGATCTGCAGTAGATACCAGACCAGCCAGTAGATATCGGACTGCATATAAACAGGAGGAAGTGACGTTGGATTGTTCACGCCGCTTTCAGTCTATTTGATGAAAATATATCGAACACGCTATGGAACGGAACCCTCAAGAAAGTACAAGATGAGATAGACCAAAGTTTGCATGGCGAGAAAAGGATGAAGTCGAGGCTAAGAATACTCCGTTAGAGCAAGAAAGGTTCCAAAGATAGATAATCGCGGGTTAATAAACATTAATGAGCCCCTATGCTCTTCCTATAAATCAAAGAAACTAATAAGGAGTGAAAGAGAGGGAGAGAGTTGGTGGAGAGAGAGAGAGAGAGAGAGAGAGAGAGAGAGAGAGAGAGAGAGAGAGAGAGAGAGAGAGAGAGAGAGAGAGAGAGAGAGAGAGAGAGAGAGAGAGAGGAGTGAGAGCGAATTTTTCTTGTAACGGTAATCTTCAATGTAGGGAATGGGCAATACTTTATTCTTGTACTGTACAATGGAACGTGTTGTGTTATTGCTATTATATTGGACCAAAACAATAAAAGTATCTGTACTTTACACCATATGAAATAACAACGTTTTACCTTATGTAGATATAATTTGTTCAATACAGAGAACAATGGAGTCTTACAATTATTAAAATAGGGGAAATTCTATCTTCCTACAATAAAGCATTTGTATTATGCAAATCAAGTTAATAATGTTTCAAGCGTAACAAGAGAAGCCAGGAGAAGGGGGAACCTTTATTTGAAATATAATTCAAACAAGACTTGCTCCGCCATTTAACAGCATCTTCTCAATTGGAAAGGCAATTTCAACTGAAAGTAACTTCAGTTTCGTTTTCTTTTATTTAATTTTATTATAAAGTATATCCCTCATTTCTTTCTGTTTGTTTCTTTGTCACTTCTCTTTTCCCTTCTGCGTGTAACCAGTTGTTTACTTACTTCTTTTGTTTAAGTTTGGAAACTTGTCTTTTGCCTGAAACTTATCAAAATTCGTAAAATAACTCTTACGTAATCTCTTGCATAAGGTAACATTTTATCACAACTGTAAATAATTTGTATATTTTCTTTTAATAAACGAAGCTTTAAAAACTAAATTTAATAAATTTATGCTTCCACTAAATTTATGATATGCACATCCACCCATTTACAATTTAATTCCTCAAAAAATGAGCCTCCTTTATGTTTGTTGCCCTATTACCAATACTATGGTTATAAATAAAATATTTACAGTAACTTACAAATTAGAACCATAAAATAGTGTCCAAACATAATTTTCTGTGAATATTTTGCAATGTGATGTGATTCCACTGAACGTGTAATAAAAAGGTACCTTATATTTATTATAGGTGAAAGCAAATTGATCCATAACAAAGAAGCAAATGCAGTAAGAACACACTATGAGTGGCTTAAGAACTCTCATTTAATGTAGCTAAGACACTTACAACGTAAGCTAAAGTGTACTGTTAGTGAGAAAAGTGAATAATTGCTGTTGAAAGGCCGTGTGCAAGATTCAAGAATTACATCCACTCGTGTAAATTTTCAGATAGGTACATTTTCTTTGTTAATTTGCAGAATGGTACACAGCATCACGGAGAAGTATTTTAAATTTAATGGTAATATATAATAATTTTAATCCTAACTGGATTAAAAACGATTAAAGTTTGTTGACAATTCAAGCCATGTGAGACTTAAAACCGGAAGTTTTTAAGTGGACATTGCTAAAACGTGATCTGCATGCTAGACGACGTTCAAAACATATACGTACGTTCAGGATGTAAGATTATGTAGTGATGTAAGAATATAGCAAATCCTATTAGAAAATCGCATATTCTGCAATGCTGTATGACGTTCAAGGTGTACCAGATGCTAACATTGACAAAGATTTATGAAAAATTAAAGTTCGATCAAGTCAGCGGTATCTGAGTGTCGTCGCTTTGTTAAGACACTGTACATAATGTTTTAGGTCTGACATTAGTCTAAAGAATTTTCTGCAGGCGTTGTTCTCCGAAATGATCAAGGACGGAGGCATCGCTGACGGATGGCAACCCAAGAACAGCCCTGGGAAACGACAGGAACATGAGATAACAGCGTCCCCTCAAATCTTTGACACCAGGTAAGTATAAAAGATATTAGCAATACTATTTTGGTAAAAACGTCTAAAGGTATTTAAAGACAATTTAATAAAGTCTAAAGACGTTATAATTATAAATATATTTAAAAAATTACAATTTAAATATATTTACATTTTGCAAGTAACTTTAGTATTTTAATAAGCTTTTATTTGATTTTCATTATAAACGTCTATCATTAATTAACACGTGCTGTTACATTTACATTATTAGAACAAAATTAGTAATGCTGTCACGTTAGTTCGTAGCACCTTGCTAAACGGTTTCAGAAATATATATGTAGAGAAGGCCTTTTGGTCAAATATTTAAAGAAGTTAATTATGTTAAAGGACTTTGGTCATCTCTCTTTGTAACGCGTTTAACGGCATAAACATTAATAATGGAAATTAAAATATAAAAGTACGGGAACTAAATTACAGGAAATGAATTATACGTGTAAGGTATTGTTAATAAACGTATTAATCATTTGTCCTAAAACTTGCAGTTTTATATATAAGCCCTAAAATATCCAATTCAGGTCAATATGTGAAAGGGGAATAATTTGATATTTACCTGCTTTCCCATGTGGAGTTAAAGTGAACTTGAATCGTACGCGATAATTGGCATAGCAGCAATGGTTACATATACATCATACTAGCACACAAAGTAATAACAATGTTAAAAATAATAGCAATCATAATACTTTTTTGGGGAGAGGAAAGGTAGTAAACATAACCTTTCCAGCTATACTACTGCTGAATAATCGTTTTACTTCATTAATAATCGTTAGTACGTAATAAGTGTACGCGACTCTAAAATAATTACGCATCTGAAGTAGAACTAAACAGAAATAAATTCAACATCCGTTCCTATAAGTAGAAAAATTATTACAACTCGTAACAGCCACTAAAATACTTATGATTATTATATTTTTCCAAAATATGGTCACCGAGTGTAACATACGTTGACATTTCGCTGACAATAACGGCGGGTAATAATTATCTGTACCCATTGATACTAAATGGCACCCGGAAAGTATTTAGGAACGAGGATGACGCAGGAAGATCCTCGTGTGGATACCGGAATTGTGGTATATATCAGAACATGGGGGAAATGTCTCACTGTGCAAATAGAGTAATACGTCATTCTCTGTGTACTATCAATTCTGAATGTATTTAAATTTCTTTTATTAAATCATTGTTTTGCTTTATTTAATTTAGCGAAAGATAATGAGTTTTCCTACAATAAATTTGTGTTTCTAATGGCCAACGGTTGCTTATGTAACCAGAAACATGAAACGAATTACAAAATTTAATATTAAGTAAATTAATTTCTTTATTTAAATGTAAATATTCTACAACATTACTTTATTCACAGTAAACTATTTAAATGTTTTCTGAAATAAAAAACCCTAATGATAGTGACTTAATTTGGTTAAAGTTGAAACGTAACAAACGTCTAAAGTTTTCGTGTTGTTTAACGTTAGTATGTATTAAAACATATAGGTTTAGTAGCTATTAATACTAATACTAGTTTGTAATTGCATATCTAATACTAGTTATTAATCAAATTCTAATTCGAATACTAGTTAGACACTAGTTCCTAATTGCAGACCACATTAGAAGCTACAACGGGATCTGCAATGCGGATAATTGGCGTTTCTTCGTCTTCTTTAACGTTCAGTCGTTTGTGCGCCTTCCTTTTCATGTCTTCGTAATCATTGCACCTCGCTCATTTTATAATCTGGACACACATCCCAGTGTCTCAATAAATCCCTGGTAAACTGTACCCTTCTTTATTCAATGGATGTCCACAGGTTTTCCTTCTTCCCCATTCTTCGAAGAACTTCCTTATTTCTAATCTTATAGGGCCATTAACTTTCAGCATGCGCCTGTGAATTATATAATTCAGCAGAGTATAGATTTTTAAAGTACGTAAAAATCTTAAAATTAGCACATCATTGTTTATCATAAAAACTACAACTTATCAGTGTGTTACTGAGCCGAAGGAAAGCATAAATGATCAAACGTTTTAACTGTATAGATTACTTTGGAAACCTAATTAGAATTCTATATACGTTGTATCACGAACACAAAGTTATAGTTTCTCAATATCATAAATAACATTTAATCGTAGATGATATAATGCAATTTGTCCTTATTCTCGCCATTATCTAAGATAGAATTAGGTAGAGTACAAAGATAAATAAATCTTAGCTGTGGTTTTTAATTCTAATCTTTGTTAATATTTATGTATGTGCCTTATGTAAAAATCAAATTATTATTTAGTTTCTGATTCTAGATGGACAACGGTATGCTACTGTCAATCTTCCAAGAGATATCACACTACTTTTACTGTTCAAAACAAATCTTAGAAAAAAAAATAAGCGTCAACATGAATTATACTGATTAGTGTACAACAAATATCAGTTTTCTTTTATTAGAGGCAATGTCTTGATTAAAATATAACAAACAGCAGAATTTAGTTTACAGTAGAGAAGCGTGAAATGTGCAGAATTATTTACTAAATGATTAGGAAAGCACGTACAGCATTGATGCTGCCAAATATAGTTTCGCTTTACACATGTAAATCCTGTAGTTGGAAGAGATTTAATCACGTTAACACGTTACAATGAAAGCATTAATTATTTCTCCCTGCAGAGCGTTGTAAGGAGATTAACAGTAACGTCCATCGCGCTCTTCGTAGATATTACGTAAATATCTATAATAAGTGTTGCCTATATATTACAAAGTATTTAACACGTACGAGTGTATTAATTAGTTAATCCAGATAGTTCAACAAGTTTTTTCTTGGCAAATAAAAAAGTAAATAAAACCCGTTGCTTTGAATACGTGAATGTTGAAAAGGGGACAAATTCAGAATTTAGTATCCCCATACCTACATGATAAGAATTTTTAGACACTAACAACATGACATATACTGTAGAAAGCAGTAATATCAAAATTTGGGAATGGATTTGTGTATGTGCAATCATAAAGCACAAAACGATTAACAAAAAACAAATCGTGAAATTCAGGTTTCGACTGCACGGAAGAAAGAAAATAAAATTGAAAAGAAATTAATGGTCATGATACACATTAAGTGGCAATACACATCGTATTTTACAAAGTAAAGAATTATATTAATTCTTGCACTTTCGTTGTGTAACTTCTTTGTCTATCATGCAATTTGTGCAATTTTTGTGCAAATTGTTTTGTTTCACCTTTACTAAGTGAAATTATTTAATAGTAGAGAATAATCATGCACATATTTATCTGAAGGGTTCAGTTGGTCTACTACAATCGTCAGAGCTTAGTCCACAATTTGTGTATCACTAATAAACCTGTGGTCGTCTTCAGGTGTAAGGTAAACTAATACATTAAATACCAACATAGGCCTACACGAGGTGTGTTCACTAATAATGTAAGCGTGAACCGTCAAAAGATTAAACTACCACCAGCCTGCAAAGTAGACTGAATATGTGTGGCAGAATATAGACAAAACATTCAATAACCAAAGACTAATATATGTAAATTAACTAAACACGTATAGGATGAACAACATAAAATCCTGCGGGATCAAGTAGATATCGTTGACCGGAAAAATAATACTAATAAACGTAAAACTATAGTAGCATCTTTTAATTATAAATGGTATAATAGTGGCTATAAATGGTAATTATACCAGTCTGCCTAGTAAAGATCTAACTATGATCTGGATAAGGAATTTTAAAGGAATATGTTTGAAGGATATGGTGGGCGGGCCAGGGTGATTATGAGGGTAGTTAAGCAGCGTGTTGCTTGTCTCTGACGGACGTTGTTTCTTGTGTGGACTTCTGTTAGTGGGGTTGTGTTTCGTGGTTCTTCCCAGAGGAGTTACAGAGTAACTACCGGTTTTTCTTATTATTTATCTTTGTAGTTTGTTGGTTGTTTATTGTTTTAACGGTTTACGCTTGTTATTGAATAAATCTCGCATAGGCTTAAATTTGTATATAATGAAGACAAACACAGATTGGTTGGTGGTACAAACGTTGTATAGTAAATACCATCGGCTTCAGTAGTCCATCCGAACCCTTCTGACAATGTTCATGTACCATAGAAAATTGAATTACATATGTTATCAATAGTGTTATGAGAAATCAGATTCATGTGACAGAGAATGAGTAAATACAGATATCTTTTACGTACTATTTGCAACAAGTAGAAAGTCAATAAATTTACTGGAATTTAGTTATAAACATTTAGTGTTGCTTGATAAACAATCTTAAAACGTATAAGTAAAGGTATTACACGAGTACTGACTGTAAAGGTGAGTCAAAACTAACTCACTGGAAGAGCACACGAGTTTTATAGGTTTACAGTTAGGCAAGGTCACCAGTACAGTAATTACCGGTTAAAAAGTTCAACATATTTAGTTCATTTCTCTTGAGATACCCTAACGTACTAGGACCTTTTAATTTGGTCCAAAGTATTCCTTTTACAGTCGTTTATGCTCGAACTGATAACCGATGATTATTTATTTTACGATATAACAAGAATTTTGTCATGAACATTTGTGGTTGTAATAATGGTTTGAACAAAATAAGTATAGGCTATAATCTATGAATTTGCAGCCTGTATACAGCCTATAGCCTATATGAAATTTTAAAGTCATTGAACAATTTTATAAACATTTAAAGCCATTTTGCATTCTAGATTCAGGCTTTACGATCGTTTTAACTGTCCTTCTTTAGATTTTGCTTTGCCATTGCATTCCTTAGCCTTAGAAGTCTTTCTCCTCTCATTCCCTTTCCTTCTTTCTGGAAGGGTGCGTTTTAGTAAATTCTATGTCAGTTTATCATTTGTCCGTATGACACACATGCCCATAACATCTGTTGGGATCAGCTGTATCTTTTACTTTGGTACACATACTCATTATTTCTCTTACAGCTTCATTGCTAACCACATCCAGCAGTGTATGTGTACAGCACCTTCTCCAGTATCCTTTTTCTACGGCTCGTAATATTTTCTTCATATATTGTGCAGTTTCACAACCTTAGCTTAAGATGTCACAGTGCTTTCTACTATTTCCTGAAATATTTAATTTTTATTTCCCGTTTTATTTGATGCTCCGTAAAGTGGAATGTAACTTTATCGTCACTTGTTTCACTTGTTCTGTACAAATTTTTAATTCCGCAACAGTTACGAATTCTTTTGTAATCATGACACCACGGTAACGAATCATATCCTTTTGAGAATCGTGTCCTTTCACAACTCTCTGTTGCAACAATATATCTTTGCATGTATTGGAGAAGACAATATATTTATTGTTATTTGTATTTATCGTTAAGCTCAATTTCTGGTATTCTTCGCCTGGTTTCCTAAGCATACAACAGATGTCATCCTCATGTTCAGCTATATTATGACACTGGTAAGTGTAAGAAGTATAAGCGGAATAGTCAACGCACAGTACGTATCATACTTGGAAAATCAAAACATACATCACATCTGAATGATGCGACAGTGCACATGAAAATAATTTTATTCGACCCGTAGCTAAAATTAGAAACATAGAATGTAACAAGAATTATATTCAATTCTGTAGATTTTACTGTAACAATGTAGATTATGTGATAGGGCTACTGGTAGAGTACAACTAAAGTCATGCGATAAACGGAATAGCGACAAATATGAAATGTAAACATGATGGAATTCACGTTTCGCGTTTTAATTTCAGGTGTTCGATTATCTTGCGTGAACATTTTATATTGAAACTACGTATAACGTGTACGAACAAAGTAGTCTTGTACTTTTGTGATTACGCAATGTGTATCGTGTCCGTTACTAACAATATTACTGTAATTATACGTAATGTGTTTTAATAATACTGTATTTTGAAAGAAAATACTATCGTTCAGATTTCAAAAGTAAAACTAACTTTCTTAATCAAACTAAAATTAAGTTAAAATCGTAATAATTTTTTCAGACAGAGTGTGTGAATTATTTATTTGCGCTTGTACGTTATTATCTGTTGTATAAAAGTGAAGTTTAGAATTTTTAAGTTTGTTAAAGTTACTTCTTTCTATGCAAAATTTTATGGTATGTAAATGAAGTTAATTGTGTCTTAGTTATACAGTGTACAATTATAAGTTCGGATATCTAAAACTAAATTACTGCAAAAATTTATTTTAAACAAGGATTTCTATGCTACCTAACAGTATCTATACAACGGAAGGCCGTGTCGTCAGTATGTAATATTTCTTTCCCTTTCCTTTATTTTATTTTAATATTCATGTATATGCCTTTGTTCATGCCTTTATCTTTTAAACGAATAGCCTTACCTATATTTTTTAATTTCTTCTATATTTTTTACCATATTTTGAATAGGTCGTATTTAATTTTTATAACATTCGTTATTTTTCTAGCCACAAAAATGTTTACCGGCATACCTAGTGCGTGAGGCGAATACATGCAATATTGCTACTTTTAGTCATTTGTATAGACAAAGTAGTTATATTACTACCTTAAAATATACTTTTTATGTTAGCAGCTTTGTTTGTTCCTTTATATTAAATATTTATCGTTTAAAATGTTTGAAACTTCAATAGTTCTATTTAGAAAATTTGATATTCTTTTCCACATATATACCTTATTTTGTTTTAAATGATTATTGTGAAAGATTGAGGTTAATTGGCTTCTAGCTAAAGAAAATCGTACAGGATTGCACGATTCTATGACGGTAGTCTGCCGTCCAAAGAATGGGTTAAGTAACAAATAAATCCAAACCGATAAAACTTTTTAGTAGAATATTCCAGTTCTTTTTAATTTTATCGAAACAAATAAACGTTTATGGAAAAATAGTAAATATGTTGTTTTTTATGGCCTACAACAGCTTTAGGTTTAAAAATCTTAAAGTTTGCCACGTAAGTGAACAGGATTGGAAGAGTTCCAACAACGTTTCTACAAAACGTTTTGAAGATCTTCATAAAACTTTGTACTATAGTTTTCTGGTTCCTTAACGTACTATCTTGAATATGAGAGGTCACTAGCAGATTCTCAAATAAAATTTTGCTTTACTTTCAGCTGGCCAAGATGGCTTTGCCTTTCTGTCAATGATGAATGGAATTATTATTGGATGTACAGGAAATTGATAACTAAAATTTTTGTAGTGTACTTTCTATTACACTAAACACGTTAAGAGGTTAATTTCAAATAGCTTAAATTTGCAGGTGTTTTATATTTTTTAAACTATAAATCTTTTGGGATCTTAGTTCATCGGCAGGATTAATTTTCCATGGATGATTTATTGTAATTATGATATTTATTTTAGTTACTGTTGTATTGTGAACTTTACACTAGTATAGTTTCATAATTATGGTACGGAGTGTAATGTGCTATTAAAATTGATGGTTTAGTGTTACTATGAGTACAGCTGTAATTATTAATAGACGAGTTTTAGTTTCAAAAATTTGTTAATGCCAGACCAGACTTTTAATCGTATGGTGTAGTTCACATTCTATTAACGCTCTATTATTACAAGTATTCTTTTTTTCCTTCTGTACAGTACACACGTTTTTGAGTTGTAGATCAATAAAAATTAAAGTATCCTTATTATATAGAGATGTACAAATATCGTATACACATAAGATTAATTAGAAATATTTTGTTACAATTTTTTTTTTTAGTGAACAAAAAATCTCATACTTTGTTAAACATAGTAAATTTTTTAGTGGATGGTTAGTGAGGAACGGTCAATAATACAAATTTTAGCTATTTTGCGTCGACGTTTCGACAATATTTATTGTCATCTTCAGGACCTGTGTATGAAATACAATAGAAATATCACACATAACGAAACAATTAAATATTTGGGTGAACGTGTTGGTGATGTGAGTGTGTGCGTGCGTATGTATGTATCATTTTATATGTGAAGCTTATGATAATTTGTTTACATCTTCAAATTATCTTTAAGAAAACGAGTGGAAGAGCTTATGACGAGTGGAAATCACTAAAAAAATTTTATGGTTTTATTTTTTACTATAATTTAAGAAAACGAGAAAATTATAGTATGAGAGAACTTAATTTATACAGTATTACAATTTAAATTACTAACTGTAATATTATTTTAATTAATTAAACAAACAGTAATCAACAATTGGATATTAGATTGGTACATAAGTTGTTTATACCTACAACAGTCAACATATAGCAAAGTAATATATTATCTATAACTAAAACAGATTAGGGGATGTTCACTACGTAATTATTAAAAGTTAGTTTTACCATGTTTCACTCCCTACTGGTGTTAACAAACAATCATAATTTAGAAACATACAATTTACACAATACTGTAAAAGTTTCGTTATGTTTGATATTTCTATTTTATTTCATACACAGGTCCTGAACATGACAATAAATATTGTCGAAACGTCGACGCAAAATAGCTAAAATTTGTATTATTGACCGATCCTCACCAACCATCCACTAAAACCATCCACTAACCAACCACTTTGTCTATACAAATGACCAAAAGTAGTAATATTGCATCTACTCGCCTCACGCACTAGGTATGCAGGTAAACATTTTTGTGGCTAGAAAAATAACTAATGTTATACAAATTAATTACGACTTATTCAAAATAAGGTAAAAAATAAAGATATATTATGATTGTTTGTTTAATTTAGTCGTAATGTTGTTAATAATTACGTAGTAAACATCCCCTAATCTGTTTTAGTTATAGGTAATATATTACTTTGCTATATGTTGACTGTTGTAGGTATAAACAATTTATGTACCAATCTAATATCCAATTGTTGATTACTGTTTGTTTAATTAATTAAAATAACATTACAGTTAGTAATTTAAATTGTAATACTGTATAAATTAAGTTCTCTCATACTATAATTTGCTCATTTCCTTAAAGATAATTTGAGGATGTAAACAAACTATCATAAGTCTTCACATATAAAATGATAGATACATACGCACGCACACACTCATATCACCAACACGTTCACCCAAATATTTAATTGTTTCATTAAGTTTGATATTCCTATTGTATTGTGTGATATTTTTATTGTTATATTTTTATGTGTATTGATATTGTTATGTGATATTTCATACACAGGTGCTGAAGATGACAATAAATATTGTCGAAACGTCGACGCAAAATAGCTAAAATTTGTATTATTGACCGATCCTCACTAACCATCCACTAAAACATTCATTGATTGACGGTCACTAAAAATTTAAGGATTTAATAGCAAATTTTACTTTGAATGAATTAAAATATTTTACTCTTTTTCCCCCTTGTATCAAGAGTCGTAACCCATAACAATCAGACGTAAGCCACATATACAGGTGTAACAACTAACTACAGACGAAAGGCGTAAATTTATTTATGCATAGTCACAATACGCTACGTTTAGATACTTTATTATGAAAAGCAGAAATAATATGAGTGTGTGCACGTTTTACAAATACAAAAAGTAAAACACCTCTGAAAATGATTACATAAAAATAAAAATGTTTATTCAGACCGCCACTTTACCGACGTAATGATAGTCAGTTGGTTGTTCTGTTGTAAAAATTCTATTCGGTTTTTTTGTAATTTATATTTTGTCTAGCCGTTTACGTTCTAAATTTACGGTAAACAATATGTGTAGTACATTGACGAATCCGCAGGAAAAATTACGTGTACACGTCAATTATGTGTGTATGAGTTTAAACGAATTAAATTTTACTGACTAGAAATAAACGACTTCCGCGAATATTGTGCATATACGTATCCTCTCCTCTAGTCAACAACGTGTAACGCATAAATAATTTCTCTAGAGGGAACGACGATAAAGCCTGAATGAAGTAGAACGCAAAAACGTACGGGGACAAAGTGTACACTATAATGTTTCAAATGACCGTTCACAACTTACGGAAAGCGCAAAAATATCACACAGACCATTACAATAAGCTTAATGAGGACGATCGTTTGCTTTTACAGATCTAATTTAGCCTTATGTACATCTACATCCACACAATAAGCTGACGACAAATATTGGAATGTAAATCAATTTTTTACATTACCAACCAAAATGCATACGTCTGAAAGCTTTATGATATATGACATGGATTTTATGATATCCTACATAAACTCAATGACAATATGTTTACCTTATATTTTAACAGCGATTCCCTTTATATCGCCATGTGCCCAAAATATAAACGTAGTGAAATATTGACAAGAAGTTATCCTCTATTCGTTACTTAGAAAACAATAGGTTACATAATTAACTACTTTAGAACTACAGTATTACTATTGCACAATATAGGTTAGGAATATTATAAATTCAGCTAATCAATAGTTTTAGGCTACTATTTAAATTTAAGAATAGCTAATTCAGAATGTCATTACGTTACAAGTAGAAAACAATTACCAACTACATAAAATAAAACGAAATAATTTCACGTTTTTAAAAGAATTAAAGTGAAATTATTCTGATATTCAAAAGGACCGATAAATCCTGATAGACAAGTTCAATGTGTTTTGGTTGGAGTGTTAACAAATATTTAACAGTAATAATAAATTAAACATACACAACATCTTTTCTTTGTAAGCAACAATGATGTTTGAGAATCAAACAGTATTTACATGGTTTGTATTATATTGTTACATAATTAATTACCTCTCCAAGTGCATTTTTAACCTGTATATACACGTGACGTACGTTTTACAAATTTAATCTGTATTCTAGGATGTTTGAATACATATATACTTGATTTATATTGAAATGTGTGCAGGTACAAATTAAATCTATAAACCTAAGTGAGGTGTACATATAGTAATGAAACGTACACAACCAGGCAAGATCTATAGGGCCTATTGAATAACATATTATATACCACATACGTAAACGGAATGTGTTGAAACAACAAATAATAAAACGTATAAACAAATACATAACAATATACTAACATTTAAAAAAACAACAGGAATAATAAGCGTGTCATTTTATTCCTGTAAACAGTATTAATATTGTTGTAAATTTCTTGGACGATAACATTTTTTTAGGTTTAAAGGAAATGAACGTATGGGCATATCTCCACATGTATGAAGCGCACCCATACGATCGTTTCTAATATTAGTTAATCTCAGAGAAATTAACACGTTCAGTTGTTCCTGCAATTGTCTAATTGACGATAATTGAGAATATTGTAAGCATTATGCTCTTTAAATTAAATATTTTCTGTGCAATGAAAAGACATAAAAAGAGACAAAATAAATATTTCTGTCACGTAGCTTACTTTTCCCGGTTGCCAAAAATAAAAGAAAAGAAAAATGTAACAAGTACTGCAAGTAGAAAAGAGATATTTGTAGTGTGTAGCACGCAATTAAGTTTAGAACGCAGAGAAAATCGGTCATTCTACGGCTTTTACAGTTTGCAACGCGTGGCCACATGTCGATCGACCGCATCGATAAACATTTCTTGTTTTCCGTTTCATTCGTTTCTACAGAGTGTGAACGGTAATTTACATAGCAACAACAGAGCATTCAGTAACGCTTTGCTGAGCTCATTGAAATTGTCCGTGACCAATGGCAATTATTCATATGCGATAGCTGTCAATGGTTAATAAAATAGAGCCATATATCATGTATGGATGAACCTTATTTTTTTACGTAAATCGTGACTTATTACAATGAAACATTCAGAGTGTATTAAGAAGTCGTTAATTTTAATTACACGAATCCTTCAAACTCGCGGTTCTTAATGCAACTTTCTTTAAAATTTATATTGAGAGTAAATACGAGGTTACAAGAATTTATGCTTACACGTGAGATTAGAAATAAATACTTTTATTTTAACACGTGCGATTTTAGCATTCTGGATGCTTCCATAAATATAACTTTTAATAATGAAAACTAGGTTTTGTTAACAATATATTGTAACTAATAATAAAAGGAAAGTTAATTGGTCCCGAAAATATATCTTGTGAATAGATAAACAATGTTAGTGGAAAACAACTTGTATTTGGTTACACTCACTTGAACCGTTTTTAAACTTTTTAGCTTGCGAAAACCATGGTCTATTAAGCCCTGTAAATATTTGTTCTAAGACCTCTATCATTATTCTAATTATATTATAATAAAATATTCTTTATTGTTATTAGTTATTACTTTAAATGAAATTAGTGAAACGACAATTAAATTTAACAAAATATAACGTAATGTTGTTCGCAGGTATATTTCTGCGGGTTTCATAGAATATCTTTATAAAATTTACACAATAGTGAACACAATAAATACAAGCATTATTCTGACATTTAATAATGGCATTACATACGACGTTTTGCTGGTTCTGAACTACATACTTATACTTGCCACTTCCTGCAGTAGGCCTACGTGAAGATTCTATGAGCGTTTCCAACTAGATTTTGCGTCAGACTTAATTGAGTTGTTGGCAACTCCATTCACTTTAATCCTTTCAGTCTACATTGTGAATACGCACGAAATGTATAGTTGCTGTAGGAGTTCTCGTAAAGTAACAGTGATCAGTAATACACTTAATTATAACAGGATTGAATTACATAAAATAATATTTCGCTGAAAGAAACCGTGAACTATTGTACTTAGATGTTCTCCTGGAATATATTATACTATTTTAAAAGATATATTACATTTTTTAATGGTGCGTTCCTTAGTATCATCTGCTTTTTACTATTTGTATGACAATTTAATCAGAAAATGAGAAATATTTATAAATGTACAGACTCAAATATAAAATTATAGATTACATATGACAAGAAGTGTAACGCATTATCAAACAACAATCGTCGTCAGTTTCCCACAACCTGCGTTACTGGTTATTACAGCGCGAAGTACGTGTAGCCTGTGGAGTGTTTGTAACAGAGCAAGAGGGAATTACAAGTGGCCACACATTAATTGAAAGAGGATGAGAGAGAGGGTGGAGATACACGCTTATGGAAACACTGTTACACAGAAGAGGGCTTTTAACGCTTTTAACAGGGTCGTTAGCTCGAAAGCTGCCAAGTTTCTCCCTCCGGCTCATTTAGTGCATCGTATCTCATTTATACGGTTATCTGTCTTGTAATCTATGTTATAAGCTACTTTATATATCTACATTCACTAATGTAATACCCAATAGTTACACTTATAATCGATTAATGAATTCTGTTAACTGTTCACTTCCCTATGGATTATTAACAATTAACTGAACACGCAAATTATTGAAAATATTAGCAATTATTAACAACGCATCACAACGTGTTGTGTTAATGCATTGCAATTCAATATTTATTAATATATTTTTGAAAAAAACTGTTATTCTTGTCATACATTTTATTACGATGATTATCTGATTATCTAGTTCACTGTCATATTTTTAGGATTATTGACACAGCTTGCATATATAGGCTATTTTTATGTTAACTCCTCGGTATGAAAGAGATTATACTTAGGTCCTGGCTTTGGTTCAATACAATGATGCAGTGACTACAAAAGACCTTATAACTATTTTTATAAAACGTAGTGAAAGTCAGTGTTAGTCGATAAGTTACTTACAATCTCTACTCATAATTTAATTACTTTAAACCAAGCGTATAGGAAATAATACAATTTTTTTGCACGTATATTTTATGTTAGTGTATATGCACTTCACGTACCTTTTGCACAGAAAATCTACATCTTCAGAAACTTGAATATAAAATATTTTGTATAAATATCTTATAGATATAAATCTGATGAATATATATTTATGGTCCACCCTATGAGGACGCAAATTATTTCTCATACACACATACATATTTATATATGTGTGTGTGCGCGTGTGTGTACATAACCGCATAAATATATTTTACTTTCTGTTTAGTTTTCCTAGTAAGTCTCTCTTCAGTAAACGTAATCGCTTTGTGGCCCAGGCTTTTAATTATTGTTGCGTGTACATCCCTTTACTCTGTTTAAAGTTTGTGCAGTAGAATGCATCTTGTAATTTTTTTAACATAAAAGTATGTTACACGCCAGGAGTAACATATTCTGTTTTTCTATTCACATTATAAAATTTGTAAATGTAAAATTTTTTAGCAATATTGATTTTATTGTTAAGATGTGTTAGGACGTTAGGAGACGTGTACACGCATAAGGAATTTAGGTTTACACAAGAATATTTAGTAGGTCTAAAACAGAATACTTTTTCTGAAAATATAAACAATATAGAATAATTTGTGTCAGAAAATGTGAGTTAATTGGAGCAAAACATATACTCTAGGCGTTAGTTATATAAAAGAGCACTAATCTAGGAGACAATATAAACAAAACTAAATGATAACCTATTGTACGTTACGGTAAGAAGGTAAATAGACTCTAAAGTTCCAAATAAAGCTGAGGCGTGTGCAACAGTAATTGCGTATACTAAAAAAATATTATCTTACTTAGATTAAAAGTTAGTGTGGATACTCGAGTGTATGTAGAACAAACACGAGAATAATATTAAAAGTCGAAAGTAGGAGAGTAAGTATGTCCAGCAAATTTTCTTGACGTATATATGGTCTGCATGTTTTGTATATTAGAAAAGGTTAAATTTGTTTACAATTTAAAGAGTGCACATTCCATAACATTTCCCCAACAACTTAACTTTCTGTACCTAACATGACATACTACTACTTTTACATTCATAAAATGTTTTTGCGACAAACTATATTGATATAATTAAATTACCTTATTCGGTCCACCTTAGTGACACTAGCTTCTTTCGTTCAATGACGCGTTTCGGGATGAAATCCCATCTTCAGATACACAATATCAATTCAAAACGTAAATGTATACCACATTTTGTGGTTATGTCATAATTTAAAATGTTTAAAATCTTTTAAATAAAATATACAAAACGTAACAACTGAATCGCTCGGAGCGCTCGCATGCATGCACGATGTACCGCGATTTCCTCGTGCATGCATGCGAGCGCTCCGAGCGATTCAGTTGCTACTTTTTGTATATTTTATTTAAAAGATTTTAAACATTTTAAATTATGACATAACCACAAAATGTGGTATACATTTACGTTTTGAATTGATATTGTGTCTGAAGATGGGATTTCATCCCGAAACGCGTCATTGAACGAAAGAAGCTAGTGTCACTAAGGTGGACCGAATACGGTAATTTAATTATATTAACCATAAAGTGACTCGGTACGTAAAACATGAATAGATTTAAACTATATTGAATTTGAAATATGTTTTGTATTTGCTGTATTTTCGGATTACACAATACCGAGTATTTTGTTATATACACGTGCACTCCATATTCGCAAGGAATGGCCAATTGGTTTGGTTCAAAACATTGTTTTGTGATTCTACGATTCTGTAAACCATTGTAGAACTACAAAGAAATAGCTACCCAAATCGTAAGAATTAAATTATTTTATCTTAACTTTATGCTTCGCTGTGGTTAATTGATTACCTCTAACTTTGAATATCTCTAATATAATTGTTGAGTCTCTTGACTGGGAGAGTCTCTTAGTTCCCATCTCACCGCTCTGATAGCCTCTATGTTGTCATCGTATCGCACCATTATAATGTATACTAACTCCACATTAAATAATGTTGTTAGGTGTTTCTATGCAATTACAGTTTCAGCGTTTGTGTAACTGTTGTTAATCGTTAAGTACGTTTGTGGATATTAACTGCGATATCGTCGTAACTACTGGATACAACACAACAACAAACTTAGGGTCTGCGTTAGTGCGCTGCACTTCCTCACCATGCAGCTACAAATCTTGTACCAGGGAATGCAGAAGGTATTTTGACAATCAGATGTCATCCAGTTAAGAGTCTCTAAGTCATCATCATCGTCATCTATAAGGAATAAACCAAGGATGGTTTGTTCCGGTCTCAAATAGGCAAAGATTAGAGCTGGTCACTCCAGCGCTTCCCATACCTCCCCGTCCCCTCGGCTTAGAGTTCCACAGTTGTTTGGCGATGCGGCAGTCATCCATTCGGCAAAGATGTTCCCATCAATTCAGCCGAAACTGGGCGATCCTGCGAGTATACTCATAAGTTCCTGTCGTATATTTGTGTTTCTTCTACGATCATGGAGAGTACACCCTTCCACTTGCCTGAGACGGTTCATTTCAGCCGCTTGGATGCAACTGGGCTTGCCTTTCGTCAAAATCCAATTCTCAGACCCATAAAGAACTGTGAGAAGAGCCATCACCTTGTAGAATTTCAGACGCGTTTCTTTACTAACTGACTTAAAGGTTCGCCTAATGGTCCCGCACATAAGGTTGAACTTATGCAACTTATTCACAATGTTGTTGCTGGCATTATAAGACACACTGGAGAGTCTCTAACAAAATTAACCAGTTGATACGCATTAAATCTATATATCTACGCATTCAAAGTTTGCTAATAAGTCTGTGGTGAATTGATCGCATATACATTCTAATAGAGACGTACTATAGTCGACTGTTACTTTAATATACAAAGAAAGCTATAAAACGCTGATTATAAAATACAGCTCGTAATTTATGAAGGTTCTTTTCACGAAACCGAAACGTTTGTCAAAAACAGCTTTGGACTACAGCCTGACAGGCCGGCTATTAGTAGTAATTTCAACAAAGTACTTACTTTGTGTTTTGTTCAACTCTACAGTAAATAGATACCTTCATAACGAAATAGTAAACTAACTTTTCTGTAACTAGTGAATTCATTTTACATTACACGTAATTTACATTACATCATACACTATATGCACATTGTGCATTATGCGTTTACAATATATTACACATCTAACTGCGCATAGTTCATTCGACTATATCTTGGTTGGTCGGTTATCTCATATCTCGGTTTACTTTAAGTAACACATTTTAAGTTATATCACAAAAACAGCGTGTCTTAACCAAACTAATTGTAAAAATAATGGAATAGCCTACAATTATCTTACTTCTGAGACACCCGATAATATACTACTCTATATCTTTCGTATTTTTCGGCACAAAAATTATTTAATCGCTCCAATCTGTTGTACTATTGTAACTTTAATTGTTTCAACTGTTTGTTTATTAAATTTTTAATATTCTACTGTCACTGTGTAAATACGACTGCTGTATATTTACTGAATGTGATATTAAAAGTCTGTTTGAAAATCTTATTTTTGAAATCCAGGTAGAATTAATAAGAATTGGAATTGCGGGTCCTTTGTATTTATGATTACGATGGAAACAAAAGTTAGATTAAAATGTAAAATCCTTTATCAGAGTTACTCCACTTTTTGCGTTGCAGGTTACAGTGTATTCTTTAGACAAGTACTTTTCAAGTTATCAAGCTTTTAATAGTTAATTAAAAAAAATTGAAAATTTTAAATTACACACATAAAATACATACTTTGTTTTCACCACCTCTTTAGCTAATATCTTTATACTACGTACATTGATTGATTTACACATAAAATACCCTTCTTTGCTATTGATTTATTTATTGCTTTAGTTAATTTATAAAGAAAGACGAACGTTAAAAAAAATAAAGCATAAAATAATTAAATAAGGTAGTTGATTATACGCATACTTAGGTTTCTTCAAGAACTGATTTCCATTGTTGGTTAGAATTTCCATTGGTATTTGAATTATGTCTTGCTGGGGTGACTTTAGTAACACTTATTGTAACGAAAGGGAATGCTGCTGTCCTAAACTAGCTGCTTACCTGAAACATGGTAAACCAACAGTAAACATTTAAAAGTTTTAAAATAAAAAAATGTTATTTTTATATACGTTTTTATACATTTACAGATTTAAATTCAGTTTCTTAATGCTTTGCATACTATATTCATATACTGTCGCTATAACAAAATTATCAGAAAACCTGATTTTACATAGCATTAAACAATTATATTATTTACAACAAATCACAATATATATTAATTTGAAATATTTGCTGTGTTAAGATATGTAGTATACAGCGTCTCTGTAACTACACACTTTGAAAATACGGGAGGATTTATAGCGTGTACGGTGATTCAGTAGACGTGTTTGGTGATTCAGTTTCGTACCTGTACCTATTGGACACAACTGTGTATTGTTTATAAAACCTTGTATTATTGGATATTTAAAAACAAAATTTAGTCTACTTAAATTAGTCTGCTACAAGACTTTTTTTGTTGATGGCACTATATTAAACAAAGTACAAATCCGGTCTAAATCGCTAATAAGGTGTAACAGGTATATTACTAATTGTCCTACTTGTGGAAAAGACAAGGCATTTGCAGAACTGTCACGATGTAGATGTACAGACAAGAGAAGCATGACCAAAGAAGAAGTACAGAAACGTTGGATGCTACATAGGGAAAAGTGATAAAAATCCACGGAGAAATATCAGGTCAGGACTATAAGTGATTAGATTGTAAGCACAGAAAATTGGTTTATGGTGCCTTTTAAGATTTGCATAATTTGGATTGAGAATGACATATTTTCTATTGTGAACTTGGTAGGCCTATTTTGTTGCTGTGGGTTGAAAAGAATATGGAATGCGCCGCATTAGGGAAATCAGTTAGGTCCTGGTAGAAGGCAAGCCTTTGTTATGCAGGAAGGAAGAAATGGACACAATATGATTACGATTATTATAGGGAACAAGTAACTAGAAGAGCAACTAAGATAATGATAAAGGAAAGAATTATAGATTGTAGGGAAGAGGTAGACTCTGCCTCTGTGCTTATCAATTTACGAGTTAAGCGAGTTCAGTGAACGCGTGTAATGTTTAAGAAGTTTTTTATTAGCTGATAATGCCAGTTGAGTAGTGCATTTGTATACATAATGTGTTTCCTCCCTGTTAAAACTATCTATAGTTTATATTAAATAAAACAAATATTTTCCAAGAAGTATTTGAATATGTTTCATAGATTTTTACAGAGGATTCAGATAATTATCTGTGAAATAAAAATCTTCATGATACCAGGATTATTGTACAACATTTAATAAAGATTTTGAAAACTTAAAATATACTGTATAAATCCTAACTTTAAACGAGGTGTACATTAAACCAGTTTAAGTAATGTGGTAAGTATTCCAATTTAATTGAGGGAGATAGAAAGAGAAAGAGAGAGAGAGAGAGAGAAATAAAGAGAGAAAGAGTTTGAGAAGGCAGGTAGGGAAAGATGGATGGAGAGAAATAGAAATGAAGCAACATGTTTGTTGGCTAACAAAACATTGTTCTGTCAAAAGACGTTATTACAATTTTTAACAACATCATACCCTGAAGGCTCCCATGTTTTAGCTCAAGTTAGCAACACCATTTAAGCATCTCATTTAGTATATTGTTCTCTAACATACGACGTTTTAAAACTGAGAATATTTACAGTGGAGGTGAAGTAGACTTTGTAAATCATTCTTTCTGTATTTAACTGTATTATTTTATCGTATTAAAATGAAACAATATTCGTTTACATGTCATGTAAAAATCTTCATAGTTCGTAGTACTTACTTACTAGTATTTACGTATTTCAACATTACCCAGGAAATCAATATTTTTATAACATTTTTTTCGGGTAGTGTGCATAATACTCTTATCGTGAGTAGGAATATAAAGTCGTAAGTACAGAGTGAGCAGGTTTACTTTATTATATTAAAAATACTATTGTAGATTTATAGAAAAATTTATAAAAAATCATTCGGTTTACAAACAATTAAAAAAATATTAAAAGTTATATTTTTCTCTGTTTCCGAATCACATTTAATTCAGTGATTTCCTTTCAGGAACCTGCGAATTTATTACGCGCGATTATAAGCAAACAATAAGTTGCAACATTAAATTTACTACATTTTGTATAATGGTCTGAAGTCTATACAATAATGTTGTTCAACATGCGGAATACAGTGGCTCATTAGTGGTTCCATTTGAATACATCATTGTCAAAATCTATAGGATATACAGAAGCTGTAATCGCCTTTTTGTTGCAAAGTTCATAAACGTACAATATGTTTATTATTTGTTACCCACTACCTGTTTTTGGATATGAGTTACTTATTTGGAAATATTTTTTATTTATTTAATTGCTTTCTGCTTCTTTGTAAAATTATTATGTTAAACACAACTAAGTGAAAAACAAGAATAATTTGTATACCTACTGGGACTCCTGCACAATAATTGCTCTTTCTGTCTCAAAAAATTATGCTTAGTCCATGCATTTATTGTAACACAATTTTCTTGATGAATGAAATGTTTAAGAAATATCCATTTCTATGACTTCTATATTATTAAATACATTAAAGTGCCTTGAAAATAAGAATTTCAACAATTTATTACATGTTACTAAATAGTAATAAAAACTATTCCTTTAAATATGACAATACTAATATTTTATTGAAATTGTGTAAAAATACTGTATTACATGTGAAAATGTTTTCATATTACAAGTGTGAAGACTGCCGCAATTCCTCGTCTGCATTAGATAAATCCCTATCATGTGACATAATGTCCGAAACCTTAAGTACACAAATAGTTTTGGACTGCTGTGTATTGTTAACTGCAGTTTAAACAAGGTTGGTTAAAGTTATATGTAAAACATATGCTCATTTTTGAACATGTTCTAAGGAGACATTTTATGTATAAAGTATGTAACATAAAGCATTAACTTTCTTTAAAACCATGTGTCACATTACAACGTAACATTAATAAGTTGTGAATGCAAAACGTTAGTCATTGGTTAGAGCGCGGAGGTTGGAATGACGTTTTCAATATTAGTTCGCCGCTTGGCTGGCTGTATTTAAGGTTATTGCTACAACACCAGGCCGCGCTATTACGGCACACGGTGACATTAAAATCAGCTTTGTTGGTGAACGTGACAGACGAGCCCCATTTACTCTACCCTATGGTACATATTTTCATTTTTATCAGCGGCTGGTGGGGAACGTAAATTGTAAATCAATATATCTGTTATAATAGAAACCCATTACTTCTCCTTTCCGACACACTATTCTCATTCAAGCCATTTCTCGGCCTCTTACTTTTCCTTTTGACCGTCCTTTTTGACATTCACATCAAATTCAAATTCATTATCAGGAGCCTGTTCCTATACTTTTTCCACCTGATTTTATTTTAAATCATTAACGTTAATGCTACTCTCTGTTCTTAAATAGCTTTTCCCTTTCTTTTTATTTTAATTTTACTTCCGTGCGTCGTTTGTATACCTCATGCGTCTTAGTATGTATATTCTGTGACTAATTTACCGTGAATGTGGTGTATTTATTTAATTTGTTAACTTTAGTCTGACTTAACTTTGTTTTTAGTTCTTAATGGTAATTCCTAAATTTGTATACTGTGCGTGTAGATAAATTTATTTAATAAAACTAACAATTTTTCTATAGCTGATGTTCTTTATACTATTTGTAAGAGGAACAGAATTCACATTATGTGCAATGAAATCTGTTTAACAGTAAACGCCAAATGTAGACATTAAGGTTCGCAATGGATATAGGTCACTGTTTTAGGTAAACGAGTAAGCGTTTGGTTCCAGATTACTGACAGTTTTATTAAATTTATAAGGCTATGTTTCTCACAATCGATTAAATTTTGTGGATGAATTTGGAAGGTTACAATATTTTGAATACAGGAAAAAATGTTTTTCAACATAACCGTATTAATTATGAAAGTTATGAATATTGTTGTTTTAATTATAACTTCAAAAGCTAAATCCGTAAAATAAATTACAAATATATATATATATATATATATGTATATATATAAAAGTGAAGAAAACTATAGTAACATAATACACTTACTCCTTTAAATGTATATAAACATTATGTTACGTAAGAAAAGTTAAATATTATAATACATTTTATAAACTAATATGATTTCATAATAACACAGTTCGCCTTCTGTTGCCACACATTGACATCAAAGATTTAAATACATTTAAAATTGTTCTGTACTCTACAAAAATAGAATGAACATCGTCGTATAACATGAATCACATGAATCACAAAGTCGTTAAGCATAGTAGAATCGTTAAGTAAAGACAGTCGTTACAGCTGCTGTAGCTTGTCTCAATTTTCGTTTTTTTCTTGCAGGGAAACTTTTTTTGCAAAAGAGAAATTTTACATTATACAAACAAGTGCTTTAACTTGAAAGTAAGATTAAAAGTTTATAACATGTCAAGGTCTTTCTTTCTTCTGAAAGCATTACAAAACTATTTCATAGTTTGCACACCATTAACAAGTTGTAGTTATATAGATCTAAAAAGATCTGGTATGTGTAAAATTCATACAATTGTACAGTGTCACTTTAAGTGATGAAATTGTTTTGAGATACTGACAAGAAACTGTCAAAATACCATTATATTATTATAGGAAACGTTACGTGTTATACTACAAATTGATATCTTGTCTTGCCAACCAATAACGGCTATTAATAAAAATTATGCAAGTAGCGACATCAGTTACGGTACTTTAATATTACAATAAGAAGGAAGAGCAAGGAGCAAAATACGGTATATGAAACATTGCTGTCATATAACAGCCAAATGTCTGCAAAAAGAGGGTTTTTATTTTTATGACACCCGTTTTAATAAAGTGGAGAAGACAACGTAAAATATTCACTTACTGCCTTGCTTGTAACAAGCAAAAAGATATAAAATGTTGAGCACATGCGAAAATGGAAACGGTTAACAGGAAAAAATGACATTCGTCCGTTTTTATATTGCAAAACATATATTTTAAATGCTCTATTATATAGGAATATTGTGCGCAGAATTGGCTGATACTCTTTCCACCTACTGAAGCCCAAAGGACTACTTTTTTTATTTAATGTTATTACATTTCTTGAGAAAAATATGTAAGACTATTTTGCAAAGTATTCTTCTTCGTGGTAGCATTCAATATTTTTTTTTAATCTACGCTATAAATACAAAATACGGTGAACGTAAATTTACATAACATACTTGTTTTATTTTTCTTATAGCGTTTGTTGTTTTGTTGATGAGATTTTAAGTACTCATTGCAGAGGATGCCGTTTATAATAGATTTTTTATAATTCTACTTTTCCAGAATATACGTGTTAAGGAGAATACGTTTTATAATTAATTGCACCAAAACGTCCTAAAAAGTAGGACGTTTTAACACGAACGCGCTTATTAACAATTATGTAATGATATTATGTATGAATTATTTTACTGTTAGAGATAAAAATGAAAACTTTATTGTTTACTGAAACACTATTATAATTTGTTTACAGTTTATTACTTTTTTATAAGAATCATAAAGAAAGAAAATATTTTTACTGATTTCTTAAAGTAAGTTTTGTGCATTAGTGTACGATATGATGTAAGTTTAGAAATTTGCTTTTTATACAAAGTGTAACACTATAACAATAATTTTCGTTGAATCGTGTAAAGTATTAAAATACTTTGTTAATCTGTTTTTAAGCGATTTAAGGGGGGCACAACAGAATGTACAGGTTACTTGTTATTTAATATAATTATTTATTTATAATATTAACTTTTCAATTTTATAAATTAAATTTCTAAACAAATATTTACTTAAATAATGTGAATCTCTGGAGCTCATTTTTACTCTTGCAGGAATTATCAAATTCTATTCCTGCATTCATATAACTAATATTTTAATAATATAATGACGCGATACTTTTACGGTTGTGTCAGTAGGGTAATGCAAATTAGCATAATGGTAAAAAAGAATGAAAATGGAAAGTTTATTACGAAAACCGTAGTTACTCTTTCAATCAAGAAAAATAAATAAGTAAAATTATCTGTACACTAAGAATCGTTCTTCTACGTCATTCTACATCATAAAGTCAATGTTTAGCTTGTTTAGCGAATACAGTTTTATCACCACCGACTCGAAAACGCATGAAAACGCATGACAATACGAAAACCTATACATCGCATAACACTTCGTTAATAGCAGTCACTATTATCTCCATTAAATCAGATGATATACTTTTAACGTTATCGCCTAACACTAAATGTTACCAAGTGGCTATTTTTTTTAGATCACATAAAAATCAGAAACAATAATAGGCAAAATTTGTAACGATATGTACAAAAGGAAAGTCTATGCAATAGAGTATGAAATATAGGATAGATGGTTTGGTCAAGTTCAATTATAGGAACGGAGATAACTGTGTAAGGAAAATATTAGAAATACGCCACTGAAAAGACACATAAAGAAACGCCAATAAAACATGAAATGACGATGTTAGAGAAACAATGGAGAATAAATGTGTAATACGGGAGGAGGTAAGAAAGCTCGCACACAAGTGAAATAGTGACAAGGGTGATAAAGAGGTACAGGGTATGTGGGGTGACCTTCATTCGCCTTACACACAAACGGGTATAAAGGCGTAAGGGTTAAAAAATAATATATGCATACAGTTAATAATTACACTGTAGATTAAACTGTATACGTATATTAGATTAAATTTTGAGTATACCAGATTATCCAATACTTCGACAATGGCAAGATAATTTTTTCACTAAAAAAAACATTCAATTTGTTGTTAAAATTTTTTTATCATTTGCAATATATTATCAAGAAAGTGATTATTGCAAATTTTATGTATTTGTCAGAAACTGTGTTGGCGGGTGGTTATCATTTCAAGGCTTTGTTACTAGCTGTATTATGTCATACGACGCATGGTTAAAATTGTTGCCTCAACTATGATATTCAATTTTAGGAAAGATATTAAAATAAAACAGCAAATTGAATTTGTAAGTATTAATGAATTTTAATTATTCAAAGCAGTTAATAAATATATTACAAACATTGTAAACTATAACTAGGACATCGCATAAGCCACTAAGCCGTGACTCCCTTAAATATTAAAGTACACTCTATGTGCTTCATAAAGTATTGATTAGTTGGCAGCCAGAAACATTAAATTTTAATATATCCAAAGGTTTATGCGGTTTATACAAAATGTTTACGCTTCATAGGATTAACATAACAAATAGTAGTACGTAGATGCACAATATATGGTTTATGCATTTAATATAAAAATATACAGTATATTTTATATTATACGACCAGTTTACTTTATATTCGTAAACCACAAAAGAGTAAATTATTTTGATACGTTTATAAAAAAACATTTTAATAAAATTAGTTTCAAGATTAAAGAAAATGTTAAAACTTAAAATAAAAATGTATTTGCTAACTAACTGTTTATTAACAGATAGAACAAAACGTTTCGCGTTTATTTGCCGGAAGTATTTGATAAAATATTTTATAATTCAGCGATTATTTGATAATAAAAAATTAGAGCTGATCATCAATTAGTATATATCGTACAATTAAGAGTAGGTTAACATTACTTAAAACTGACTGCTACATCAATCTCAAGTATCAAAAATGCAATTACAATTCCAAGTATCAAAATTACAATTAATGAAGAAATTTGTGTTAGTGGTTGAAATCACAATCAGAATGATCACAGTTGCACACCACTATATAAAAATTATCCTTACTTACAAGACTAACGTACAAATGATCCAAAACTATATATAGCTTCTTGTGAAGGCATTCATTTAAACCAAAACTGAAAAAACTAAATCAGAAACAGTCGTAGAGTAAGTTAAATGTAGACCTACAATTAGCAGTAACGTGAAATTTTTTCCTTGTTCCACACAACACATCACGCAAAATGTACATTGAAAAGTGATGTAGTGTACACTTTCCTTATAAGATTCTGTATAACAAAAAAAATTTGAAGTAAAAAACATTTTAAAAATTCCTATATAATGTCCACTATTAGAAACAATAATTCTATTAAAAATGTCACAAAAGTAATTTCTGTTTCTCAAGTGTGTTATTTTCGACTGTTTATTTAATAGTTCCCTATGAACGTGTAAATATAATAATTTGTTCTCCTTTGTATATTCTTTCCTATTGTGTTGTTTTCAAGACAATGTTTTAAATTAATTCAAATATATTTTTTGAAGAATAGTTTTTATAGTAGGGCTACTTGACAGATTTTCAAGATATCAAGTTTATCTACAGATTTCAGTTAATTCGCTTGTAACATTGACATGTTAGAGCAAAATTGTCTATCTAAAGACAGTCTTAATCAAGAAAATCAAGTTTGATAAACATACTTGCTTTCAATTTATTAGTATAGGGTCTACTAGTAAAAGTTATGTACAGTTGTGAATTTAACTTCATATTAAGTAATAATCTGTTAATAGATTATGTCCTCACAGAATATTAAATAACATTCTTTAACAAGTAGAGTAAGAGGCAAATGAGGAAATAAGTGATTTAAAGTGAATACACTGCACAAGAGAATCGTGCCAAGGATAAAAGGAAAAGTCAATAGTAAAGAAAGCAAAGCGGATAGGGTGGGTGGCAATATGATCGCACGAGTGAGGTACGGAAAGTTTTCAATTACCTTAGGGACGGGTTTTTAGGAAAAATAGCGATGGGCAAAAGGAAACGAGATTGGCAGAAGGGTAAGTTTGTATCTACAAGGAGCGGCTGCACTGCAGCATGAGATAGAGAAGCGATATAGGACTTTACTACAGTCAGGTCAAACGTTTCCTTCCTAACTTTTAATCAATAATTTTTTGGATATAAAAAAATTTCTGTTAAACATTTATCGGATTTAACGTAAATCATTATACAGACACAAGCTTTTAAAAAAATTAGCAATGCCAACTTTCTTTAACATTTCCTCATAAATAGTTTCTCTTGACTATACTTATTTCCAAAACATCCAATAAAACTAAACTACGATGCGAGATACACTAAGTTTGTTTTCCTTTCAGTTACTTGCGTTATGTCGACACCTGTTCACCTGTGTCGAGAAGAAAGTTTTACAACATGTGACAAAAATTTGCTTGTAAAGCACTAATATAACTTATTTTATGTACTTCAATAATCGTACAATGTATAGTGTCCGAACGTTGAAGAAGACGCGAAACCTGCAGGAGGAGAACTGCTGAAGAAGAACCGACCAATGTCTGAGGATCTCAACACACACACCCTAACTCGCAGAAAGATCTGTATTAGCAAAATTCTACTCTATCCAGGACAACCACAACCACCACGAAACCTTGCCTCAACTCCTAAATACTAGGGGACGGGACAGGACCCTGATAGGGCTGGTTCACGATCCCGTGACACGATTTTTCAATACTTCGGTGATCAACGCGACGACCCCCGAAGCTCTGATCAACAGGATCTCCGTGAAATTTCTATGGGTTTTCCTTGACCTTCTGGCGGTGGCAGGTAAATTCAACCCCTCCAGGCCAGTGGTAAGGCAGGTTACCGTTTCATTCTGCTTTCGCTGGCACCACCTTATAACTTAACCGAGTTCAAGAACGTTAGTCCGCCAAAGAGGGGAGAACAAGCGGGCAAGCCAAAAGCTACTATGGTTTTTCTGTGTTATAACCGTAAACAGCAAATGAGAGTCTCAAAAAGAAAAAGTCAAGACAATGAAACTCGAAACAACATGAATTTTCGAATATACTCGCCAATTTATTTAATTATAAGCAAACCAAGTCTTTAATTCAACATGAACTTGAAAACGGCTTAGCATATGTAGGATCACCATACCTAGTGGAAATCATCGTAAAGTAAATGATAATACGAAACGATTAACATAAAATTATTCCTGGACCAAAAGCTATGTGTAGGACAATCAATAAAAAGGTAACTTTTAAGTGCCACGTAGGGAGTGAACCCACGCGTGTCCACGCTCGCTTCCTCAGTGACATGTACACACGCAATAGGAAACACGTTTAAGTAACACGCACGATATATCTAAGTGTAGAGTAGGATGCATGCCTACACACTGCTACAATCAAATTCATTATTGAAGTACTCCAAAAGTGTGTGTACTCTTATAGCAAAGTCTCTGAAAAAGTCCGAAGAGCCACGTGAAATAAATTTAGTACTGAACTAAAAATAAAAGTCAGTATGGAACGTTTCCAGATATGTGAACATGAAACTATTTACATACAATTCGGAATGCAATAAAACAATATTTCTGGGAATTTTATACCATATAAAATAAATACATAATTCTGAAGAACAAAGTAAATGTATTAAATAGATGAAACTTTTAGATTAATTATCAAACATTTTAAATATGATGTTACTTCTGTAAGAAATATGTTGTCTGATGATTCACCAACTTTCGCGTTGCCACATACCCGTTACCTGAAGATTGGAGCTACTCTCTGTGTTACCAAACTCTGCGTGAAAAAAGAAAATTAATCGTCCCTGAGTTATTGCAAAACTAGGAAACAAGCCTTTTACAGTAACTGCCAGTAGTTTTGGCGCAGTTACACATTTATTAAATAATTTTTGTTATTAAAATTTGGTGAACAAATAACTGCAAGGCTCCTCCTTAGATACGTGTAATTAACCTGAACTGTGAAGACGGTAGAGTTGTTGAATCACTGAAACAAACTTTTGATTTATTGAAGGTATCTCTTTTCATCAAAACTAAACCCTATTTTTAATGCATCGTACAGAGAATAGAAAAGTAACATCACGTTAAGCTAAATTTGTATTGTTTACGAGCATAAATATGTGACATTTAGTACATAAAAATGGTGTAACATTAGATAACCATTAATTTTTTCCGTAATATAATATAATTCAAACGTACTGGTAGCCATTACGGTGTGTATTTAGTCTGACATTTCGCCGGTAGCATTTTTCAGATTAATTACTTAATGTACGAATGTTTTGCGGGAGGCCTATTCATAAATTTGTATATAACTGTGCCATGAGGTCAAGTGACGCAATTGGATCATGACTTCGGACACTGACATTTCCTTTTGTGTCCAGTTGTACTGTAATAATTTAACGTAAACACTGCCAAATTTGTTATTAACAACAAAAACCATAACAGAGACCAATTTTTGATCAGTGTCGTCGCTTATTATCCCCAGATAATAACATTAAAATTAAAATTAATATTAAAAAAAATAATGATAATGACGATAATGACGAGGAAGACGACGTTGTTAATGCTGATTATCTCAATCATGTAAAATAGACTTGATTACACTTACTATTCAGTTAGACATACAAATCGAAACCAGTATCCTGTCAGTACAAATTCACATACTACTGTTCGGACTATACACATGTATACATACACATATACATGCAGCATACACTAAAGCTAGTAAAGTACTCTCTGGAAAAAAGAAAGAAAAGAAACTTTAAGAAACATCTTGGGTCCTAGAAAAAAAATTACTAAATGAATTGAAATTTTATTTGAAAAAAAAATCGTGCCCTGTATGAGGTGTCCAAAAAGATCTTGTTCACTAAAAAAAGGACTGACTGTATTAGGAAACCATACAAGAATAGAGTAAGAAGGATGGCAAACGAGATCGTCACCTTTAAGAATATAAACATACAAGTCTATGTTTATAAGTAAATAAAGTCTACCAAAATCTATAAAACCTTTAACCAGGAACAAAGATGTAGGAAACAAACACTCTCAGGAAAAAAGTCTTGAAGGTGACGGATTTTTAAAGGAGACACCAAAGAAAAGTAAAAACTGTAATCTGAAGAAGAACGAGAACGAGCAAACCATAGATTGAAAACTGGCGTAGGAGTCGAGAATTCTAAAACAGGAAAAGTGCAAAATCACAGTAGGCTACATAAATAACTAAAAAGAATAAAGAAAAAAGAGAAACATTAGTAGTGATGTCAATAAACAGAAGAAGAAGAAGAAGAAGAAGAAGAAGAAGAAGAAGAAGAAGAAGAAGAAGAAGAAGAAGAAGAAGAAGAAGAAGAAGAAGAAGAAGGAGAAGGAGAAGGAGAAGGAGAAGGAGAAGGAGAAGGAGAAGGAGAAGGAGAAGGAGAAGGAGAAGGAGAAGGAGAAGAAGAAGAAGAAGAAGAAGAAGAAGAAGAAGAAGAAGAAGAAGAAGAAGAAGAAGAAGAAGAAGAAGAAGAAGAAGAAGAAGTCCCACATCAACAATCTACACCTCTCTGACGTTAGTCCAACACAGTATAATAGGCATGTAAACGGCCAACACGTGTGCCCCACATAAGCAACCTACACCTCTCTGACGTTAGTCCAACACAATATAATAGTCATGTAAACGGCCAACACGTGTGCCCCACATAAACAACCTACACCTCTCTGACGTTAGTCCAACACAGTATAATAGTCATGTAAACGGCCAACACGTGTGCCACACATAAACAACCTACACCTCTCTGACGTTAGTCCAACACAGTATAATAGTCATGTAAACGGCCAACACGTGTGCCACACATAAAGAACCTACACCTCTCTGACGTTAGTCCAATACAGTATAATAGTCATGTAAACGGCCAACACGTGTCTTCCACATCAACAACCTACACCTCTCTGACGTTAGTCCAACACAGTATAATAGTCATATAAACGGCCAACGGGTGTGTCACACATAAACAACCAACACCTCTCTGACGTTATTCCAACACAGTATAATAGTCATGTAAACGGCCAATGCGTGTGCCCCACATAAACAACCTACACCTCTCTGACGTTAGTCCAACACAGTATAATACATGACGTCAAATTAAAATATTTATCAACCGTCCGTGAAGGTACTTTACATCTCTAAATGTGTCGTCATTTAGTCGGTTCTGTGACGTTAAACTGACGACTCATTTATGTTACTTAATTGTAGGAGCTAGGTAATAAAAAAATGGATTACTTAAGAACTACAGTGACTTTGTCAATGCCTTTATAGTTTTTATAGTAAACATTAATGTAATTTTACTCGGAATATATTTTTACTGACATTAAAACGACGAAATTTTATATAAAAAAAAGTTCAAAAACATTTAAGATTATTTAAAAACGAGTAACACTTCATTGTAAAACATAAATAAAAAATAAAATTTTAACACCAGATAAAAGTTAAGTGTATTTTAAACTACGTTAACACACCTACCGTTTTGTGTTAACAAATTTAATTTACACGATTAGCTTGTTGTGAAATAAAATGGAGTAACATATGCTCTGCGTGAGTATCTAGTAGGCCTACCTTGATTTGCTGTAATTTTGGAAACTTAGTTTTCACTCATTAATTTTGTTTTACAAAGCCACAAGATGATTATGTTGCCCTTTCATTCTGCAGGAATATTGCTGCTAATATCGGGTCAACGCATTACAGGAATACCAATAAACCGCGTATGAAGTTGGACATCCCTGGGCTGTCAGAATTAACAGTGTAACCAAAACAGCATCGTAACAGTCTCTACCGCTAAGTGGAAGTTTCCTTCTCACAAGTATTGTTTTTCTGGTCATAAAAACAGGTATTGTTTAACACTTTAATTTACAACACAATTTGTCCTCAACATAATGCCTTGAGTTCCTTGTACTCGACAATGGTAGTTAGTTTTTCATAAGTGTTAAGGCATTTGAAAATGTTGTATAGTGTTAATAAATGTCATTATAATTTTGTTAATATTCATTATTGGCATAGTTTATATACTTATACATTTTACCTTATTGCGTTTACTAAAAATATTTTGAGCTTACTTCGTTGTTATTGATTTAACGAAATTAGTGTTCAAACGCTTTATCTACATACTGATGTGGTAAACCTGTTGTACAGTTAACTCGATGATAAAATGTAAATTCTTTTTTTAAACAGTCAGAAAAATATCAGCAAAAGATTAAACAATGTAAAACCAAAAGCACCGAGAAGAAACAAATGTAAATGTTTACTGTTGTAATCGAAATATTAAAAATGAAAATTATCAATTCCGACAACAGTTTACAAGTAGAATACAAAAGAATGTTTATTTTTGTTACAGTTTTGTAATTATGTAAATGTTTAGGATTACAACAACTAATAGAATATTATCGGTACAAATTAATGTACCAGAGTAAATGTGAATTTTTATAACAACTTCGAGTACATGTATAATTACATGGTATAATTTTAATTTTAACAAGTGTAATTATATATTCATGTACTTATGGCTACTTCGTAGGAAAAAGTAACTTGATTAACACAATAGACTGAACGTTTCGTCACTTTAAAAACATCGCCATACACTAACATATGTAATCCTGGTGTTGACATTCACAAAGTTGAAAACTATAAGGACTTACATAGTGTAAGGTCTGTGAGTCTCGACCGCGATATTTATCTGTAATCAGTTCTGTAATGGTAAACTACAAACATAAATATAAATTTAATTTAAAAAATTGTGTTAGTGGTTATAATCACAAACAGAATTAACACTGTTGCACACTAGTATAGTAAAATTATTCCGATTAGGACTTTAAGGTTTCACAGCTCATCGTCAGATCGGAAATCAATCGGAAAAATTTTTTTATAGTCGTGTGCAACAGTGTTGATTCTGTTACAAATATAAATATCAAAATGACCCAAACCAACAACCTATAAATGCATGACGTTAGTCCAACAGAGAAAAATATATAATGTCATCTGAACATAGATATAGAAATACGAGCTGATGCTAATTTTATCCGATCCAAATCGCGACAAAGCATTGCAAAGTTTATATTTATATAACTTTGCTTTCTTACTTTTAGCTGTACAATTATTGTCTAAAGTAGTTGTCCTTTCCTCTGAAAGATCCTGTTTATTGGCCATCATCCTCTACGGTATAGAAACTGCCACAATGTCTGAAGCTAACTTGAAAACAATAGTTGTCTTTCAGATGTGATTATATTGGTAAAAAGTTGTCAAAAAACAGGTTTTTGCATACATATACAGGAGAAGTAAAACTGAGTGACGAGTCAGCTATCCACAAACTTCAATATCTGGGTCAATGATAGCACGCAAGAGCGACACAAGCTACTGCAAATTGTTATACTGGATAGTGCACCACATAAAGACAACGAGGATCTTGGATTCAAACGTAAGTTAGCAGTTTAATTATTCATCAGGCCGAATTTTCTGATAGCGTTAATAAAATATAAAATACAGTCAGTACAGTTTTGCAATACCTCAAAATAATATTTATCACCAGCCTTCCAAAAAGACTGGTGATAAAAGGTTCGACAGGACCTTAACAAAGTTGTAACGTACACAAGTTTTATTAACATAGTCTACATACGCTATTTAAAAAATTCACCTTACTTCATTTTGAAGTATTTCTTGAAAATGTTGTCAAAAGACCCTTGTAGCACTGAATCAGACATACAGTACACATCTCATTAAATGTGGTCATAAAATCTCTAGTGAGCAAGATGTAAGCTTAAAACTGAGAAGGTATACAGCTAATATTACGCAGTCCAGTCACGTGTCACAGTAATGACAGATTGGAAATGGACTTGTATAAACAACATTATGCTTTAAACACATTAATGTTGTTAACTCTATTACAAGGTCTCTTAATCACCATCATTATTTGTGACAATATGTAACGACGTGAAACTTACTAACCTTACTTGGGCGGGAATACAAATTTATGTTTCAGGAACATTTTAGTAAACTGTCCTTCGTGCTCTCTTTTGAAAAACATAATAATGCGAGCTCCTACTAGATCAATATTTTTTTTGAATTTAAAATGTCTATAAAATTAATTTTCTATAATTTTACAACGCGTTTTATGAACGCACATACGAACGGGAATGTATATTGCAAAATTTATTGTGTCAGTCAACGTATGCTTGGAGAACGCTTAATCTTGCTACGGTATCGCGACACAATGCCACCACCCTTCGTTGGTGACATTAATATCAAATTTGTTACTCCTCTCACCCCACGAATGCCTGCCTTCTACGTGCTATATCAGTATAAGGGAAACTAACAGCGATTCAATAAATCTGTTATACAATAAAGGTATCATGTAACCTTTCACACTACACACCCCCCATCCACTTCCCACTCGTCACTAACTGGCGTGTTGGCGTCTTCATACGTATTTACGTATATACGTGGCCTATACCTGGCTGTCTACGTACCTAGTCAATTAAATTATATCCTTTTGTTATATGTCTAACTCATTGAAAGCAAACGTTACTTCTTCACACTTTCTTATCTTGTATACTGAAGGACTACAAACATTTGAATTCCCTGCTTGTGCCTAACATAAAACTGTAGTTATTGCACATACAGACCCTACGTACTACAATCCATTGTCGAACGTTTTAACTGGAGTTGCTACTTTAATCAATTGTTTTATTTTATTTTATTTTAATATCGTAATGTTCTTATTGACCTGAAAAACTGCTTAAATATATTAAAGTTTTATATCCACAGTCGTTGAGTTAGATTATATAAATTATATTTTAAATGTAAAGCCACCATGGAACTCAACGAGATGACAATAAAAGATTGCAGTAACATTTGTTTTTTGGGGGTATCAGTTATCATAACTCATTAAAACTAGCGTTTATATTGATTCCACTCCAGTACGATAAACTAACTACAAGGTATGTAGCCACGTCGCTCAGTACAAGACTAACCTGTTTTACAGAGTAGCAAACTATAACTTTGTTTATGTAATAAAAATGTAATATAATTGAGTATAATAGGAGGCTACACCTTAAAATGTTGGGGTTATTTCTATTTGCAATATTCAAGTATTTACTAGTTGACATTATCTGTTGAGGTAAATAGTTCAGATATCGCATGGTATTATGTTTGCATATTTTCACACCTTACACAAGTGTAAATGATGATATAATTTAGGACTGTCACTAGCAGTATATTTTCTTCTATTTCAAATACATATTTTTAAAAAATATTTAAGAAATATAAAAAATGTGTTCTGTGAATGTATTTACAGTGTGATTAATTATGTTATTCCTTTGGTTAATTCACTGAAATATATTAAAGGACATGTAATAAAAACTCCCTTATAATAAATGTTTAACGTAATTTAAATATTAATTTTCAACTTGATTAATGTACTAGCTGATTCCAGTAAAAATATTTATCGGAATATTTTTCGAGAAATTGCCACCAGGAAGGATAGCTGACTGCCTGGCACGGTAAGATTTTTATTGCACAAAAAAGTCTCTTCTTTGTCCTCGATGCACTCAGTCTGAGACCGTCCCCACAGTTCTTCAGACTAGACTCTCCAAAAGCCTTTCACTCAACTACATATTGGTAAAGGTAGTTAAATTATCCATGGCCTGACATTATCTAAGTAAGAAAAACGTTAGCCCCTCCGTGGTCGTTCTATACTCACAGATTGTCCCACAGATGTTGCCAAAGAGTCATAGTTATGCACGAGCCTGGGCGATTGTTTATGTTTTGTCAAAGTCACTACTGAGTGCGTGAACAGACTTACGCTTGTGGGCGAGCAGGTCGGTAGCAACCACCAGAAGGCATGTTGCAGTACGAGTACGCTACGAGCTCAGATGTCACGCGCATACGGTACTTTCGGATATTTGTCGCGTCTGCCCACACTTCGGCACCAACGAGTAAAATGGACTATACCGTTGGCATCATGAGTCGTCTTTTGCCATAGTTCGTATACTCTATGCTCCCTGTAAAATTACTTATAGAAACAGTAACCTCCGCTGCCCTAACAGATGCTTTATGGATACAGTCCTAGTAGTCCAGCTAGTTATCACGAGTTTGCTGTACAGCGTCATGCCCAGATCCTGGCCGATCTACTGATCTGGACCACTAGGTCATCCACTCTCATCGGAACAACCTTGGGTATTCTTTTTGTGGTCAACATGATGATAGCGGTCTTCGAAATCGCCAGCTTGGGCTTTAATCCATTCGTTGACTTGATGCGTAACCTTGAGCTGAGTTTTGCTTATAAAAAAATGTGTATTTTTAAAGAATTTAATAGATATACTCAGAAAAATGTATATGCACTACATTTCTGCGTTTAATATTAATTGACTGATTTGCAGTACATGCTTTAATGTTCATTACCTGTGCTTTCTGTGTTTCATTATCAGACAATTTATCAAAACCAGTTTTTTCTTAAGGCAAAAATAGGTTACCTAAAAATTATAAATTATAAAATAAATTTTTTAATCTGTGAAGACCAACGGACGGAATGGTGGAAGAAATCTCAATGATCCAACAGCAGGACGTGCGGAAGAGTCTTAGAGGAGCAGACCTCTTAAAAAACCTGGGTTCATCTGGCTCCGGATGATAGCACCCAGTAAGGGCCCCTGTCTAGAGTTACAGGTAAAACCCGGTCAACGGTCTCAAAGGCGGATGAGGCATCTCGGTTCCCAACGGCAGAGAACCTAATGGAGTAAACCACGAAAAACAATCAATTCGGACTAACAATCCGATCTTAACTCGGAATTTAATTCCTACTTTTGCACTCTATACAATTTAAATTGCAGTATGGAATGTCCGCTAAATATCTTGGAAAAGATAGTCCGCTTAAAAAGGCTTGGAAAAATCTGCTATAGAAGAAAGGGTTCATAAGATGGAAAGGGCATATGGAATAACTAAAGATATTTACAATAAAAAGTGCATATCTAAAAATGCGAAAATAACGCATTACAGTACAGTAGTGAAGCCAGACTGCCTATATGCAAGTGAATGTCTAGCATTGCATTATAATTTAGACAAACTAGAAATATTGGAAAGACGAATTATTAGGAAAATATTAGGCCCACGAAAAACTTCAGAAGGTTGGAAATTAAGAAGTAATGATGAAATATATAAAAGTATAGAAAATGTAACAGAAACAATGAGAAAAAGAAGACTATTATTTTTTAGATATTTATATAGAATGGACGACAATAGGTTGACAAACATATCTTCAAATATCTGTGAGGGAAGAAGTCAACATCAAGTTGGATTAAAGAAGTCCAAAAGGATTTAGAAAAAAATAATATACATGCAGAAGAAGCAATTGAAGGAGAAGTTTTTCGGTCAAAAGTGTTAAAAATGGAGGGAGTCCAGGGTAGGAGAAAGAAAAACCCAGGTTCAAAGTGGACTGAAGACAGGAACAAGAGACACAGTGAGAAGATGAAGGAATATTGGAAAAAAGGAAAAAACAAAGAGTAAAGAATTGAAATTGGCAGGTACGAAATTAGATGGCCGATACGAAAAAATAATTAAAAAATAAATACATTTTCAATATTGTTGTAAATAATTTAACTTTTAACTACAACTTTTGAGCTCTGAATCGTTGAAAAATCAATGTAGAGAGTTACGCACTACTACACACACTGGGAAACCTAACGTAAACAAAGTATAGTAACAAGTGTGCACAAATGTGAATACGTCTAAATTATTAAAAGAGATTTTTGATATTTGATAGTTAGGGGAGCAAAGCAGGCAAAGTGTATAACGCCGTTTAACTTTGTTAGAGGCAAAAAGAATATTCAAGGAAAATTGAATGTCATGAGAGAGAGATGCTGTAGGAATATTCGGCAAGTCTGCACATGACGTATTTTTATTAAAATACTTTTTCCAATGTATGGTTTTTAATAATGCCGTTGGCTCTATCTCTGATGCTTCTATTAAGCTTGGAAAAGATATGGTTTCCATTTACCTTGTAGAATCGTCGTTCAAACCATTTCACATGGGGCCGTATCAAAGGCGTATAGTTATTTAATATTATAAACGTAACTAATAACAAAGATATCTAAGTGTTCGTTTTCAAAATATATATATAATTTGTCTTTGATTTTGTAATTCATATCATTGTAATTTGTAATTACAATTAATTAAATTTTACACAAATCTTAAATTTCAAATAAATATGAAATTCTGAAAACGTTACTAATTTCTTTCCTCACTACGAAACACCTTTACATAGTAACCCAAAGGATAATTTAAAATTCAATATAAAATAAAGATTTACACTGGTCGTAGTTACAAGACGACGTGTGTTGTACGCACATTAATTTTATGAGGTAAAAAAGCAAACCCAACATTAGGAAAAACTCAGAAAATCATTTTAAACATTCTAATTTTACAAGAACGGATTTACTGTATGACGAAGGTGCTTTGGAGCATTTCTCCGATCTTTCTTAAGTCTGATGCTTCCGGCACTCATACGTTTTAATAGTTCTTCATTTCAAGTGATTACTTTTAGTGGCATTATTTTTATTTTTTAAGTTTAAAATATTGGCTAGTAAATACTAAAAAAGTATACACAAATAGACATTAAATTTAAAATTAAAGATTTTACATTACTGGTTTTTACAGTCTTTTGAAGAAATAGAAACTACTGTTGAGATGATATATATTAGTTTGTTTGCTTTGTAAACGTTTGTTAATCTGATATAATATTTGACCATTATAGAAATAGGTATTCAAGCGTACAGTAAATATGGCAATACCCAATAACTCCTTATTTACATTATGAACTGAATTCATCACGTTTAGTGAACTTTTACGTTAGAAATTCTTAGGTTTAAAATTTTCGTATTGTACTATTCATATAAAAGCAATAATCCTGCCCCATTAACTCAGAAGGGACACGTTATTATCTCTATGTAAGGTGACGTCAGTTCTACGTTTTAATTGTTAGTAAAATTTGGGTATTAATATTTTTACAAGTTTAGTTATTTATATAGATGTGCATACAATTTTGGCTTACCGGAAAAATTAATTAATGGCTTAATTTTTTTAACAAAAACTTCTTATAAAAATTCTATGTATGTGTAATTTTTAAAGCTGTTGAGTCTCTGTTGTTACGCTCTATCTATATGCTTTATTCCAATTAAACAAAACTAGTAATACCACATACAGTTTGAACTGCATGTTGGAATATTTATTGATAGAACTTAATATGCCGAAATAATTTGGAGGTTAAGAGAACAGATGTTTTATCTCCTGACAGAATTAAACAATTTAGTGCATATCGGTCGTTTATACCATCAAAGAATTTAGCGCATCATGGTGTAACACATATTCATCATTTACATCATTAAACATAAGGCATTAGTCCATCATTTATAATTGGTTTTACGCACCCAGATATTAATTTTTGTAGAATTTGATCGATTTATCTGAATATTATTCCTATTCCTATATGATCGATCAAATAATAGTAAATTTCTGATAATTTCAACTGACGTCCTCTTCTAGTTCAATATTTATGAATTTTACCATTTCAGTATCTTTTCTTTTATCTAACAATATACTTACGTCTGTGAACCGTACTTTCAACCAGTTAACCAGTTACTCACTTTAAAAATATTACACTAAGCTATAGTAACAAGATAATTGTTATACTATACAATAGCATATAATAACAAAGTGACGTCTGATCAAACAAATTAAATATAATTTAAATGAGACCAAGTTGAGCACTTAATTTGAGCATCCTGATAAGTACTTTATTGACTGGACAAGCAATTTCTTAATTCATATTAAGAAATGAAAAAAATTGAAAGATTAAGAGGTATTCCTCTTACCTCTACTTAATACAAATTACGACGGGGATCGAAAAAGATGAATAACAATGAACATATTAGGAAAATTTTATTAGGATAAAAATCCTCTTTTACTGAAAGGTTCACACATCCATTCGACTCTGTAATGTAAGATGGTAAAAATAAAAGGTACGTTATAATTTTTTTGTAATTTATTCAATTGTATCTTCAGATTTTCGTGAACATTCTGAGTTAAGTCTAGCTGTGAGAGTACGCGTGTGCTCGCCTGGAGTCCGATAGGCAAAACAGCCAAGGAAAGGACACACACAAAAAGTACAGAAAATTTAATATACTTTCCGTACACCAGGCTCTAGGGGAAGGGTAAAAGTTTTGTTCGAAACAAATTTTCAACCCCTCTAATTCTTCCTAACGACCTTGGATAAAACAGGTGTATATACAAAAAGCTGAATATTTACACTAGATTTGCATTTAAATTAAAACTTGATGAAATTGTTTTAAAAGTAATTTCAAAGTGACGGCGCTTTGACTCTAAATAAATTTCTTCGCTGGAATTAAACTGTGTTTGTAGTGGTTATCCAAAGACATAATTACTTCGTGTATTTTAATGAATAAAGCAGAGAAAATTTTCATTACACGATCCAGCGTTATTGGCTGGCTTAAGTAAACTTGGGTTCAATTAATTATGTTCAAGTTCGCTAAAGCATTAAGTAAAATAAATGAGAGAATAAATTTCCATAACGTAGTTTTCTAAATTCTGCAACATTTAAGGTATAATTGTATAAGCAATTTTAAAATGTAAGTGAATTAACGTTACAAAAATAACAGATTAATTTACAAGCAAAATTTTAACTACTGCAACAAGTTTTTCTAAAAGAAATCTTTCATCTACTCAGCTAGAAAATATTGTTATAGATTAATCCTGGTTTCCTTAGCTTTAATTAATTCTTTCTCTTCATATATTATACAATTTTTTCAACTTACGTTTTTGCTGATTCCACCTGTTGCAAGGCCCAATAGTAGCCTGTTTTAACATTGCTTTTTTTAGATATGTATGCGGAAACGTTCCTGAACAATTTATTTTTGCCTTTAATGGGGGGGGATACTCTACCCCTTTTGTTTGATTGCCTCTTAAAAAATCAATTATCTGTTATGTTATAGAAAAACAAGTAGTGGGTGTTGTGTAAATGTTTGTGTTGTGTTGTAAAATGTCGGGCGTTACCTCCGCGCACTTTTGTTACTTACTCTGTTGACTGGATCCTCTGCAGTGCTCTGGGTCCTCTGGAGTCCTGTAACACAACTTAATACTATGTTTTTGTGGGCGCCACTTGGAAACGTTTGTTCCAAGAAAAAAATGTGATTGATAAAATTTTTAAATCTACGAAAAAAATTTAAACAAGTCAGTTTAGCTTGGAAAAATCAGTTAAGTTTAATGATTCTTCAAAAACAAACAAATCGTCTGAAGGACTAACATTCATAGAAAAAAATTATAAAATTGCAGAGAAAAAATTTTACAAGTTATTATTATTGACAATTTTTTATATATCCAATCAAGTATCGGCTAGTATATTTCAGATTTTGACTCAGTTGAAAAGCATGAGTTTAATACGTGAAAAAATCTTTACTCTCAGGACGTGACTCCTTTGAACTACCAAGACATATCAATTAGATGCCTTACAAGAAAAAAAAAACTAAGTGATTTGAAGGTGTATGTGTGGCGTGTGAAGTACAACTGCGTGATAAAATGTAACCAGGTAACAAATGACTTTAATTTTGGTAACTCACGTTCCAATGGTTATTTATTCTCGCACTGGACACTCCTTTCGGGTAGTTTCTCAATCTCGCCTCTTCGGGTATACACTGAATCTATTTAAAGTCAAATTTTGCGATCGTTTACTTTTTCCGCACTTTTGTAAAAACGTTTGGCAGTAGAATATCGTTCAAACGCCGCCGTTACGAATCATCTGTTTAGCGTTGATTCAGAAATCGGCCACCGCAGCGCTGATTCCCATGCAGTGTTGAGGAAGGCTTTGTGTATTGTATGTTTACGTTAGGGGGAATTATTTGTCAAGTTAGTCAGTCAATGCGAACACAGCTGAATTCGTTCTCTATTTAAATTTTGGTCCCTCCTGGGCCGCTTGACGTTCTGGCTGCGTGATTTCTATTAAAATTTGCCGTATCGCTGCTCTATTTCAGCGATACTTTTGGCGAAGATTCTCGTTGAGGTTAAGTCAGTCGGTATGTCTATGTACGGGAAAAGCCTTCCTGCGTGTCTTGTCGATTTCTCGCCTCTTCGGTTTCGCCTTAGCTGCGTTGATCAGTGTTGTGTGAGATGCATCAGTTCTGGAGTTCAAGTTTCAAGTGTTTTTCGGTCGAATTTGGTCTCGCTGTTATACTAATTCAGGATGACTGTTTTCATCGACTTCCGGTATATTTGTGTAAAAATTCTTTCTAGATTGTTCGAGAATAAACGAAATGGAATGTCATAGAACAATTTTCACTTCTGTAGAAGCTTTTAGAACGAATTTCTTATTCTTCATACAAAGGATATTTCAAAAATTACTCTGGTATTTATCAAACAGTTTTACATTAGTACTCACAAATTGTATGCCATTAATACATTTATATTCCCTGTTTTTAACTGAATCTAGCGATACTAAATATGATTGGTTCCTAATTAACTTAAGTCTAATAAACAATACAATATACAACCCTCACCTTGAGTTGTTGTCATTGAAAACTCAATTTTTATAACAAAAATTGTTGTGGAGTTACTAAGTTCCTTCCACAAGCTGAACATCTAATACTACTACTTTCCTACAACAAAATAAACAGATTTTAACATAAATAGAACACAAATAAATACAATTTTATATGGCCTCTGCTCATGGCCTAGATTCTTGTCAGTTTTCTAATACAATGATTAGTCTTTTTCTTTAATATATGTATTATTTCACCACTATACACACAGAGTTTATTATTTTGTCTGTCTTTTGTGATACCTGGTTACTCTGTACATATATTATATTTATCACAAGATGACATAGCATCATTGATTGGTCTTGAGATGTCCTTTTTTATGGCGTGACAAATCTCACTCTAATTAGTTAAATTCTTTTAGAATTGACTTTACTTTCAACTGAGTTTGTTTCTTATTAAGGTATACTGATGTATTGCACCTTTCTATCTTATTTTTGTTAGTATTATGTAAGTATTTAGCCAGATATGATTATTTTTGTACTGGATGATGGGTTCCAGCCATACATGGTATAAGTAAATATTTTGCTAACTTGACTATTACAATGTTAAAGTTGTTCAGGTATATTAGCATAGTTGCTTTATATCATATTACAGCTTTGTAATGCAATTTGGTTGCATTTTGGCAACATTAAATTCATAAATTATACAATATTAGATGCCTATTGCATGTTTTTAGTTAACACTGTTTTTGGCTATTTTGACTGCTTTTTATTCATTTGACAGCTTCCTTTATTTAAGATAAATTGTTCACTATTGTCTGCTTGACAATTACATATAGTTTTTATTTAAATCTGATAATAATTAATTTTTTCATGAAATCTTGGTGTATGGTCTCAAATCCAACACATTAATATTTTTTGTCATTGCAAATATACAATTTTTATTTTAACTTAGATTCTTTCTAGTAATGTATTTAAATCATTTAATACATTTATTTTATTTACATCACATAATATAATAATGGATCATGTCCATTTATTCACAAAAAATAGTTTTTAATACTCTATTCATAGTTATAAAACTTAATAGTTATTGACTTTATTTTGGTGGATTCTGACATTATTTCTCTCTCTTATAGTGTCTTATGGTTTTTCACTCTTATTCACTTTAATAATATATATGGGGTTTTGTCTTAGTCATAGTTTGGTCGTTTTTTCAAGTTGACAGAAATAATTATTATACAAAATTACACAATTTTTTGGGACTACTTGGGTTCGATACTGTTCACCTCACCTTCCTCTTATGCTAACTTACTATATAAATGATTTCCTTTTATGGAACGTTCTGTGACGTTACAATGTACACAATTCTCTGTTATATATTATCAATACAATTATCTAATAAACAGATGTATGTATTGTGACTTCAGTGACTACACTTAAAGAAATTTTCCTTTCCCATTCATTTACATACCAAATTTAATTTTTGTCACGTGGTAACTATTTCAAGATTTTCACTACTTTCTTTTCCTTAACAAAATAATGTTTGACGACACGATAACATAAAGTATATGATTTGTTCTAAAAAAATAATAGCGGTTATTATTATGTCGAGTACGGTATTATAAATCTATTTAAATAATTTTCATTTGAGTATTTGAAAAATAAATATTTTAAATTGTTTTGAAATGAATTTAACATATTTAAAAATGGCCTTTGTGTGTTTACTTACCGGACCACTTGCAACAGATTCGGTCAAAACTAGCTTAATGTTAACTTAATATGTTATTTTACTTGCATATAAAGTATTAGAAAAATTATGTGACACACAGAAATGTTGAAAACTACATTATAAACAAAGATCTTATAAAATTATAAAAGTTAATTTATTTTAATAAACAAAAGTTTAAAAATTAAATAATATTATTAACTTAAACAAACACAAAAATTACAAAAAACATAAGACAGTTGTTTATGCAAGTATTAAAGTCTGCTATTGGTCAAATTTTGTACCCATGTGTACTTTGTAATCTAAATACTAGGTTGCGAAGCGTGCAGATGACGTCACGTTTGTTCTTGTTATCGCCAGCCGAGATTCAGACCGGCTGACTACAGACAAAATTAAGTTAGTTCTACTATAGACTCCGAGCTGATCACTCGTTCTCACTCGCCGCAGCGGCTACATACCGTTCTTTTTTCAGTATTCTTAATTCTATTAGCATGGACACCATGCGACTATTTAGTTAGGCCATTTAGGCTTTCGGGTTGCAATGCAAGCCTCCGCTTTAGTTCTATTCAATTCTACGGCACTCATGCCGTGTTCAAATCTGCACGCTTCAGCAATCAATCAATTATTTCAATCTATATTTTAATAAGAAATCAAATGTGTCGCCTTGACTCAGTAAACTATTATTTTGTGAAACATGATACAATCCACTCAATTATTTCATCACAAACCAGCAACTCCAATAGCGTTCCTAAGAACAACTCAAGAGCTTCTAAGACGCAACATTTGGTCCTCACGGGACGGATTTCGCATTCTTTGGTCCACAAGCGACCGCATTTTTGCCCATAGCGACAACATTAATATTTCATTTAATGGGCCCAAACGGCGTTTGGTTCAAGCCCCAACATTTTTAACTTGGATTGCTGACAGTTGCGTGCCTCTATTATTTTCAAAAATTACGTCACAATCAACACTACAAGATTCTGCACAGCAGTAAACCAGAGACGACGGGACACGGCAGGACAGCATTAGTTATTCTACATTGAAAAAGTTCCACAGCTTTAAAATTATGGAGAGCGGCAACATCAGGCGTCATCTGACCGGTAGAAACAAGAGGTGCAACACTTCTAACAGGATCGAGCAGCGGGATCGAAGCCAGCTTCAGCACGCCTGGATCAACGTCCACGTGATTATGAACTTTTATTTTTTATAATCTTTTCATATAATTATGACAATCTAAGTAACTTTTTTGGTACACAGTTAATAACATTTAATACAGCATTATTTATAAGTTTTACAGAAACAGATATCATTGTTAAGTGGCTATAAACTTATTATCATGTCGAATGATTTATATTGTCGATAACATTCACAACTAGTTTTAAGCAAATTAAGTGCCTATTATAGTCAGTTATATATTAAGGTACATAGATCACTGGGTCCCGCACTATATCAAATTGTAGTAAATTATTCTAAATTGCAACAACTGTTCACCTTCCCTATATCTATTTTTCGGTTTCAATTCGCATTTAAAAATTTTTGGTCATGGCTGATGTGAAGGCCTTGATAAAGAAACGCGGCACAATTAAGGCCTCCATATCTCGCGTGAATATTTTCGCGGATAACTTTAATCCAGGCATAAGCGATCATCATGCGTTAAAAATAAAGCTCCGCCATTTAATGGAATTGTCCGCTAAATATGACGATATCCAGACTCAAATCGAGGCTGACGATTCAGCTAAAATACGGTTTTACATTGCATAAATGGTTCTCCAACGATCAGAAAATAATAGCGTCGCACGTTCATTCTTCCCACGACTTTAGTAAAAATCAAACTGTGCGTACGTTAGGCATTCAATGGAACATGCACGAAGATAGTTTCTTATATAGTGTCCAGAGACATGCCAATCCCGAGGTGGTCAACAAGAGAGGTGTATTATCAGTCATCGCAGGAATTTACGACCCTTTGGTTCTCATTGGCCCTGTTACATTTTGGTGTAAGCATTTTATGCAGCGATTGTGGTTAGCGGGTACAAGTTGGGACGAACCCTTATCAGATTCATTATCTAATCAGTGGTCAGAACTTTATTCTCAGCTGGTTTCAGACACTTATTTTAAAATATCGAGGTCGATAAAGAGTTCAAACAATTGGCAAATCATTGCATTCCAGCTCCACGGTTTTACAGACGCGTCAGCAAAGGGTTACGCATGTTGTATTTACGTGCGTACGGTCTATTTAAACCACGCCATCTCATCAAACCTGTTATGTTCTAAATCTAGAGTTGCTCCATTGAAACAGATAACGCTACCCAGAATTGAACTTTGTGCATGTCTATTGTTGGCTCAGTTAGCCTCCAAGGTCATAGAGGCCTTGAATTACAAATTCAATGAATTATATTTTTATTCGGACTCAATGATAACCTTACACTGGATCCACCAGCAATCTTCCCGATGGAAGGTATTCCTCACCAACCGTGTTGCCGAGATACAGCGTCTCACTACAAGGGGCACCTGGCATCATGTATCGTCATTGGACAACCCCGCCGACATTTTATCGCATGGTTGTCTCCCTCGGATATTACACAGTCATCCACAATGGTGGCATGGTCCATCCTGGTTATCCCACGAGTCATCATCATGGCCTATCTGTGCCTTCGATGCCCATTCTCCATGCACTCATCCTGAGCTTGAGCAGGAACAACGTAAACAGGTCCAAACAGCATTGACTGTCGCATTATCCACATCTAATTATGTTGAGAACTACTCATCGCTGTCAAAGCTCATTCGCGTGTTTTCGTATTGTCGTCGATTCATCCGAAACTCTAGGATTCCCACAGAGGATAGGAACCTTTCCTTTTTAACCTCCCATGAGTTACATGGTACACTTTTGGTTTTTATTCGCCAGTCCCAGAAGTAGAATTTTGAAGTCGAAATTAAGAAACTTGAGGAACAACGCTGTATCCCTAATAACAGTAAAATTCTCTCTCTTCGCCCCTTTCTGAACAAGTCAGGAATACTACGCGTAGGGGGACGCCTTCAGCACTCTCAGCTCAATTACGAGAGCTAACACCAAATCATACTGCACCCACACTCTCATCTCAGTAAATTGATTATACAAAGCGAGCACCTTCGTTTATTACACGCTGGTGTACAATTGACTCAGTTCTCTCTACGACGGGAATATTGGATACTTAATGACAAATCTTATATACGTTCGGTAATACATAAATGTATAACCTGTTTTAGATTCCGTGCTAGGGGCGCAAACCAACTACTAGGGCAATTACCCCCCTCCCGTGTTACCCCTGCTAAACCGTTTTCACAATCGGCGGTCGACTATGCCGGTCCGATATTTGTACGTCATGGTGGGCAGCGTTCAAAATCAACTTCCAAGGCTTATATTGCCTTATTTATATGCATGACTACTAAGGCCATTCACTTGGAACTTGCCTCAGATCTGACATCAGACGCCTTTGTAGCTGCCTTAAAACGGTTTATTGCGCGTAGAGGTATCCCTGATCAGATATTTTCCGACAACGGAACAAATTTTCGTCGTGCAAGTAGCACGCTTCACGAATTATATAAACGTTTGCAGTCTAAGGGTTTTGAGCAGTCTGTCCAGGGTTTTACCAGTGCCCAAGGCATTAATTGGTCCTTTATTCCTCCCTCAGCACCGCATTTTGGCGGCCTGTGGGAAAGCGGAGTCAAGAGCGTCAAGTTTCACTTGCGACGCGTGGTAGGCGGAACCATTCTTACCTTCGAGGAATATTACACCATTTTAACCCAGATAGAGGCTTGCCTTAACTCACGCCCCTTATTCGCCATATCCAATGACTCTAGGGTCCCCGAACTTTAACTCCAGCTCATTTCCTGATTGGTTCTCCGCTCACTGCACTCCCGGAACCTGACTATTCACAAATCAATATTACTCGTTTGGGCAGATGGCAACTGCTCCAAAGATTCACCCAATCCATTTGGAACAGGTGGTCAAAGGATTACTTGCAACAGCGCAACAAATGGCGCGTTACGTCAAAAAATGTGACTCCCGGACAACTAGTCCTTATTCTAGATGACAATTCCCCCCCCTTCAGTGGAAAATCGGGGTAGTCACGAATGTTTACTCGGGTCAGGACTCAATAGTGCGCGTCGCGGACGTTCGCACCTCATTTGGTATTCTACGTCTACCCATCCATAAATTATGTCCACTTCCAGTGGACTCTGACTAATTGCATGCATTCATGCGACATGCATCATTATAACATTTATCATGCTTTCTATTTGTTGTTTGTATTATATTATTATTAAGTTTTTATTATTTTATTCCTATGTATCATTATCATGTTATGATTATATTTTGAATTTTTTGGGAATTGTTATTCCAACATTATGCATGTAAATTTTTATGTCTTGTCATTGTATTGTTAATTGTTACATATTATTGAATTTTGTGATCTTTATTATACTATTATGTACTTTTAACTATTGTGTCAGTCCTTATGTATTAAGTATACTCATACACTCATGTTATGCATTTTTACATCAATTGGATATGTCTACCATATCTCCATGTACTATTGAACTTTGATATCATTATGATAATACTATACATGTACATTATTATGTCTTTATTATTTGTATTACTATATTGAATCAGTGTTGAGGATGTTTTCTTTATATAAATTAAGGATTGTCACTTAGGTTTTGTTAAAAATTTAATATATGTATTTAATGTCCATATGTTCATGCTTCAAGAGAGATCATGTTTAGTTATGTAAAGGCTTGTTTTCATCATGATTGTTTATTTTGTACATTTTCTAGCACAGAAATTGTTTTGTTTTGCCTTTGAGTTTTCTGATAGCTTAATGAATTTTGTTACTTACAGATTTTTATGTTAGAAGTGATTTACTTTTATCCAAGGGTCAATTTAATGTATAAGGCTTTAAGTATATTATGTATTGTTTTGTATATAACATTTGATAATAATTTGTAATGTACTTTTCACAGTTAATTAAGTTACAAAATCGCCCCGATTTTGTACGGGGAGTATGGTCAAACTTTGTACCCATGTATACTTTGTAATCTAAATACTAGGTTGGGAAGCGTGCAGATGACGTCACGTTTGTTCTTGTTATCGCCAGCCGAGATTCAGATCGGCTGACTACAGACAAAATTAAGTTAGTTCTACTATAGACTCCGAGCTGATCACTAGTTCTCACTCGCCGCAGCGGCTACATACCGTTCTTTTTTCAGTATTCTTAATTCTATTAGCATGGACACCATGCGACTATTTAGTTAGGCCATTTAGGCTTTCGGGTTGCAATGCAAGCCTCCGCTTTAGTTCTATTCAATTCTACGGCACTCATGCCGTGTTCAAATCTGCACGCTTCAGCAATCAATCAATTATTTCAATCTATATTTTAATAAGAAATCAAATGTGTCGCCTTGACTCAGTAAACTATTATTTTGTGAAACATGATACAATCCACTCAATTATTTCATCACAAACCAGCAACTCCAATAGCGTTCCTAAGAACAACTCAAGAGCTTCTAAGACGCAACAGCTATAATGATGTTACGTTATTATTGAGTTAACAACAGTGAATTTACGCAATTATAAGTCGATAGTGTTTCCAATTATTCTTCGTTCCTACGTGATAGAGTAATATTCTTCTGGAAATGTAAACCACAAAAATTAAGCTATCAACAGTATGACTAACTCTTGTTTCAGCCACATGATTTTGGTACTTTGTAGAGTGTGTATTATCCACAGACCATTTTCAGTCTGGTTTGAGAATGTCATGAACATTTGTATTAGGTCCGTTAAAAGTCACACAACGCAACTCCACAATATGTATTCTACCGGGTTCGTTTTTACCTAGTATCCCGTGAAACATTGATACGATAGTTCACTGATCGTCGTATGGTACAAAGGAAATAAATAATAAACCAATGAAATCACTAACTACCGGCTTTAATGAGTCACAAATAACAATTTGAAATCAACAAGACCTCTCATATAGTAAGTCAAGTGAACTTCGGCCACACCAAATAATAATGTCAACTATTAAGAGTCTCACACTAATTATAACACAATAATCAGTTTCTACAACAAACACTTGATAAATCACCCGACGTAACTAACTAACGCGACGGCTGTTGTGTTAGACTGAACTGCATTAGACTGAACTCCAAGTCTCTGATGGAGGGGATAAAATATGCGTGATTGTGTTGTGTGTGTGTCTGTGTTGGTATTGTTTGTTTGTCAAGGCCAATGATTCATCAGGCCTGTTCACAGTGCAAACTGGCATCCATCACAAAGGCAGACTAAGAGTTTGTAATATTATTTCAGTCAGCTTTTTACTGTTACGATAGTTCGTTCGTAGTCCTTCAGCCTTTCGACTGGTTCGTACCCTCCCCGCATATACCCGTGGTGCGTGTGGTACTGAGTCTCTCACAGGTATATGGGACCTACAGTTTAACGCCGGATCCGAACGGCAATTTTTTTTTTGGGGGGGAGGGTTTATACTAGGCAGGATACCTCTCGCTGGGTTGCCATTACCTTGCGAGGGGGAACGGTCGTATCTAAATCAGATGGCCCCTGGCGGGAATTGAACCCGCGCCGACAGCGTAGCAGCGTCACACGCTAGCCACTACGCCACGACCGCTCCGTTACGGTAGATAGTGTATTTAAAGTCTACGTATTATCGGCATTGTGTTTACAACTTAGTCCTTTTCAAGTAGTTGTGTTATAGTAACATTAAAAATACGAATTTGTAAACTATCGTGCCTGCTGTTAAAAAACTCCTACCTATCGTGAAAGAAAATTTCCTTTTTCCATGGGGCGCTAAATCATTAACGCGAGTGCTTAAAATTGTGGGATTCAAATGGAAGAAATGTAGAAGTAAAAGAAAAGTGGTAACTGAAAAACCAGAAATTGTAATGATGCGTTACAAGTACCTTGTGCAAATTAAAAGCTTTCGGGAATCTGGGAGAAACATATGTTTTTAGATTAAACATGGGTTGACAGTAAAATAACCGTAGATAAATGTTGGCAGTCAAATGAGGTTTCCGGTGTGTTACAGAATTACAGTGCGGGTAACAGATTAGTGATTTTACATGCGGGAAGTAAAAATGGATTTATTTCAGGTGCTAAACTTTTGTACAAACTTGGGAGTACTAGTGGTGACTATCGTGGGCAGATGAACTACGAAAATTTTAAAAAATGGGCTGAGAATAAGTTGTTTCCAAATATTCCGCCGGAATCAGTAATAGTTATGGACAATGCGCAGTATCATTCTGTTGTAGCTGAAAGGATTCCAACAAAGTATTGTACGAAACTCAATGTGACACAATTTCTGAGAAATAAGGGTATTAATTGGGATGAAGGTGTGAGACAGGAACCTCTTTTTCAAATTATTATAGAACCCCATCGGCCTTGAGAAAAGTAATACAAGCTTGACCAATTTTTATCAAGCAAGGGTCACAGTGTTGTACAGTTCCCTCCATATATGTGTGACCTCAATCCTATTGAACTTGCCTGGGCAAAAGTTAAAAGCTACATACGAAATTGCAACACTCATTGAAGTCTTAATTTTACGGAATTGACTGAAATAACTGAGCAAGGAATAATTTCGGTAACTGAAAGTGACTGTGTAGGGTACTGCAAGAAGGTTGAAGAGGTAGAGGACTACTACTGGGATAGTGTCAGACGTTATTGACAAGATTATTATCACATCAGGTTCGGATGATGATAATATCAGCAGTGACAGTGGTGACAACATAGACAGCAGTGACAGTGACCCTGATCGCAGTTTAAATACTGACAGGGAAGAGGAAACAGATGGGGAGTTAGCTCGCCCTCTTTAAAATGTAAGTCAACTAGTACATTTCGAAATGATAATCTATGTGAAATTATAATTAGATTTTAATACTAATAATATTTAACAGTGCCAATTCTTGTACAACATATAGCGTCACAGTTATCTGGCTTAATGATCAATGAGAGGAAAGTGAGCGTCGAGTGAGTTTCGATAATGCATGTGAATCGGGATTTCTCGAAAGGTTTAGAGGGTGCTTTGTACACGGCCTTGACAGAGACACGCACCTGCTCGGCTAGCCAAGAAACGTGTAGAACTACACTCTCGACTGATCGAGAGCGTTCCGTCGTAACAGTATTTGTTGTTGTTGTTGTTGTTGTTGTTGTTGTTGTTGTTGTTGTTGTTGTTGTTGTTGTTGTTGCTGTTGTTGTTGTTGTTGTATTGTGGACATATAGAGTTGACGACTTGAAACTGCTACAATTCAGTTCCTTGTAAGTTAATTATAATTAGAGTCAGTAGTTTATAGGCCTACGATGTAAAGTCTTTACAATCATCATTCTTCAGGCTTCTTAAATTATCACAAGCTTATAACTTCAATCGTTATGGATGTACAGAACTATTAACCATTAATCTGATGTGACACACAGCCTTCGAATGGTTTTAAAGACAGACGTTTGTCTTAAACCTCTTGAATGTTTTACAATCTTTAAATGCCGTAAAAGGGAAATTGGTACAATTTAGTAAATAATATTTAACAACTACCTTTGCACCCATTAATGTTCTCCGCTGATCCTTTATCGTATCTAGCTGTATGATTACTATTTCGTTACTACAGTACACACACTGACGTGTAGTGAGAACTGGAAAAGCAAAACCATGAAAACCAAACACATAGCCATAGCGACACACGTGACAGCGTCAGTTGCATATGGTGCAACCGAATTTGTTTAGGCACTCACTGATTTCAGTGATTTATATTACTTTGTACACACGAAACGGGAACGGAGAGAGGGGTGCATGTTTTGCTTGGTTGTGTGGGGAGGTTTAGTGGGTATGTGCAAAGCTTGCGGGTTCACGTTCTACCAATAAATCATTGCAGCGTTTCAGTTTTGAATTCACTATCTCTATTTAGTAATGTATTCTCGCATATTTTGCGCATTCAGCATCTGCTTTGATTTTTGGACAATACCAGCATACACAGTAAATTTCAGTGCCCGTTCTTTGCACATTCATGCGTTTCTTAACGCTCGAGTTGGTCATACTTATTATGCTAAATATTTCTCTCTCTCTCTCTCTCTCTCTCTCTCTCTCTCTCTCTCTCTCTCTCTCTCTCTCTCTCTCTCTCTCTCTCTCTCTCTCTCTTTCTCTATCTCTCTCTCTCTATCACACACACACACACACACACACACACACACACACACACACACACACACACACACACACACACACACACACACACAATAAAGCTCTCCAATTTCCGTAATATTGGGTATAGTTATTTTTCCCTCATAGTATAAGTGTGTGTTTATTACGACCTATTGTTATTTACTAAACTATTAGAATTAACGTTCAAATATGGTGAAATATGGTTATAATGTTTAAGAAAAAATTAAGTTATACTTTTTGACGATTTATAACAAATAAATTAAGTTCCTGCAGAGACTTCAAGAATATACATGCAGAGACTGATTATATACATGATATAGAGTTAGTATGTGGTCAGCTAACTTGTAATTCACAAATAAAGAAAAAATGATAACACAAAATTAATGAAAGGAAAAATACATATTCCCTGACTCAGCTCCTTAACAAAATAATCACATTCCTAATTAAGACTTATTATTTTAAGAATGTGTAATTTTTGAATGAGGTCAGCTAAACAGTCTTTTAAAACTTACTATATAACGGCTAAATTTAATACCATATACAAGTATGTTTTGTATTTTATATATAATTTTGTACCTAAAATATCTGCTCGGTAGCCTGCTGTGGTTATCCCAATCCTGTGGCACTTCAGGAATGAGGTTTACGGATTCCTGTGAGCGATAAACTATGTGCCAAAATAATTGTTTTGAGACGTGGGTAACTCGTCACGTAATCTTACTGGCAGTCCTCAAACTTAGGAGGCTTAATGAAAAGACCAAATAATCCCTGTAGAGTAGCGGTTTACAACGTGAAGTAAGTATGTTTACCCTTAGGGCACCCAAAGTAAATTTGGTAACAGAGAAGCTACAAGTTTCCTCGTACAAATAATATTATCTCTACATAGACAATTTTAAATTATATTTTACTTATAAGCTATATTACACCCCTAGTTTAAACTTTTAAATAGTGACAAGTTTTTCACCTAATTGGGTATTTACAAACTATTTTCTAATATTTGTATGAAGTTACATTTTACGATTCCGTTCATATAACTATAACTATTTCCGTTCATATTCACGAGAAGTCACATTAGATGTGTTTGAAGTCATCAAATTAATTTTTTGATCACACATAGTACCCGTTAAAATTAATTGATTCAATACATTTTCTAATTAAAAATAAATACATATTATTGTTATTTTGCTAATTGTTTCGTACTGGGCTAGTGTTTGTAGTGTCTGCACCATTTTCAAATTCTATTTTACTTTCACAATGGTTAGATGCAAAGGTAGCCTACAAAAAGAGACTAGCGGTTTGGGAAGAAACGGTTGAAATCGAGTCGGCTTGGGAATATATCTGACTCAAATAAATAATAAATTAAGAAGTACGTAAGGTTTGCTGAAACAATTAGCTACTTTTGAAAGTATTTCAATAAGTAGTAATCTGCATTTTAAACTGCAATACGCACTTACATGTGAATACAATTATGGTTAAAGTTTACTAACTAAAACTAGGGTGCAGTATAAAATAGTTTAAGGGTAATACAATAATAACCTTGCTGGCAGTATTAGCAAGAAAAGTGAGAAATTACCAATTGTGATAAACAAAATTTCTCTATGTTACTATAATGATATAAACTATTTAAAAATAATTTAATTGTTTAATAAGGCGTTGCCAATATTAATTAACTATTTTTAAATATGGGAATATTTTTCCTTGCTAAAGAGTATGTTTCTGTAAAGTGTATAAGATTTCCGAACATTTACGACGGGTAGGAAAGAAACTGTTTCTCCGTTGCTGCATACACGACATTTAGGTAAAAAGCCTAGTTTGTGGAATGAGATCTTATACATCGAGCATCTCATCTTGTCAGACTACATTGAGCTGTTCGGTAATATTTGCCAATGCGGTAAAAGTATTACGTAATACGGAACGTTCTACAAGTTTCTCGAAATTCCAGCTGTAATGTGTGTGTGCGTACATAATGCTGCTACGCGGTGAAAGACAATTACGCGTCAACTATCGTGTCTTTACGAGACCATACCGGTTCGCGCGTGCTGTGTTCAAGGCCGCAATGAATTACGTTCTAGTGTTTTCTAGTAGACTCCTATTAACGAATATTCCGGAACCTCAGCGTGGTATAATTTCAAGTACTCAGCGACGCTGAGTTCAGTTATTGTCGGGCAATTACTCTGTGCATTCAAGTGGTTATTAGTGAAAAGTAATTATTGTGGCGAAGTGTTATGTATTTTATAACCGTGCGGGACAATTGTAATACAATTGTGTTTTATATTAGTTGACATTTTATTCCGTGTGAACAATTTTTATTTGATTTGTTGTAAGAGACTATCTTGTTGATTACAAACTGTTTAGTTGTGATAATTAAAGCTGGTGATTAGTGATTTAATTGGTGTCTTGTATTTTGTTTTTAGTCCAGTCGCCAGAGATTTTGACTTGATAAAAAATTGGGGCAAAGCAATATTTGGTGCACGTGTTAAATAAACGTTAATAATTAATATAAAAAAATCTTTGCATGCTTACCTTTCTAGGGTTTTCTGAAAATGGTCTGGAAAAATCGTAAAGACAGATTTTCTTAAAGCACTCCGTAAATATGTACAGTTGGAAGAAATAAAAAGGTGTATATTGAAGAGCAAACAATTTCCTTCAGAAAGTCTCCTTACATACTTTTACGTTAATGGAACTGTTTTCCTGAAAATTGGTAATGATGAGCGCTGCGTTTTAAAAAGAGCGTTTGCCCCCGATCTTGCGTAATTCGCTAAATTAGCCAGGCGCGTCTATTCAAAAATATCATAACTTTCTTTAATCTAAGCATAGCCAGTTAAATAAAGGCTAGTTTTGAAGGGGAACAGTATAGCTTTCAAAATTTGTTGATTTTTACATAAATATTTTATTTGAACATAAAGAATATAGTGTATAAATATTTACTGTAGATACAAAAAGAAGTGAAACCACAAAATTACAAGTACTATACAATAAAATTTAAAAAAATAGTAGTTTTTTACTAATTTACCTTTAAAAGAGATAAACTTTTTATTTTATAATAATGAAAAATACTTTTGAAGTTGTTATTTAAAAAAAAACACCTTTTCAAAAGTGAGTATTTCGACGTATTTTAAATTTACTCGAAAATTCAGAGTTTATCTGCCTTTATTAATCTTAAAAATAGAGATATCGAAATACAAAAAATTGTATTTGAAAGCTGCAAGTGTTCTGCATCAAAAACTATACTCATGAAAATTAAAATCATTTTCGAAATTAAAAAAAATAAATAAAAATTGTGTATACTAAAAAAAGGTGCCTCCTTTGCGTTACATACATGTATCTTTTAAGTGGGTTTATTTGAGTACTTGAAATTAACGTTACAGCTACTACAATACTAAATCTATCTATTCATGTTATTTCTCTTACCTGATTATACCTATACTCTAAAAACAAGACCCTAGAAAACAGGTAAAATTTTTAAACGGCGCGGCGTTCTATTCCCCTCGAGTGTGCAACTGTAAATGTAGCTGCGCGCGCAACACCCGTTGTTGTGGTGTGCCATACAAACATCTGCTATACAAGAACGGAGCAGTAACGCAGTTGATATTTCTTCAAAGGTTATAATCAAAACATTACAAATATTTTTGTTTTTATCATATAAAACAGGTAAAAAAATTGCAGTTTAAAGTTTTTATTTACACTTTTTATACATGCTAATATTTATTTATTTGTGAGCACGTGTAGTGGAGTCAAAATAAAAATCAAATGTGAATTGTTTTGGGAGTCGATTTTTTGTGTGCTAAATTGGTTAATGGGATCAAGTTGAGCTAATAGTTAAGTTTTGTGTAAAAACAACCCGTTTATTTTTTTATCAACAATTTAAGTTGCAAAATAGCGTTTTTATAAATATCTTTGGACCTAACAAGCCGATTTTAATGTGATTTTTTTTCAGTATTCTATAATAAATTAAGAACATTTCTACCCTTAATACGGAAGTCGATGTTATTATTATTGTTAATAAATAAATAAAGTGGCGATGGCGTTTATAAACAAATTGCTGTTGTTTTAACACAAATTAATGAAAGTTGATAAAACTTGAGGGAAAGGTAACCTTTGTGGAGTACTATAAACCCCAAAAATTTCATATTGAAGTGTCGAATATTACCTCAAAAAAATCGCAATTCACAAAAAAACTTTGAGTGCTCATAAAGTACGGCAAGATTGTGGCACAAAGGTGTACGACGGCTTAAATTAAAGCTTATTAAAAATCCTTTCGGGTGGTTAATTAACAAAATTTTTTGGCCTTTCTGACACCATTTTTTGACCATTTAAAAAAATTAAACGTAGACATGGATAGCCTCAAAAAAGATGAAAATGAAGAAAAAAGAAAAATCTGAAAATCTGCAGCAGCAATTATTCGAAACGATGTTAATCTGAAGAAAATTAATACAGAATTTTATCCTCCAAGTAATAATATATTCCAAAATTTTAATGAGAATATCCCAGAATCCCTTCAGTTTCTGATAGAAGAAATAATTTTAAAAAATAAAAAAGGTGATATTAGGTCATATGAAACAAAATGCACAGCAATTACTCGTTCAATTATGAGTTGCATAAGACCTAGAACCTTTCTATCACCATTGCAAGTTGGTCTGTCTGTAATGTTGCACAGGAAATTTGCTTCAAAACGAATTATAGATATATTGTCGCATCTGGGAGTGTGTTCATCATACAAAGAAGCAACACTTTATGAGGATAGTGTATTGCTTAGTCCACGTTCTCCATGTAGATCTGGTTGTTTTGCACAATTGGCATTTGACAATTCAGATATTAACATCAATACTATAGACGGGAAAAATACTTTTCATAGTATGGGAGGTATTATGATTGTAAGTCCCAGAGATTGTTATTATAACAAAGTTCCCTTAAAACGATTGACAGTTAAGCCTACTGGAAAAGAAATTAGCAAAATTGACAAAATACCATTCCAAATTTTTGAAAATATTAATACACATGCACTCCAAAACATTGTTTTTGAAAAAGTAGATAACCCGAGTTTTAATAATATAGATTTTTCTAATGCTGACTTGCTTTGGATTTATGGAGTGACCAAACCAGGCATTACTGGCTGGAATGCCTTTATGTCCAAGCTTTTGGAAAATATGACGTATACATTATCTAGAATTGTTTGCTTGCCTTTTGTACACTCTCCTCCAACTGACAAAAATACAATATACACCGTTTTAAAATACGCTGTAAAACTAGTGAAAACTTAAATCTATTTAATTGTTTTGTTACTTTCGATCAACCTTTGTATCAGAAAGCGTTTAAAATGGTCCAATCCTCACCTGATGATGATATACATAATGTAATTGTTCGACTTGGAGGATTTCATCTGCTTATGTCTTTTCTTGGTTCAATCGGTTATGTGATGGCAGGAAGCGGTTTGAAAGAAGCATTAAGCTGTTACTATGCGCCAGGAACTGTAGATAAGATGTTAGATGGCCATGCTTATGCTAGAGCAGTACGAGGCCACACATTAATTTGGATAGTTTTGTGTAAAAAGATTATTGAGGAAATGAATCTTTCAGAAGTTGAATATTCAAATATGAAATCTTTACTACAAGAATTTTTAGATGACAATCTTACTTACAAAGAAGTACAAGATCATAATTTTTTTAACATCTTAAATGGTAAATTTCTAGAAAAAATTATTGAAATTGAGGAATGCGGTAAAACTGCAAAATTATGGATACAATACATACGAATGATCTCTATTGCAAAAGCATTTGCGCGCTCTGAAAAAATGGGTAATATAAAAATTCAATTACAAGTTATTCAGCAAATGTTGCCATAGTTTTATGCGACTGGACATTTTAATTATACGAAATCAGCCTTATTATATGTACAATATATGAATCAATTTATAAAAGAATCTGAAAAACTTTTCACCTCAATGCAAAACCAAAATGTAATTCCAGAAACTACCGCTTTAAAAATTAAAGAACTTCAAAATTTTATAAATAACAGATTTTGTACTGTAAGACGAACTGAGAAATTCTGGTCAGGAACTCATACTGATATGACAATCGAACAGGACTTAATGAGAGTCATGAAAGTTGATGGTGGTATGATTGGACGGGGAGTAACTACCAGTACTGCAAATAAATGGATTTTAGCGATGCCATATACACATGATATCTGCGAAGAAGTAGAAAATTTTTGTGGTATACAATTTTCTACTTCCGATCAGCATGTAGATGCTAGAGATTCTCGAATAAAACGAGATACTGAAGATATTCTCAAAATAAAATCCTGGTTTGATTGTCACGAGACATTTCCTTATCAAGATTCAATAATGTCTATATCTACTGGAGTTACTGGCGGTAATAATATTAACTGTCATAATGCTTTTGAGGTTGGAAAAGCAGGGTTAGAAGAAGTTGCTGGTACAAACTTCCATAAAGTTTCGTTTAAACGAAAAAATAGAGTACTGTCATTAAAAAGTGTTAATAGTAGTCTGAAAATTCAAGAGGAAATTGTCCCTATAGATCCAATGTTTATATTTCAACGCATTTGTGTAGCAAGAAAAAGTGACGACGAATTAAAAGATTACATGCGTTATGAACTTGCACCGTACCCAACATCTATGTTTTACGAAGGTGTATTTCGGAAAAAAGATAAGTCTAAACTATATGATATGTTTGAAGTGGACCGCACTGAGATTAACCTTGAAGATTGCATTTACGTCATTGATGGTGGTATGTTACTGCATAGAGTAGTATGGTCAAAAAATGACAAGTTCAAATGTATTTTTCAAAGATACGTAAATTATGTCAAGAGACACTTTGGATCAAAAGTTACTGTAGTTTTTGATGGCTATACAAACAATTCTAACAGCATCAAAGCTATGGAGCGTTATCGCCGTACCAATCAAAATTCCTCTTTAGATATTTTATTCTATGAAGATATGTGTGTCACAGTGACCCAAGAACAATTTCTTTCGAATAAAACTAATAAAACTCGATTTATTGAAATTCTAACGAGATATTTGGAAGAAGAAAGCTAACGTTAAACAAGCTGACGATGATGCAGACTTATTAATTGTGAAAACAGCCTTAGAATTATATGATAAATTATATGCACGTCAAATTGTTACTTACATTGAAATTCCCTTTAATTTGATGCCCCACGTGCGGTATTTTCATATTTTCCATTTTTGACATCACCCCGCCGCCAATTCCACTAATTTATTGAGCCAAAAATTTTTAATAGTGCGTATATGCATGTCACATATGGTATTTCATATTTTCCATTTTTGACACCCCTCCATTACAACCCATTTATTGAGCCCCAGGGCCCAAATGTATTCAATAGTACGTATATGCATGTAAAATTGTTACTTGCATTGAAATTCCCTTTAATTTGATACCCCACAGTATTTTCATATTTCATATTTTTCATTTTTGACATCCCCCCGGGCCCAAAACACCTATCTTATGTTGGTTCTCCCATTGCGTAAAAAATTTGTGCCAAGTTTGGTGGAAATCGGTCCAGTTTCATATTTTCCATTTTTGACCTCCCCCAAAACCACCCATTTATTGAGCCCCAGGGCCCAAGAATTTTCAATAGTGCTTATATGCATGAAAAATTGTTACTTGCATTGAAATCCCCTTTAATTTGATACCTACATGCGGTATTTTCATATTTTCCAATTTTGACATCCCCCAGGGCCCAAAACACCTATCTTATGTTGGTTCTCCCGTTGCATAAAATATTTGTGCTAAGTTTTGTTGAAATCGGTCCAGTGGTTTAGTAGGAGGTGTGAAATATAAATACACACAATGACTTTTATGTATATTAAGATACACATATTTAATAATATTATTCAACAGAGGAAGATTTGTTAAAATTGACCATTCCGTCTATCGATTTAATACTCCTAACGATGAAATAATAACAAAATCGTTATTTTGATTTTATTACTATTAAAATTTGAACTATTTTAAACAAAAAGAATGAAGACTTTATCATGATCCAATGGTTTATTTAGTAGTAAGAAAAGAAATTCACGGAATGTAAACGTTTTTATCGATTTTACCGCGCGCTGCCCTTAAATAAGGTTTTTTTTAAAAGCCTGACCTTATAAACATGCAAAGATGATTTTAAACCGATATTTAGACCTTTTTCAATAACTATACCAAATATCACTTTGCCTCAATTTTTTACGAAATTTTACCATTATTTTTACTCTGGCGACTGGACTATTTCCACTGTACCTACGACGATCAGTGAGACCGTTGTATCAATACTCTACCAGTATTTTGAAAATATTCTACACTAATTTACATGTAAGAACCTTTGATAAAGTATTAGTAACATTAACATTAACATTTACACACTCATAAACGAACTGAACTTAACACGCAGGCCGACTCCTGATTGATATTAAACGTATTGTCGTATTTTCAGATAAAAGTGCCAATAGTTTCAACCCTTCAGAGATCAGTAACCTCGTTCATTGTATGTATGAATACAATAAACCCTTCGTAAAACCAATATATTTTTTAACACTTTTAAACTCTTTTCAGCCGATTAATGCTCATTCGTTTTAATTATTGAATACATGAGTTATAGAATGTGCAATGCACCTTTCTTTGGAATGAGCGTAGATTTAATTAAGATGTTAGATTTAGTTAATGTTAAATTTTTAAAGAATTAAAATGTATATATCTTATCAAACTGACAAAAAACGACAGATTTTTCATATGAAATGAAATTTGTAGTTTTCAACATTTTCAGCCCTACAGTGTTTAGTAACAGCTTTTAATAATACTTATTGAATTTCGTGTTAGAATATACGTTACGAAAAAAGTAGTGAATCATAAGTAATTAATAATACCTTTTAACGGATAATATTAAAAATTGATGAGTTTCTGCAAATACAATATACTTAAATTGTATAGCTTAAAGTTTAAAGTTTATACCATTTTAGATATTGTCACAGACAAATTATTAAAACAGAAATGGTTTATTTTAGGTTCATTCGTATGAGATTATAAGGATTTGTATGAAGTGTAATACTGATTTTAAACAATTATAACATGTCTAGTAGATGACAAAATTTGAATATCATACAAACCTAAAAGAAAGGTTACGAAATCATATTAGCTGCTGCCATTGGCAATAGATAAATCAGAGGTACATGAATAAAGTAATTGTAATGCTAATTAACACACCTAACAAGAAATTGATGCTTCGATATCATTCAATGAAGTCGAGAAGTATCTAAAAAGAAGTAACTGAATCAGATATGGTGTACAGTATTTTGAATACCAGAAATTGTTATCCCTGTTGTAATTAAAACATTTTCAAAAGAAGTAACTTCATTTATTCACTCAACATTGGCAAGTCCTTTTCAAACGTGCCATTTTAACACACAGCATTCAGTGGTAAGCTTTTGTTGGTTCTGAAGGTCTAAAGCCAATATAAATTTTTTCACATATCTAAAATTTACTCTTAAATTTTTTTAAAATCTGAGAAACGTTTTATGATAATACAAGTACAAAAGTTTATATGTGGTTGATAAGTTGAAGAGTAGCCCAGAAAATTTTACTGATACGCAGCGTGCAGGACGACCAATTGAAATTTCAACTTCAGCTGTGGAAATGACACATTAAAATGAGACAGCCAAGTTATATGAGAGGACGCTGATGATAATTGTAATACAAGCGTTGGTACAGTTCATTGAAACCGAAATACCGTAAAACAAGAGCAAGATGGATTCTGAGAGAGCTTAGAGAAAATTACAAGACCATCAGACTCCCATTTATAGGAAAAGAAAAATCTTTACTTGAGAAAAAGAAGTAAATTATTAGCAAACATTTTGATTTATAATGAGACCTATACGTATTTATCATTATTATTTAGAATCTAAACAACAATATGTGGAGTGGAAGCTTCTTATTTTTTCGGTAACAAAAAGCTATTTTAAGAGCTAACCGTCAGCTAGACTTTGCCCCCATCTGGCTTGCTTTTTATTGCCGTTATGAAGATTCTGTGTGGAGTCAAATGTCGCAAAAACGAAGATGTTATCACAAACGTAATAAATTAACTTAGGTTTTCATAATATAAATTCTTTGCTGCAGTCGTACAAAAAGAGTAAAGCAATGGGATTGATATATAAATAAAGAATGAAATTTTGTCAAAAAAAAAGAGAAATTTTCAAATTACTTGCAGAACCTTTATAGAAACAATTAGCCCTTTATAGAAAATAATGCGTTTCCTATATTTATTGGTTTTTTAGTCGCACTTTGTTAAAATGTACATTTTTACACGTGATAAGCACTTCTCTTAATCTGCTCTCCTCTCTTGACCTTACATTCGCGTGAGCTCTCTACTGATACCGATTTAGTGCGTGTTTGTGTGTATAATATATGTATGCGTACCATATGCGTATTTGTTCACTGCAAATTCTCCGGTATCAGTAATTTATATTATTTATTGGCAATACGCCCTGGCATCGGAAATTTTTGCACTGACACGATACTGCAGTATGTGTTTCGTGTGTTCGTGTCCGTGCTCTGTGTGTGTGTGTGTGTGTGTAATAGGGGTAGGGGTTAGTGGTCGGATAGTGGGTGAAAAGCTGGTGGAGGGCGCACGTGTGATGAATAAATCGTTCGTTATGGATATTCCACCCTAGTCAGCTTTTTTCGCCGTCTATCTATATTTATTATTTTATAACGTAGTCTTCTGCACATGAAGCGACTTTCTTGTGATTTATCGAATATCCATGGTATATTAAAGGTAATACGTTTTCATACTCTCATAGTCCCATAAATTCACTGTTTCCCTACTAACATGAAAAATGTATATTGACATTGCTTGCATGAATTTAATGAATATCTGAACGCAGAACGTGCAGAAAAATAAGTAAATATAGTTTGCAATATAAATATATGTGCCGACACATGAATACATTTGCAAATATAGCCATATTTTATTTTTTATTATTATTTCTGCAATAATTATACTTTTTCTGAAGCCTGACTCTAAGCATTTTAGCTAGGTACGTATTCTCTTCATATGTTGTATGCAACATAAGTATGCATTTATTTTAAGTATTTACAAAATAAGTATTGTTACGACAGTCTCACGGAGCGTTGTATTTGAACAGTGGAAGCAGGATAACTGACACCAAATGGAATCACTATTTAGAACTCAATTGCAGTTAAACATTTAAAAAGAAACAATAAACACGTGTACAACAACATTTCTAGCTTACAACTAGCCAACACACAATAGTGCAATAGACAATAAATATCGTCACTTATTTAAGTGCTACGCTGAATAATATAAGCCATCAATTTACAGCCTCCTCATATTGCAACTCACAAGTCGCAACGACAATAATTTCGATAACGTCTACAGAATCGTAGATCCAAGTTGACTCACTCCGCTCCTGAATTCGGTATTTATGCCTCCCACCCCGCTTCGTGGCGCCTTACGTGTGCGAGGAAGTTAATCTGGACCTGGGAGAGTAATGGACTATTACTGAAAGGCGCGTCTAGAATAATAGGGAAAGTTCGGCTAATACGACCGCTCACGCGACGCGTGCTAAGCGTCATATAGTTACACACAGCAACTACTATCTCATCGTAACTATTGTTAGGGATGTACGAGGGATATCCAGAAAATACGTTCCGTTTTTATATATTGCCGTGGCATCAATGCCGTCACGCTGTTGCACACGTGCGGCCAGATTGTTGATTCGTTGGCAAGCCAACAACGCTATTTGTAAACAACTATGCACTGAGTAAGCTATGTTGGAATCGTTTATAATGTCGAAGAAATTTGAGACGCCTGTCGCTTGTGAAAGTAGGTATGTGACCCAGTGCTTAAATACAAAATGCATTAAAACAATTAAAAATTACTGTCAGATTTCCTATGTTTATGGAGAAGAAGCAATGAGGGACTCAACAGTACCAAGATAAATACGCCATATTAATAAATTACGCCGAATTTTTCACGACAATTAAAGGAGCAGGTGACCGCCTTTAGTAAATGACGACATTAAGTTGGCCATTAAAGGGAAGATTACACACGAGAATAGGCGATTCACTAAGACGTCACTCTCCCTGAATTTTCCAGACATTTTTCGTTAAGTTCTTTACGAAATTGTGTCTCAAAAATAAACTACTGAAAATTGTGTGCACGCTGGGTTCCAAAGATGCTTATGGAACAACACAAAATGAAAGGGTAGGAAAGTCCATTGACTGTTTTGCTACAACTCAGAGAGGAAAGGGATGATTACTGAGCCTTATAATTACCGGGGACGAGACATGGGTGTCACATGCAAACTCTGATCAAAACAATAATTCTACGGCGTGGAGGCAGACTTCTTTGCCCGCAAAGAAAAAAAACGCAAGACAACATTTTCCTCCCGCAAAATCATGTGTACAATCTTGTGGGAGAAAAAAAGTTTTCGCTTACGGGTGTCATGCCTCAAGGCCCCACAATCAACTTGGATGTCTATTGCAAAACGCTTAAGAAATTGCGTAGTCAAATCCAGAGCAAACGACGTTGGACATTTGCAATGGACCATGCCACACACTGCCGCTACAACGCGCAACATCTCTTCACAAAGATTGGCTGGCAACAATCTCGTCATCCGGCTTACAACCTCACGCCAACTGAATATCACCTTTTCAGAAATATTTCCTTGGTGGCCAGCGGTTCATAACGACAGTGATGTCTAACAACTTGTTAGTTACATGATTCAAATCACAGGCGGGAAATTTCTACGACGAAGGTACACAACCCTTATACCTCGCTATGAAAAATATTTCAAAAATGATGGAAACTATATAGAAAAGTATTTTATGGTGTGTAATACAAATAGAAATAAAAATGTTTTGTAAATATATTCTTAGATTTTTAATACCGTATCGGACTTTCCTTCTGGATAACCCTCGTATTATGCAGAAATTGATGAGCGTAAACAGAAATAGAGTTCAGGTACATACAGAAATCTAAGGTTGTACATATAAGTTTAGAATCGGTCATTGACAACTTACGATAGCTTAAAGAAACTAAAAAGTACTAGGAAGGTAATTGTCTAATGATAAACAAGAAATGAGCTGCCGTCAGTCTTGTTTTAACGGGATCCTTGGAGGACAAAGGATTCAATTCATTCATTCAAACATATGGATCTATTTCATCTGACTTAAATTGATACACATGATACAACATCATATAAATGATTCATTTATATTAATCTATTTCAGACATTTTTTGTTTTTTTTAAACTTTCACGACTGATAGGAAAACGTGTTAGTAAAAAAGGTTAGAAATGAATTTTTAAAACAAATGAAAATATAAGAAAAAGAGAGAATACAGGAATATGGTGTTACAAGTATAACCACGAAATGAGACAGTTATGTAACTTGGAATGTAACTCTAAATTTAGATTTAGTAAAGAAAGACAAAGATTGGATTGGAAAATATTATGCCATACGATCGTATAAGTTAAACACTTATACAAGTGTCCTATTCGGAAGCATTCAGAAAATTATGAAATAGAACTGTTTTAGTGCTATGGGATAGAAATTTTATAATCGACGTGAATACCCTGTAAAATATAATTGTTAAAAAGTGGTGACACGAACTCTAAATCAAATAACACAAAATGAAGAGAATACGCACCTAGCTAAAATGCTTAGAGTCAGGCTTCAGAAAAAGTATAATTATTGCTGAAATAATAATAAAAAATAAAATGTGGTAACAATATGTAACAATATTTTATAACAAAGTTACGAAGACAGGCTTTCACGGCCGGCATCAACATTGTTAGAATTGTCGTATGCCGGGCTATTAGGGTCTTGTGCAGTCTAAACGAACTATTAAAATGGTTTTAAAATTATACTTTTAACAAATAATCTTATTCTTACTGGGTTAAACATCACGAGACTAAGGTCTAATATTCCGGCATATAACCGGCCGAAAAACATACATTTTATAGAAACTATGTTGATTATGTAATAACTAAATTACTGATTGTACGCTAGGCCAGTACAGCGATATTTACCTTACAAAAAACATAAATGGCTTGCGATTAAGGATTCTTTTTTTTTTCACTCTTTTAATAAATTGTAGTAGAGTAAACAAACTTGTAACAGTTCAGGCAATTTTGTTCGTGGTATTTAAATAAAATACACAAATTTTAATTAACATTTATTTTACTTATATATTTATTAATTATTTATATATTTTAGATATATAAAATTATAGTTTATACGGTATAGACTCAAATAAACTATGTAATAACAGTTTGACGACGTAGGGTTACATAAAATATTTCAAATGATTTTTTACATATACTGTGCATATCAATTATTTTCTATGCATTGATAGAAGATTCAATTCAACCACTAAAATTTTGAGAAGCTTAATAGGAGTCCAATATGATCTACTTCCGCTAGGCCAGTAATTATTCATTTATTCTAATAATAGTTTATACGGTATGTACTCAAATAAACTATGTAATAAGAGTTTAACGTCGTAGGGTTGCATGAAATATTTCAAATGATTTTTTACATATACATATCAATTATTTTTTATGCATCGATAAAAGAGTCAATTCAACCGGTAAAATTTTGAGAAGCTTAATGGGAATCAAATATGATGGAGTTTACTCCACACTAACAAGTTCAAAAGAGCAGAATAGGAAAGGAGTAATCAGTAGTAAGTAGGGTAGACAAAGGTAAACATGTGGGTTGGGGTTGGTAAAGTAACTTTCCTTTGTTAGTTAAGTAACCAGCAATGCACTACACTGGCAAGTAAGCAAATACTTCCTTGTTAAAGTTTACTTTGTGGCTTGACCTTGTTATTTGACTTAGTTCAGTTTTAGTTTAGTCCTAATTAACTCGTTCGTTACGGAGTTGCCTACTTCCGTGATACCGCTTCATGCTGCACGAATTGAATTGTTACTGAACAAATTTCAATGTAATTTATTACATGTTAAGATTAACGAAAAAAGTCGTTATTAAATTTACTGTCAAATAATTTGTAACAACAGTTTGTACGTTGACTTTTTAAATATTTTTGCAAGCTGTGACCTATGTATTTTTGCAAGCTGTGACGTATGTCTTTTTGCAAGGTGTGTCGTATGTATTTTTCGATGTATGATTACAGGATGTTAATCAAAAATATTTCATTGCTCTTGGCTTGAAGAGATAGTCGTTATTAGCGCTTTAATAAAAATCTTGTTTCATTCCAATTTTCTATTAAAACTCCTATTCGCCAGAAAACCTACATTCTGTAGAAGCATTAGTAAGTATTGTAACGCAACAGAAATGCTAGCATCCGTGTTACATAAAAACAAGGTTAACAGAATAATAAAAAAGTCAATATCTAACCCCATGATAGAACAAAGATCTAATAATTACATTTATAATTATAGATAAAGGTAAATAAGGATGCAAGGTAGTATTAACAAGAATAAACGAACCTGTAAGTTAGATAATAGTTGATGATATATGTTCAGTGAAGAGCAAACAAAAATGAAACAATAATTTACTTTATAGTAATAGCAAATAAGAATTTTGAGTTAAGAGATATTATTTTGTGACAACAAATATTATGATAAAGTTTATGTTATGTTATACCAAATATGTGTTGAGTTAATGAAAGATAATGAAACAAGATGTATTATTCAATGACTGTTGTAGAATGAAGTGTGAAGCAGCTAATTAACGTTAATAGATTTGAATTTTCTTATATGTGATCCATAGGTCAAGATAAAATTGTTATTAGATATAGAAAAATAATTGTTTATGTAAATGTTAATAGTTAAGATTTGGTTATATGTATGAATTTATGTAAAAGGGGCTATAGATGTTTACCAGTTATAAACACAGGTAGATCCGTTTACAATAAAAGGCCTAACAGCCAAAACCACTATATAACCACTCATAACATAAAGGTTAGGTACATCAATTAATAATAATTAATGAATACGATTTGAAGAGCTAGAAAAAAACATTAAATTAATAATGATATATAATAAAATTTATACAAATTATGATAATGCCATAATGCCATGATATCGATTAATAACGTTTAATATCGAAAAGGTATTAAATATAAAAAAGAGAAAAAAACAGGTTTATATAAAAAAACCAGCAGAATATGTGTAGAAAATAATAAACCAACTATCTATAAAGTTACATTCCGATAGGACAGCAAATTGATAAGGAATAGACAAAAAATATATGAAATAAACACTATATTCAAAACATGTGGAAGGAAGAAAAATCATGTGTTGCTAGGGACGACAGAAAAAGAGGAAGTTGTTGATTTGACAATAATTGCTTTGATGATCTGAATGTGATGAGATTAAAAACCCAAGAAATGTCTATTTAATCGGAATATTCTAAATTAGCAACCACTATTATAAAACACAAAATCCTAATGATAATATTTATGACTCTTACCAGTACAGTTTAACCAAATAAGACTATAGTATGAAATCACAATAGAAAATAAATAACTGGATTCTACAAGGAAGGACTTGAACTGTCCCATATCCGAAGGGAATTGATGATATATTAAACAAATAAAAAGAATTAACAGTATCACAATTAATAATATACACTACACCAGAAGTTATAACCTTTCAAATACACGGAACAACACTAATTGCTTCAACCGAGAGAAGAACATATTTGGATCCTGGAGTTGCAGAAGAAGCATCAATCGGGCTGTAAATCAATCCAGGGAGCTGTATTTCCGAAGTGGACAGGACAAGAATTCCATTTTATTAAACCGAAGAAAGAATATCGTACGGCATAATTGTCCAGAACAGTAAATTTATCAATCAACCGCCTACACGATTGGCTTCGTTCTAGTCTGGTAAATTATTATTATATTAATCATACTAACTACACAACACTTCAAATTTGTAAATCTTGCATTGTTATCTATGTATTTTTAATCTTCCCCACAGTTACAAGAACCTTCACACCCTGAATTAAATTAATTACAAATTAAAACACACTATATAACTGAATTTAAATAAAGGATCGGAATAATCAACAATCGATTCACGCAATCTATAGCCCAAGCATATGTTAGTTAGAACATATCTTATTCAATGTTAAAGAAGTAAACAAATAAAGAACCTTTATATAATTGCAAAATCTTGTCATTTGGAGTATGATTTAATGAGTTGGGAATAAAAAGTAACTGAATAAGTATAGAATAATTGGTTAACATAAACAGTGAAATAACCTATAAGTTTCGTTGAGCCGATACTACAGCGCTTATAGCGGAATTATCTGACACCAAAGAGAGAGCGTAAAAATACAAAATTAGATATAATTCTCTTCAAGGTATAATAGGGTTGAACGAAATTACAGAATAACGCATTCATTATTTAAGTTTCAGGTACACTAACACTGATATTTTTTAGAGAGCTAAGTGAATATTAATTAATTACATCAATATATCCCACCACTCCAAATATCTCAGATATTTAAATAATTAAAATAATTCAAAACACATTGGCATAGGTTTAGTAACAAATTGACGCCGGCAACGTTGAGGCGGAAATAACGAGAATCCCGCGACCGTAAGAGACAACGTAAGAGCCGAAGGTTTATAACAGTATTGTGGTTTTAAAACTAGGCACGTAGTTCAAGTTTTTAAAGTGGTAATTTACTCAGCTCAAAGGAAAATTTATCTACAAAGTAAAAACTAATGATAGTACATTGTTCTAAATACAGAATATTCAGTCGCAAAATTGCCATACGTTCTGTTTTTCATTATGTAATATGTGTGTATAATTTTGTGATGTTAATAAATTTGTTTCTTCTGGAAGTAGTAATTTCGTATATTTTCTTTTTAACACCTGACGCAAGTTTCACTGAAAAATATCAGTATCATCAGAGGTTTGTAAGTAAATTAATAACAATCGAAATAATTCTATGTTAATATAGAAATTAACGAATAATCGAATTTGTATCGATTTTAATGTAAAATAACTGATAATCGATTTAGGTTGATTTGTTAACGATTGTTTTAATGTTATTTTCTTCAGCAGCTGTTTTCTCGGTATATTTGATATATTTAATGTTTATATTTTATTCATTTTTATTTTGTAATAAATTTATAATTTTAAATAGATCGTCTTGTTTTGTTTTTACTTGGTTCGCTCTTTAATTTGTAAATTATTGATATCGTGTTTGTAAATATTACGATTTTCCTAAATATTCATTTTTTGACCTTTTTGTATGTTTTTAATTAATTTTATATTTTCAATGTTTGGAAATTGGTGGTTATTATTTAGAGAATGTGTGGGTAAATTAGATTTATAAATATTCGGTTTTAAATATGCATTGCGGTGTTGAAGGAATCTATCTGGTAATTTTTTTTTTTTGTCTGGCCTAAGTAAAATTTATTGCAAAACGGACATTCTACTTTATATATTCCATTTTTATTGTAAAAATAAAATTTTTTTTAGGTTTCATTTTATTAAAAATTATATTATTTGTATTATAAGATACTTTTAAATTAGTATCTTTGAATATTTTATTTAGTTTTCAGTTATATTTCCATAATAAATTAAGGTTGTATGTTTTATTTTATTATTAATAGGCAAATTTTTAGATGTAGTGATCTTGGATATTTTATTAGTGATGTTATGTTTATTTTGTTTTTTAATTTATTAATAGTTTTTATTTTTTATTCATTTTTAACTACTATTTGTTGGATAATATTTTTTTTTTCTTTCTTTGTTATTTAATGGGATCCTAAGCATTCGGTAAATCATGGAATCAAATACTGCTATTTTAATTAAATATGAGTGTAGCAAGAGAACTTTCAACTATTTGTATTTCGCTTGTATGATTCAATGCCCTTCTCGTGTACTGAGAACATTAAGTGCACATGATAAAGTGTCCATTGAAAAGTATCCACTTGAGACTCCTTACGACGTGAGTCTGCATTAACTCTTACATGGTTACAGTTACAGAATTAAATTTTCCTTAACAATATAATTTTAAGTATATTAATTCGAAGACTTAAAGTAAGTTGGGAAAAATAAAAATAAAAGCATGGTAACGTTGGGAAATCTTCGAAATCTGTTCCTTTCATAAGTGGCATTTACCTGCAAAACATGAAATACCTAATGACATCTCACAGACACGCCCTTACGTATACTCCCTTAGAGAAATCCTACTAGCCAAGTTTACGATTTTACTTGCTGTCTCTAATTACAACAATCGTCTTTAGCTATTAGGCATAAGCCGGTCTTAAGACAAATTTGTGTAAGCGGTGAAGATAAAATTTTATGCTTCTGTGTAGTTGAAAAACTCAAGTCAAGAAGACACGTCCCCACGGTTCTAAAAACACCTACTAGTTACTTCTGATTAGCAAATTCACAATAGAAAATAGCACACAATCCCAAATTCCAAAAAGTAAATATCTGGAACATTTTGGACAGTTTAGGAAACAATTCATTAATACTAATCCAAAGTAAATATTCTGATATCTAATGGAACGTAAATATTCACTTAATTTAAAAATTATGAGAAAATAAATCATTAACTCTTAGCCAATTGTTGAGTGCGCTTTTCATACCATCATCTGTCTGATCATTTCTTTTAGCTTTCGATAAATAGTAATCTGGTAGTTAAATAAATTTTTTACGATATTTCTTCTTAGCAAAATGCGATGACTTTAGTAACATAATTCCACTGTCTTCTTTTCATCCAAGCACAGTAATTCAAAAAAGTTATATTACAAATTAATATTAAATATTTTAATTTGTTTTCTACTTTTATTATTACCTACTGTGATCATAATTTCGTATAACAATTGTAGGGCTTGGTTGTTTGGTTATTCGTTTATCAAGGGTGTGGTATTGCTACTTTACTAACAACTCTAAAATGTGAACGTACAAATTCTGTTTGCTTGAGTAAAAGAAACAGAAATCACCGGAATACTAGAACTTCTTTTATGCCGTGACCCCAGTTTATTATAATTTTTTTTTTTTTTGCAATAGCGGGTACCTCAAAATTATGTACTTCACTTTTGTATAAACATTATATTTTACAAATAAAATATACACGGGCTCACTGGAAACATACAGACCTGTAAACAGACATGTTATTACACTTAAAAAATGCAAAGTTCCATGTAACTTTTTCCAATAACTGACATCAGATGAAAGGATTGATAGTAAATGGTCAACTTTGAACACGTCTCACAAGTCTTGCCGTTTAGCACATGGTGTTAATTCACTTTAAGTCTTCGAATTAATATACTTGAAATTATATTGTTAAGGAAAATTTAATTCTGTAACTGTAACCATGTAAGAGTTAATGCAGACTCACGTCGTAAGGAGTCTCATGTGGATACTTTTCAATGGACACTTTATCATGTGCACTTAATGTTCTCAGTACACGAGAAGGGCATTGAATCATACAAGCGAAATACAAATAGTTGAAAGTTCTCTTGCTACACTCATATTTAATTAAAATAGCAGTATTTGATTCCATGATTTACCGAATGCTTAGGATCCCATTAAATAACAAAGAAAGAAAAAAAAAAGAAATATTATCCAACAAATAGTAGTTAAAAATGAATAAAAAATAAAAACTATTAATAAATTAAAAAATAAAATTAAACATAAATCACTAATAAAATATCCAAGATCACTACATCTAAAAATTTACCTATTAATAATAAAATAAAACATACAACCTTAATTTATTATGGAAATATAACTGAAAACTAAATAAAATATTCAAAGATACTAATTTAAAAGTATCTTATAATACAAATAATATAATTTTTAATAAAATGAAACCTAAAACTAAATCCAATTTTTACAATAAAAATGGAATATATAAAGTATAATGTCCGGATTGCAATAAATTTTACTTAGTCCAGACAAAAAAAAAACTACCAGATAGATTCCTTCAACACCGCAATGCATATTTAAAACCGAATATTTATAAATCTAATTTACCCACACATTGTCTAAATAATAACCACCAATTTCCAAACATTGAAAATATAAAATTAATTAAAAACATACAAAAAGATCAAAAAATGAATATTTAGGAAAATCGTAATATTTACAAACACGATATCAATAATTTACTAATTAAAGATCGAACCAAGTAAAAACAAAACAAGACGATCTATTTAAAATTATAAATTTATTACAAAATAAAAATGAATAAAATATAAACATTAAATATATCAAATATACCGAGAAAACAGCTGCTGAAGAAAATAACATTAAAACAATCGTTAACAAATCAACCTAAAACGAGTATCAGTTATTTTACATTAAAATCGATACAAATTCGATTATTCGTTAATATCTATATTAACATAGAATTATTTTGATTGTTATTAATTTACTTACAAACCTCTGATGATACTGATATTTTTCAGTGAAACTTGCGTCAGGTGTTAAAAAGAAAATATACGAAATTACTACTTCCAGACGAAATAAATTTATTAACATCACAAAATTATACACACATATTACATAATAAAAAGCAGAACGTATGGCAATTTTGCGACTGAAGATTCTGTATTTAGAACAACGTACTATCATTAGTTTTTACTTTGTAGATAAATTTTCCTTTGAGCTGAGGAAATTACCACTTTAAAAACTTGAACTACGTGCCTAGTTTTAAAACCACAATACTTACTAATGCTTCTACAGAATGTAGGTTTTCCTGGCGAGTAGGAGTTTTAATAGAAAATTGGAATGAAACAAGATTTTTATTAAAGCGCTAATAATGACTATCTCTTCAAGCCAAGAGCAATGAAATATTTTTGATTAACATTCTGTAATAAGTTATCTTTACACAAATTGGTTATTTTCTTACACACGCAGCTTATGTTATAGAACAAGAAACGTTTTATACCCTAGTGTGATACACTTCAGTTTGTAAGTGTATAGCGTAAGTTAGATATAATGTACACCATTCCAGAAAAATACACACGAACGATCGAAAAATACATACGACACACCTTGCAAAAAGACATACGTCACAGCTTGCAAAAATATTTAAATGTCAACGTACAAACTGTTGTTACAAATTATTTGACAGTAAATTTAATAACGACTTTTTTCGTTAAACTTAACATGTAATAAATTACATTGAAATTTGTTCAGTAACAATTCAATTCGTGCAGCATGAAGCGGTATCACGGAAGTAGGCAACTCCGTAACGAACGAGTTAATTAGGACTAAACTAAAACTGAACTAAGTCAAATAACAAGGTCAAGCCACAAAGTAAACTTTAACAAGGAAGTATTTGCTTACTTGCCAGTGTAGTGCATTGCTGGTTACTTAACTAACAAAGGAAAGTTACTTTACCAACCCCAACCCACATGTTTACCTTTGTCTACCCTACTTACTACTGATTACTCCTTTCCTATTCTGCTCTTTTGAACTTGTTAGTGTGGAGTAAACTCCATCATATTTGATTCCCATTAAGCTTCTCAAAATTTTACCGGTTGAATTGACTCTTTTATCGATGCATAAAAAATAATTGATATGTATATGTAAAAAATCATTTGAAATATTTCATGCAACCCTACGACGTTAAACTCTTATTACATAGTTTATTTGAGTACATACCGTATAAACTATTATTAGAATAAATGAATAATTACTGGCCTAGCGGAAGTAGATCATATTGGACTCCTATTAAGCTTCTCAAAATTTTAGTGGTTGAATTGAATCTTCTATCAATGCATAGAAAATAATTGATATGCACAGTATATGTAAAAAATCATTTGAAATATTTTATGTAACCCTACGTCGTCAAACTGTTATTACATAGTTTATTTGAGTCTATACCGTATAAACTATAATTTTATATATTTAAAATATATAAATAATTAATAAATATATAAGTAAAATAAATGTTAATTAAAATTTGTGTATTTTATTTAAATACCACGAACAAAATTGCCTGAACTGTTACAAGTTTGTTTACTCTACTACAATTTATTAAAAGAGTGAAAAAAAAAAGAATCCTTAATTGCAAGCCATTTATGTTTTTGTAAGGTAAATATCGCTGTACTAGCCTAGCGTACAATCAGTAATTTAGTTATTACATAATCAACATAGTTTCTATAAAATGTATGTTGTTAGGCCGGTTATATGCCGGAATATTAGACCTTAGTCTCGTGATGTTTAACTCAGTAAGAATAAGATTATTTGTTAAAAGTATAATTTTAACACCATTTTAATAGTTCGTTTAGACAGCACAAGACCCTAATAGCCCGGTATACGACAATTCTAACAATGTTGATGCCGGCCGTGAAAGCCTGTCTTCGTAACTTTGTTATAAAATATTGTTACATATTGTTACACGGTCTACTGATCGTCTTATGGTACAGTGGAAAACAAAATACAAGACACCAATGATGTCACTAAAAACCAGCTGTACTTATCACAATTAATCAGTTTGTACTCAACAAGATAGTCTCTTAGAACGAATCAAATAAAAACTGTTCACACGCAATAATACATCTGTCAACGAGTATAAAACACAATTGTATTACAATTGTCCCGCACAAATATAAAACACATAACATTTCGCCACAATACTACAAACCGCACTCAAATAAATCGCAACTCAAACTGAAACTCAACTTCGCTGAGTACTTTTATTTATACCCCGTCGAAAACCCAGAAATATGTATACTGCGCGTCAAGAACGTTACTAGAAAACACCAGAACGTAATGGACTGTGGCCTTGCACAAAGTGTACGCGGCCGCGCGATTTCTTTTTCACAGTCTAGCTAACGCGTTGAGAATCACGTACGCACACACATTACAGCCGGATTCCGCTGGAACTTTCGAGAAACACGTAGATGGTTCTGTAACTTCGATTTTTTTAACAATTCGGATACCGTTTTAACACAGAAATTAAAATTACTTTAATATTAGTACTACTAATAATAAGATTATTAATATTATTAGACTCGTGTTCTAATTCATTAATTGACTCAAAATATTTGAGTTAATAAGGTATTCAAACTTTACCGCTTAGGATTGCTACTGCATTGTACGCAATTAAACTGTTTGTGATAGTAGTTTAAACACTTATTTACTTACTTTCAACTAATAACCTAAACGTGAAACTGATAACTTCTTTCGGTTTATTATTTACAAGTATAATATACTGCGTTTCATAAGCTAGTACCTACGTCTTTCATCTAAGTTTACTTACAATTATTTTTTTCTCTGTATAATTGACTTAATTCGATTTTTCATTAACCTAAATTCAACTCATACAATTACACTTTAAACATAGAATTAATTTTTAAATACTTCCGAGAAAACAATGGGTAGTATCCGACATATTATATACTCTCTTTCCTTGCCTTTCTTGATTTTCTATTAACCAATCTTTTAATTTGTCATAGCAAAGTTTGTTCAGTTCAATTAGTGCCACGATAACTGACGAATCCGACGACGAATGATAGAATGTAATTGTCTACCATCTTTCTAAAAATTGAGACACACACACAGTTGGTGACAAACCGGAGCCATGGGTTCAAAACCTTTTTACTGGGTATACATGGACGGTGACAGGATTGAAGTACGCGTATATACCAGGAAAACATAAACTTTATTTGTGCATGTCGGGAGCGATTGTTATTGACAGTGTAAAATGATACGATTTTTCTAGTAATTTTATTCTTAGTGGTTTCGTTGATTTATGTTTATGCTATGCATACTCTGTGCGTATATGCGTATTTCTGTTTACAACGCTTCTGAATTTGATTACTTCAATGTTTATATAGGTTTAGTATATTATTTGCTATACCGCAGCTCTCAAATTACTAAGAAATTACTATTTTGACAACTCTAATATCTTGAGTTTTGTTTTCTGTTTACTTTTAGATAACAATTGTACTAGTTTGAAATATGTAAACATTGAAAATTATGAAAGGTTTCGATTGGTTGACTTACGTAGGGGCCATCCCATGTGTTGACACGTCTATCCGTTACAGATGTGTAAACATTTTGGAAATGTGATGTGGGAAATGGCGCCGACCAGTGTACGTTACGAATGATTCGTATTTGTCAAGTTTACAAATATGTTTGCTGTGTGGATTTGTGTGGTGTTTGCGTTAGCGATTTGTGTTAAAACTATTATTTATACAACTGCGGTCGTAAGCTAGGGTGGTTTCAACATTTCAACAAGGTTGCCAGACCGACATGTTATGATCGAGGAACAGCAAACGACAATGTGTTACTGATGATGGCATACAGCAGCCCATTGTGCGAAATTTTAAACAAACATAAGAACATATATTGTTCTTAAATAGATCACTGAAGTATAAACTTGTACAAGCAAAAATAATGTGGAATATTTATTTATGTTCACTGGGGAGGAATCGTGCAGGCGAATTAAAATAAACTTTTAGACTAAACCGTTTAAAATTTTAATTTCAGATACATTAAATCTGGTTTCAGTTGTCGTAATTAGAAAAAATAACCAAACTCAAAATTTATTGAAATTACTTGTTACGTTTGACAGTATTAAAAGTTTTAACCAGGAAAAATTATGTACCGTACCTTAAAAGACTAAATTAAAAAAAACAGTGTATTTAAGTAAGCAGCACAATAAGCATTATTGTATTTAATGTAACAGCCATCTTGTAGATTTCCTTGTGCTTAGTGATTTCTCTTCTTCAAAGAAGTTTAACAAAGTTTGAGGCTGTTGTAGTTTACAATTAAGAGATTACCTCTTGTAAGAGGTTGCAACACTTTTGATAAAATTTAGGTTGTACACATTGAAGAAACATTATAATAAATTTTGTTTCTGAAAACAACACTCTGTTACATATGGCTATGAATGTACCTAATGCTGATAAGAGTAGAATACCCTATGCTCTAAGCGTGCAAATACTTGTTACAATAATTTTTATTCCTATTACGGACGGCCTTCATGTTATTTAAAATCACCTAAAGATAGTTTTACATTATCTTTTCTATATCAAAGTTAACTATAATCCACGTAAAAAATCTAAAATGTCTATATCGTAATAAATTTTAATACGGCTTTATTCCTAAAATTTCTTCACATTGCAACACTCTTACATTTTACGATAAATTGTAAAAGTTTCTATCTCCATCCTCCTAATAATATAGGTGAGTTACAAAAGCTTGTACCTTTCTCCAAAACACATTTTATATGCTATAGTACTTCTGTGTATATTTCCGGTGTACATCATCTTCTATAACCATACATGATGTAATCTGAACTAGACACTACCACGACTTTGATAACTGCAGTGTCACCACAGCCAATGTAACCAGCGAATATGTTAGGTGTCATAGGGTTTTGTCTGTAATAAAATGCACTTGCCTATTATAACACAGGCTTAATTTGTCAGCACATAGTTATCTGCAATAAAGTCATCTGTGTCTGCCATACCGTTCCATTCAAAGAAATCCACACTGTGATTGCGCTATTTGAAGGCCAACTTATTAGAGAGCAGATAGAAAGAGACAGAAACAGGGAGCGCGCCAATCTAAATCGTATAAACACAAATATTATTTTAATTCTTCATAAAATACGTAATGTATTAATTTTGTGGGCTGTCTTGGGAAAATTTATATTCAAGTCACCGTACAATAAAAATATTAATATAAAAAACATTTCCCATTCAAAAATACCTGCATTATGTATTATGTACAGTCGTAGAAAACATTTGTACAACTTATAAAAATTAAATTAGGGAAGTTACCTTTACATCAATATATCTAACCACAAGCACAGTGCGATAACAGTTTTAAAATTACCTACATGCCACAAACGTACCGCCCTTTTTATATGAAACATTACATCATTTTCCTATGTAAGTACTATATAAAACGTATATTTTAGATTATGTAATGTGTCTGTACCCATCATTAAAGCATTCACTGATAATGCATTTGTTTCATAATGTATTAAATATCTGTTTCGTATTGTTGAATACATGTAATTATTATCTAAATTTTTGTCAAAATAATTGTAGTTCATACAACAATTATAAATAGATCAAAATACAAAGTACACTAAAATGCTACCGTCGTTTTGAAAACAAACCAAAAAAAGAAGAAACAGCAGTTAATTATTAATGTAAAGTGAGTGAAGTAAAAGAAAAGAACCAAATGTAATTCCGAACTCCACGCGTTTCCCTAGTTTACGCATGTTTTTAAGATCTCCTTATTTAGATGAGCAATTTTTTGTGAACTGTGTGTGAATGAAGAAATAAATTTAGTTTGTGAAGACGTTTAAAAACAGGTTAAACATAATAAGTTTGCTTTACAATTTAGTTATAATTTTTGTCATCATTTTGTAGTTTGTTGAATCAATATAATGCTATAAATAGCATATGCTATAACTAATTTATAAAAGTTCTATTTTAATAATTTTTGTTCCCATGCACTCAATAACATCAGTGAAATATCATTAATATTTATGCCATTTAAACTTAGGTTACCAAATGTAAGTTTCATTCTAATAGTCAAAGAAAAAACTACTTTGGATACATTGTTACGTGCTGCGGGATTGTTATGCGTACGTGGACAGCTGATTTACACTGTCACCCCACGAGCAACCGGCTAAACTGGAATATTAGTTTATTCTGAGATTTAAGGTAAATCTCAGGGTTCTAAAGGATTTTAGTTATCACTTAATTTAGTGTAAAGTACAATTCATGTTAAAGCTATGATATTAACTGTTTTAGTATAGGATTAACAGGGTGTGGTGTGAATGGCTTAAAAGTTGTAGGATTTAAGAGGAGCAGATATACGCATGTGGGCGCTTCGTAACTACTGATTCTGTTAGAATTTTCTCACTACATTACATGCAAAGTTAACGGATATATGCTTTTACTGAGCTAAACACGTTACCTCGCCAAATTTATAAGCTGAGTGAAGACACAAGTAACATTAATTTTAAAGCCTCTCCCTGATTCTGGGTTTTGACTAGTGATTGTGATGGTTAACATTACTAACAAACAATTTTTACATTCAAAAAGTACATAGCACTTGTATTTACATAATTGATATAGAAATATTTCTGTATTAGTAACACAGAAATACCTAAATTTAACTAATTATAACTATGTCACTACTGACTCGGATCAATAATTTTTTATTGGTAAAAATGTTAAACTTTTACCTTGTAGCCTGAATTAGTTTTCGCTTCTTAAAAGCACATAAAGAAGCTTGTAATAAGGAAAAAATAGTTTAGGCTACAAGGTAAAAAATTAACATTTTTACCAATAAAATATTACTTATCTGAGTCAGTAGTAATATAGTTATAATTAGTTAATCAACGGACTCGTCATGGACAACAAAATCGCGGAACTTAAATTAATATATTAATAGAAACAATTTGTTGAGCAATAATACTAAGTCTCAATACTTAAATTGCAATACAGGTGGTAGTTTATAAAATATTAAACTATGAATATTGTCGGGCAATATCCATTAACAAACTGATTTGTTAAGCAAAATGCATGTCTCAGGTGACTAGTGTCATGTACGTATTAATGTAAGCAGCACGATAACGCTATATTGGTAGAGCAGAATATTGCAGCCCTTCCGAGATACAGCTCCTGTATTCTTCAGACAGCTGAAACTGTCTCAAAATCACACAACCGTAAATTCACACAAGTGCTCCATCCTGCTATAATAAGAGCCAACTGAGTCGTCGTGGCTTGTTAAGTTTTAACGTCGGCAAAATATAGCATACCAGTTGTATGACAGCAAGTAGTTCAGTATCTAATCATTATTATTATAAGACAATGTATCGTGTAGAAGTTAAAGTGCTGAAAATTTTAGTTCGTTAATGAAAAATGTTGCAATTCTTTAACTTGGGGGTTAGTGATATTGATTTTCTAGTGCTTTTTGGACAATTATATTACTCCAAGAACTATACAAATTGGTGTGAATTTATATTTAAAAAATCCAAATAAATTTTATAAGTATCAACTTCATCTAGCTTCGTCTACTAATTTCTTTCACTGCTTAAAAATTACAATGGATGCAATTTCCATAAGAATATTAACAACAGATTATCTTTGGGAAAAAATGTCTCTTCGATACAAACGGTTACAACGTTTAAACACTTAGGTTTCAACAATAAAATATAAGTTTTTTAATAATTCTAAAGGACAACGCATACATCAGGAAGTGTTGATGGAGCTTTAAAATTGGGTTTTAATGTTATACAATCCTATGGAATTATTAACATCATGAAATTAAGTTTTTCTGCCCTTTTCACTTAAAAATTTACAAAACATTTATGTAGGCCTTTGTAGTTGTAAACAATGTTGCAATTGTCAACTACGTAGACTTAATAAAGCTGGTAGCAACAGAAGCAGTAACTTGTTGGGCTGCGTGGCTTTCTGTCAATTAAAAATACTAATATACAAGGTGTGAAAAGAAACGTAAATCAAATAGAATAGGCAGATCATTAAATAAATATCTTGAATGAATAGAATAAAACACAAACAAGATTTAATTCGGTTATCATAATTTTATTTGGAAAAAATATATTTGGTATGTAAAAGAATGTACCTGAAACACACAAAATATATATTATGTTTTAACATGGAGCCTTGGATATGCAGTACCGTAATAGAAGTACTGTGGAATAATATTGTACTATGAGTACATTATTAATAAAATAAGAACTGAATTTATTTTATTAAAATAACAAATAAGGTGGCTTATTAATAAATAGTTTACTGGTATAGTCATTTATTTAGTAATAAGTAATATTGGTATAATCAATAACGTTTTAGTGTAGATATATAAATAACTACCAGTAAATAAAAATACTTTAATGTCTATATATAATTAGTTATTCCACAGTCTAAACATTTATACATCGCTTAAGTTGTATTGCAATAATTGTGTAAACCAAACAGTATTTACTAGCACATTTCAAACTCAAATATCAAAATATTTTGGTGGAAAACACATAAATATAAATAATAGTGTATTTAACTCCGTATTTTACGAAAATATGCTTAATTACTTTTGAAAACAAGCATGTGCTTTGAGATAAGTAATGTTTTTGATTGATGTATAATGTCGTAGGCATTTAAGGCGTCAAGCCTATTCATTGTTAAAACTATCGGACTATTAGACGTCATTGCTATGTTAAAATCCATATATCTGATAATGTCCGAAGTTTTAACGTTTCGAGCGGTCGTCATAATAACAGCGGAGCTGAAGGCATTACGATGAAAGTCGCAAAAGTAAAAATGGTTACTACCGAATAGAGTGATAACAAAGATTCAGCTTCCTAACGTTTAGTAACTATTACAGTAAGTTTTGCTTAACAATGCTAATGACGACATCCCATAACACACAATGGGTACACGACGACGTGACGGTTGGGCACGCGGTATGCTGTTCGGCCTCTTATCCAGCTGCCCATGAAACCAGCTGTTCGGAAAGCAGTAATTGTGTGCAAACAGAACCTACCTGTCTGTTATGCTTCACTAACATGTGTCTGTCTCTTTCCCTCTTTATCCAACACCGTTTTCTCCTTCTTCTGTATCTCACTTTCTCTTCACCATTACACAATGGAATACCCGTGGTTGCATTACGTACGCTTTCAATAACTGTAGCTTTAAGGCTAGAGTAGGCTACTAGTTAATTTTATGCCGTCTTGCATGAATCCTACAAAATCCTGCAAACATGTCGGTAGAAGCTGTTAAATGGTCTTCATTTGAACAACTAAAGTACACATATACTAAACCCTCCTTTGTATTTAGCCAGATTACGTCTGCAAAATATCTGACTGCAGTAAAAAACAAGACAAGAAAACCTTACAAAACCATCATCGATTCATAGCAACCGATGAGAATATATAAAGTAAAAGCAGGCGGTACAAGAAAAGATTCTAATGATTTTACTATAGTGTTTAAAGCAGCGTGAGATTACCTGAAAAGGAAGAACTAACTTGGCAAAGGTTAATAAGATATTGTTTAAATTAGTATATATGTGATAGATAGTTTGGTAGAGAGATACATAATGTGTTGACAGTTCCAGGTGCGTTGAGGTTCCTTTATATTACCAACAACAAAATAAGCGTCACTTTTTTATAGTGAACGTAAAACTAGACAATCGTGTGTAATAAGAAATGTTAATTGCAACATTTGTCAGCCTTACAATTATACTGATGCGAGCCTTACAGACTCTTACATACAGCCTTACATACTGATGCGAGATTACTGCTTAGAACTTCATCTTAAAACAACGTGTGACACTGTTACCAACACTTTTTTCTGTTTTGATTCCTGTAAAAGTTAATGAATGCTTCATTGCCGTCAAATCATCAATAACAGTTTTCCTTCATTGTTTTCAATTTTGGACTATTTGATATCACGATTCTGTAGAAACAATTTTCCAAGTAACACGATAAGTATCTAGTTTATACAAAAACCAGTTATTTTAAGGCTACTTAAATAAAACAAGCGCGAGGGCTTAGAAACTCTGTTATCAATAGCATATACTGAATACAACGCGACTGAAAACACGTGGGTTTTGACTACTCAGTACTTTTCCTTTGTTAATCGAGTTATTTACGATGCGAAGAGAAGTAAGTAAATATATCAGTGTTAAAGTTTTCTTCGAGGGGTGACCTCATCGTTTGAATTTGCTTAAAGTTTTGGTTTTGGCTTAATTAGCTCACGCGAAATTGTGTAGCCGAATTCTGTAGAGATACATATTTAGAACAAATGCGTTTAGCAAGATGTGATGACGATGCTAGGATTTCTCCTGTTCCGGCCCATGACTCCCGCCATCTTGTGACTGGCCTGCCTACAGATCTTCTACCAACCGGCTCATACTCATAAGCCAACTTCGAAGAGCGTGTATTGTCCATTCTTTCCAGATGTTCTTTCAATCAATTTCTATAATCCTGAAAGAGTTCATTTAGGAAAACTATATTAAGTTCTTGTCTAATATACCCGTTTCTTACATGATCGAGTTGCGTATATCCTCTTACCGACTTCAAGTAGCTCGTTTCTGCAGCCTGTAATTGGCACCAGTGCTTTTTTCTCATAGTCCAGATCTTGCATCCATACAGCAGTGCTAGTACTGCCATTGTCGATGTGATGATATGTCATTATATGAAAAATTATACTGCACTTTCAACAATAATTTAATTTCTTGGAATTCGTTGTTCATGACGTGTCCGTTACTTAACTAAATATAATTATTTCACTACCGACTCGGAACACAAAGATTTTATGGGTAAAAACTTAAAAGTTTTACCTTATAACCTGAACCGGTTTTCGCTTTAAAAAGCTTGAGAAGAAGCTTTTTAAAGCGAAAACCGGTTCAGGTTATAAGGTAAAACTTTTAATGTTTTTACACATAAAAAACTTTGTGTTCCGAGTCGTAGTGAAATAATTATATTTAGTAATTTAATTCTTAGTCCAGTGCAGTAAACATTTGACCAGAGCAAACTTTAAAATTCCTAAATATTGTCATTTTTCACGCCAATATGTTATACTGTAATTTAAATAATATATAATTAATTATTTGTGTTCTTGTAATGACAGTAAATTTTGAAATACTGGGGTATTCAAATTAGAATTAATACAAATATTTACTGATGTAACCGGTATTATATCAACTTACATTAAAATAAAAGTCTATAATAATCTTAACATCACCGTAGGAATTTACGTAAGCCGAATATAAAAAATAGAAAGTAGTATTTTTAAATAAAATCAACTTAATAAGATACTACTAATTTTTAAATAATCAGATAATAATCTGTAACAATTAAATTAACAATTTATCTTTTTACGTGAAAGGTTCAGTTGAAATGGAAACATTTTTTTAAGTGATTAATGATCGTACATAGGACAGAGTATTTGTAATACCTACACTAGCCGTAGAAGAGGTTCAACGATCAGTGGCTACTTCTTTTCTTTCCTTCATGACTAAGGGGTTGGAAATTTTTTCACTTATGAATAATGTCCACTATTTAGATTCATTAAAGATTACATTCTAATTTAACAAACTAAACTTGAGCTAGTCAGTTTTAATAGAAAATTCATATAAAGGGATACCCAATGTCCTGATTTTCACACGAGTCTATCTGCATCTGACAAAACATCTCTCTATATTCACGTTACTGTCTTGGTTTGAATCCAGACTCTCCTATGTTAAAAACTAATCATAAATTATAAGTAGATATACCCGTAGTAGTAATATGACAGTAAGTATAAGCCTTCCTTATTTGTTTTAAAAACATACATTTAATTAATTTTGCTAAACGTAATTTATTCAACAGACGTTTTAAAAAGATTTTGGTTGTATGTGTAAAAAGAAAAGAATCATTCGTCGAGTAAATCTATAAATTATAAAACGGTAAAATAGATTATCCAGTTCTAAAATTTTATTTATGCCACTAAGCAAAACATTCAAATTTCATTAATTTTTTTAATGTTAAATTTAATACAATTTTGCTTAATCAAACGTACAGTATAATGTTCCTTGTCTATCTGAAATGTGACTTGATGTAATAATGAAAACATTGTTATGAAAACTAAGTTATGCTGAAACTCTTTCTTTGTAAAATTTATGTTAATATTTAATGACCTTTATTAATTTTATTCAGTCACAGCTTCAGACAATGAAGTTACAGGCAAAATGAATAGCAGTGAATAAATAAATCTGGCTAATTTTCTTTTAAAATAATTTTTCTCTTTACTAATATTATTTTGTCAGATTTAGTCTTAGCTTTTTAAATAAATATTAATACAGATTAAAGTAGATGCTTTGAATTAAGAAAATTTAAGTAAATTTTAACATAGTGTAAAGTTTAGCCTATGCGTTAAATTACAAAATTATCTGAAATTTATAATCAACTTAACTACTATGTGCTGTTAAATTATTAAATATTTCAAAATTTATTTTTAATAAGGTCTGTATTAGATTTAATAAAACACTAGAAGTTTTAGTTCTTTATTTTCAACAGGTAAAGGTAAACATATGTAATACACTTCTTGATAGGCCTTTGTAAAAGAGTTAAATTATTTATTTGAAAATTATGTTGGCCTACGAGCATGTGAGAAATAAGATTACAAAATACCTTGATCAATAATAATATTAATAATTTATTTAATAGTCTATAACACTTATTCCAGTGTACCGACTCTTCATTATACCTCAGGGCGCCAGTAATAATAAACACAAATTTAAGAATATTAATCAACTTTTAATGAACCATTTGCATTTATACATTACAAAATTTCTTAATATGACTTGGATCGTTTTATCTTACAAATTGAATATTATTAAATAGCAATGAGTCCTTTTCTGACAGATTGAGTCACTATATTGAATACAAACATAGATATTTATCAAACAACATAGTTCATTATTCGTTACTTGCGTAAGAATTCTTCCAAAGTGCGTAGTCCTGAAGATGTTGTAGATCGGTGAGTCGGTAGCAGCCGTTGTTGTGTGATAATCCTGGTTAAAACTGCACTGATTCACTTTATCACGGGTGTACACTACACTTGACATATAGATTATACATATAACTATGTCGTATAATTATACACTCTGGACACAAAGATTATTGAATTGACCTTAAGTGCATTTAACACAGTTCGCGTCGCGTGTGGCTCGACTATCTTACACCGTTGTGACTTTACTCCGAACTCATTCGCCTTCTTCCGCGATTTACCACAACGTATTGAATTAATGGAACTTCATATGTATTATTACTTCTTCTTGTTTGTTATAACTCCGATCGTCCACTCATTTACTTACTACGGTTTAAGAAACTTTATAACTTTAGTATTAGTAATTATCGCGTTCTCGTACTCTGTTACTTCTACGAATTTACTTATTCTTTACATTACTTATTAAAATATATGGTTAACGCAAAACAGCATAAGCGAGTCTCTTCGTGTACTTCCGTCGATATAAAAAAGACTAACTTATTTCTCTCTAAGTTCATAATGTATACTTGCCTTGATTGTCCCTTACCTACGATCTACAGCAAAACGTTCCTATAGGTTTAAACTACCGCTAAATACAAATTCGCCCAATCTGCTTAACTGAAACCTCCCGCGCAATACATGACGTTTTTTCTGATTCGCCCAACGTTTTTCCGTGTTCCACGTGCTTAAAAAACTAGCGTCTATCGTTATCTCTCTCACACAACGCTCTCTCTCGTCTAACGGTATCTATTGTTATATGCACTTAAGTTTACAACGGTTGGTGAACACCCATACTATCTTAGCAAATAATACATTTTATGACAGTTGTGTCCCAAAACATGACTTAGCCTAAAAGTACATTCATTATATTCGTCAGCCCCACCGCCGGCGTTATTAACCTACAGCTTTACTCTACAGATTTTTTACAATTAATTTTCTTTCAAATAATGCCGCCTTACGGTTCTGGCGTCTCAATACCTCTCCGCTTGCTAAAACACACCCATTTCTTTGCGTTCGGCATAGTTAATTGAGTAAAATAAGCAATTGCTCAAATTTTCCGTTATACATAGAACAGTGTGTTAAGGGCGGGGGGGCGTGTTACAGGAATCTATCCTCACCAGAGCTAATAAAATTTCAGTAAAATTCCATAAACATTTAACGTGGGACTATTTTTAAACTAGTTACGTATGTTAAAATAAGGTTTATAAATAACTGTATAAATAACTATGATATAAGAAAGATCTCATTTGTCCTGAGAAAAATGGGAAGTCCAACCTTCAAGCTAGCTCATATCTCCAAGAAGCTAGTCTAACTAATCCCCAAGCAACTAGTTACACCCTCCCCACCTAGGAGCAACTCCTAGTTACTCGACTAACTTAAAGTAGATAGGCCTACAGTATGTTCATACATATAGGCATATGTATTAGTGTCATTCTGACAATTAATTTTACAAAATTGGATGCATAATATTAATTTTCCTACCTGCAAGAAAGCTCTATATAACTTAAACATATTTTGCAATATTACATATGAAAATAATACTGTAGACAAACTAGTGAAAACAGTGAACATATCTAAAAAATAAAACAAAAATATATGAGTCTAGCTGGTAATTTTACCGCCTAGTTACATTCCACTGGCACAAGGAATCCATAGGGAATCTTTGGATTAAAGCAAACAAGAAATCAAAAAATAAAAGTTGTTGAATCGTCAATCGCAATACATCCGATACACATACAGTTACACATACATAAGCACACCAACATAATGGTATAGAATGTATTTTTAAAACCTTTAGTACAGACATATTACACGGAAAGAGGAATAAGGAATTTTGATATGGTGGAGATAAATCTTAAGTAATTGTAATACAAAGGAAAAACGTTATGATGATACAACGTCGACTTGATACTAACAGTTCCATGCAGTAGCATGTTACGTATAAATTTAATCGCATTTTCAAAAAATCACAATATTTTTTTGTTATTTACTGTGTACACTGTGCAACCACAATTAGTTGCATTGGATCGAAATATGTAAACAAAAAGTTAAATTTAGAGTAAGAAGCTAAGTTACGTAGAAAAGCAAAGTTTGTAAAGGTTTAAAAATCGTTTAGTTTAGTCATCCTAATTTGTTGTTCCACTTGCCAGCTTACATTTTGATGTATTTATGGATAAAACCTAATTGTAGATAATTCACACCTTATATCAAGCAGAGTAATTTACTAGCTATGCCTAAGTTCTGATCTAAATTGCGGGTACTTGTTTTTTTTCCGAATACGGTTCCTCATGATACAAATTTGCTTGTTTGCACGCCTATAAATTGAACTATTTCATTGGGCAACACAGTTATCAGAATATTTACAACCCACAATTATTTTAAAAGCCCTACGGGAAACCAGATAAGCTACACAAAGTTTAAACTTTATAGTAGTTAATCGCACAGCAGTTATATTAAACGGATTCTGTATAAAGAAAATGGTATAAAATAATGTAAAATGAAACTTATATACATAATTTAAGAAATTAATGAGCGTGTGTTTTTTCTGATAATAGTTTTATATTTTTAAGTGTAAGTTAATATAGTATATACTTCAGTTAAATACCCCTCACGTGACTCATCAATAATAAAAATAATACTTTGCTAGCATTCACTAATACCAAGGTAACTCTCGAATGGGCGTATTAATTGTTGTTGAAAAATGCATATAAGTTGTTTATCTGTTTCCTAGATTCTTGTAAATTTTCAAAATTCTGATAGCGAGATCATTTTTGAGATTATTGTAAGAGAGAAAGAGAGTACGAGAGAGAGAGAGAGAGAGAGAGAGAGAGAGAGAGAGAGAGAGAGAGAGAGAGAGAGAGAGAGAGAGAGAGAGAGACAGACAGACAGACAGACAGACAGACAGACAGACAGACAGACAGAAGAGAGAGAAAGTTTATGATCTTTAGAGTAATGTGCCTCTGTAGATAATGAGAGAGGTGAGATCCGGACTTTAGATAATATTAAATCTATCATAATACGTAAGAGAATAACTACTTTAATTTCGCTAACTTTTCGCTAACTAATAGCGCAAGAAGGGATTAATACTAGTAAACAGGATGTTTTGCAGACGGCTTAAAAGTTACTTAGCAGATACGTGGTACACACGGCTTAGCGAGTATGCGGTCTCGTAACTAGTTAAATAACTGGAACTTGGAATTTATAATGAACCGGTGCAAACAAGTCAAACACACACCATACATGTTACGCTTTATTATGACTTAAACAGTGGCTTGTGATACCTTAGGTCAGTGCCCCCGCTAACAAATGTTACATTGGCATACATGATAAAGAATAAAAAAGCAAAATTATCTTTAAACGTACCTATCACAATTGAAAAGTTAAACCTTTTCTTCATACAATTTGAGCTAATGGTTGAGGTAACTAAATAACTAAAGTGTCTGGGTATTTAGCCACTGCAGATAAAATATACGAGAGCCACAGTCTTCTAATGACTGCCCATTGAATCATATTAATTAAATGCATAGGCCTATATTTTGTTAATGCATGATATAGTAATTAGTAACATAAACATAATTTAGTCTACAATGAGACATTCAACATACGCCTACTCATAAAAGTACGCGTCCATCCACTTATAAGCTACTTCATACCTCTGATGTTTCAGAAATAGTGACTATACTAACCAGCCATTGCTGTTTTTGAATCCAGGGTAAGCGCTAACATTTATCTTCTTTTTTATTGCGGCATGGTAGTCTTTTACTGGAGTCTAACCTCGTTCAACGTACACCTCCAATCATCTCTGTGGTGCAATACTAAACAGTAGTTACCAATATCCGGCAACTATGTCCCATCCGTTCTGATATCCCGCCATCGTGGTCGTAGTCCTTCCTTACTCCTCATTCCCAGAAATGGTCACTTTGCCGCCACTATTGATATCATCTCTTCTTGTACACTTTCTACGTGCCCTGAACCAGTCTAAGTTTCTGCTACTTGACAGAATGCAACAAGGTCATTGATTACTTGTTTCCGCTTATGATTAAAATTTACTCTTCAGGCACCGTTCCTTGTAACTGGGCGATATGTTTCGTTGGACGTTTCTTTCTAAAACTTTAGGCATTTATTTAATCCCGCTTGTGAGTTTACAAGTTTCTCATTGGCATAAAACTACAGCTCTTATTGTTTTTATTTTGTTAGCTTTGTGTAGCACTGTATTAACCTGGAATTTATAATATTAAGGTATTCGTAACGTTTTCGGTGTCCTTGCATCATCCGACATTGTCTTATTTCCTGTGTGATAAGGCATTAGTATTGCCGAGGGTCACACATTCATTGGTTAGGCTACTTTGATGTACACATTTACTATCGTAGTCCTTCAGCCTTTCGACTGGTTAGTACCCTCCCCGCATATACCCGTGGTGCGTGTGGTACTGAGTCTCTCACAGGTATATGGGACCTACAGTTTAACGCCGGATCCGAACGGCATAGTTGGGGAAGGTTTATACTAAGCAGGATACCTCTCGCTGGTTTGCCATTGCCTTGCGAGGGGGAACGGTCGTATCTAAATCAGATGGCCCCCGGCGGGAATTGAACCCGCGCCGACAGCGTAGCAGCGCCACACGCTAGCCACTACGCCACGACCGCTCCACACATTTACTGACGTCATATTAGTCTATGTCCGTCTTGTCCCTCTTAGTATTTGTACATATATTTCAAACACTACTTTTCCTGCCTCTTGCTGCAGACCTTCGTACACTACTATAACTGTAGTTTTCAAGCGTAGCGCCACTCAACTGGTACTGTTAACACTCATTCTAATCTGATTTATATTTATGTATACGCGTGCGTATGTATGTATGTATGTATGTGTGTGTGTGTGTGCGTGCGTGTACGCGTGTGCGTGCGTGCGTGTGTGTTGTGTCTTTCTACATATTGGATAAATGGTCATTTTCTATATGGCTTTCTACAATCCTACATTAAAAAGCACTGTGCATACCATGTTTTGTCTAAATCCTTGTTCCATCTCCACGCATTACATGTTCGTTGCAGAATCTTAAAGTTTGTTGCGTGATTCACTTAAGATTTTCTAAGTACTGCAAGCTTTCTTGGAATTCCAGCATCCACCGCTGAACTGTACAGAATTTTTCTGCCAAAGTTGGCATACTCCTTTTCTCTCAATTGTATATAATACCTACGGCACACTGCAGGCATCGAGGAAGAAAATTTTTACCCCTTAAAGGCGTTTGCCAATTTGCTCTCTTTATACTCCTTTTAAAACGAAATTATAATTTTGAAGCTAACCACACAACCACACCATTATAATGGTGTAGCCATTAAAATTAAAATTCAAGTTACCCTATATTTGAATAATGTTTTATAGGCTTAATCTTTCGTTACGTATAAACATCTAGAAAAACTATGTTTCTTTCACATTCCATTCATTGAAATAACTTTATATGTAATATTATGCTGCATTATTATCGCCTGCACGTGGTTCACGAGAGAGTGTGCACGAGTTGAGGGATAATTCTATAGTATAGTCAAAACATTATATGTCTAGTATAAGTTATAGGCAAAACATAAAACATTTTGAGCAATAAGAATTCTGGAAATCAACGTTTTGTACGTGCATACATTTTCTTTCAAAATCAGGGGATGAACAGAAAGTTATGCAGTGACAAATATATTTATCCACCGGGAAAGATAAGCTTCTAGATAAACTGATATTTTGTTAGATTCAGTTGACCAAATTAATTTGTTCGATTAAAACATCAAGTGCACGCGTCCGTTCATGAAGTGAGTTTATTTTTACCGATACAGAAATATTGTCATCGTTCGTCTCATAAACGGGTTCTGTGCTTTCAAAATAAAATGGTTTAAAAGTATTAAATGCATAGTACAAAATTTAAAACTAATTGCTTTAGTATGCCAAAGTATTTACCTATTACATACCTGTCCATCGGCAAAGAATGTATCTCGATGTAATATTATGAGTTTAAATTATTATTAAATTTAATATAAAACCCAACTATGTCGTGTTGTAATGTTACGTCATTAGAGGTGGGATTAATTAGAAACAAGGTGTTGTGGAAACAACAGCTTAGAAGTTATTCCATTTAGGATGAGCGAGTGCCTCCCTTACACGTGCGTGTGTCTCCTAAACACTGCTGTTAGAATTTATAATCATACGCACACAACAGAGACCAAGACGCGCACACAAACAATACGTATGCTACGCTTTATCTCGTCACCTTGCGTAGTTACTGAGTGAGTGTAATTTTAAGATAGCGTCTTCAGACATACTTCTACACTGACTGAACGTCGAAAACTGCTACACATTATAAATTTTATTATCAGTAATGGTGAAAATAAAATAAACAACACAATAATGAAATCCAAACACTAAAAAACATAAAACACAAATTACACGAACACAACCTAACAATACTTAAAGCAGACAAAGGTAATATTAACGTCATAATAGAAAAACAGGCTTTAAATAACAAAATTGAAACATTTTTTAAGGAAAACAACATCACTAAATTAAATAAAGACCCCACCCCTAAATATCACAAACAAATAAACAAAACCCTAAATAACACAAAACACATAGTATCACCTGACAACATCAAATATCTAAAACAAATTAAACCAAAAGCCCCTACACTAAATGCACTACCGAAATTACACAAATCCAACATTCCCATCAGACCACTTATAAACAACACACAAGCACCTGCACACAAAATAGCTAGACATTTAGATAAATTGATCAGAAATAGCATAAATTTAACAAACAACACCACTGTCAAAAATAATATAGATCTAGTGAATAAAACTCAACATGTACACATTCCCCACAATTCCACACTCGCTTCATTCGACATAACAAACCTATACACCAATGTTCCCATAAAAGAAACCATAATTACATTAGAACAATTACTAAAAATAAATGACACACCCGAAACACACATAAACGAGATCATCCATCTAACTAAAATTATCACAGATCAAAATTATTTCGCACACAATAGCATGTATTACACACAAACAGATGGACTACCCATGGGCTCCCTTATATCAGGTATACTAGCAGAAATATTCATACACACCATAGAACAGAAACACATACTGAACAACAACAAATACACCGATAAAATAATATATTGGCACAGGTATGTCGACGACATTCTACTCCTTTACAACGGCAACAAAAGACAAATAGAAAATTTCCATAAATACATTAACACTTTACACCATAAATTAAAATTCACACTTGAAATAGAATTAAACAACAGCATAAACTTTTTAGACCTTACAATCACCAAAACAAACAACACACACAGATACAAAATATACAGAAAACCCACCACATCAGACATGGTCATACACAACACATCCAACCACCCAACTCAACACAAACATGCAGCTTTCAACTACATGCTCCATAGGCTCACGTCAATACCCCTAAACACACATGACCACCAAGATGAATTAAACACAATTAAATACATAGCAGTCAAAAACGGATACAACCCTGAATTAATAAATAAACTACATAAACGAATCCTCAACACAAAAAGTAAAACACATCTGACCAACAGCACACAACCCAGTAAATACATAACACTTACATACTACAATTCCAATACACATAAAATTGCAAACACATTTAGGAAACAAAATTATAAAGTAGCTTACAGAATCAACAACACCATTAGAAAACACATAAACAATACTAACAAAGACATTGACACATACAGCAAAACAGGGGTTTACAAATTAAATTGCAATGATTGTCAACAATTCTACATCGGCCAGACGGGAAGATCTTTTTCTTCCAGGTTTTCTGAACATTTAAAAGCCCTCACCACAAACTACATACATTCCACATTTGCCACACATTTACATAACGAAAACCACAGAATACCTACACAAACATAGAACACAACATGGAAATATTACACTACTTACCAAAAAGTAGAAAACTAAACACAGCTGAACAATTTGAAATATACAGATATCACACACTACAACCAAACAACATATTAAATGAACAGATACATTACAAATCACATACACTATTTGACACACTGATCCACACACATAATTCGAACCTCAGCGCCAACCCCTTCCCACCATCAACCCCCACCACACACTCCATTCCGTAACGGTTATTCTGTAATCGACAGTTAGTACTCAACCCACTGAAGAAGAGAAACAACATCTTGAAACGTTTGGGAAGTGACAATAGTAAGTTCATAAGTGAAAGTATATATATATTATTAAACAGTAATAGTAGTAGAAGACGTTGCCAGTGTAGCCCCAAGTTAAGCGCTCCAATTTATTCAACCCTTAAATATTAAAATTAATACTATTTTACAAATATTTACACCACTGGTCTCACCATCATTACGGATAGGTCTATTATTGTTTGCAATTTACTACACACGTAGTCTGTAGACGTAGATACTACAGAAGTACCTCGATGGCTCTAGTAAAAGAAGAGGAAAACGTTGTGCCATATTGTTGCAGCCTCAACAAATACCTCACTAGCTACTGCTGATATCCCGTACTTGAAATATTTCCAAAATTAATCTTCAAACAAATTGTAGACAAGAATTTAATAAATTGTCTCACCAGACTTCAAAGTACAAAGCAAAAGAAAGAAAGCATAATGATCAAATAAATATTGTCAAATACGAGGAACCTGGTAGCGAAGGGGATGATTTTGATGTTTTATCACTAGTCGTAACTTACATATTGTTACGACATCACAGAACAATCTACGGGTTTGTCGAATGTGCCAGAAGAATCTCGCTCTAATGTGTGTGGCCTACGTGACTGTAGACGCATTCGCGAGAGTTTTCTCGAAACCGCCAGCCGCGCGGACTGTGTCAAGGCCGAAATTAACGACGTCGCACACTCCGGCGCTAACACGCGTTATGGAATAATCTGGTAATTTGGGGCGGTATAAATACCAGTACTCAACGACGTTCAGTTCAGTATCAGTCGCGATAAATTACAGCGCGGTTCCAGAGTTATTATCGCGCGATATTACTGTGCGCGTTCAACTGGTTATTAGTTAAATGTTGTGTTTTATAATCGGACGGCATATTGTAATACAATTGTGTTTTAATATTAGTTGACATTTATTTGCGTGTGAACAATTTTTATTTGATTTGTTATAAGAGACTGTGTTGTTAATTACGAACTTTTAAATGTGAAAATTAAAGCTGGCAATTAGTGACTTAATTGGTGTCTTGTACTTATTTTGTTTTTCACTGTACCTACGACGATCAAGTAGACCGTCGTAACAGTGGTGTCAAAACTGGGTTAGAACGGTTAACAGTGGAAACAGTGGACACTTTGTACAAGACGAGTGTAATTCGTAATTAATCGAAAAACAATGGATGCCAGTAAGATGATGGAAAATTTCCACGCGCTGTTGTTGCAGACAGAGGAACGACAACGAAGGATGCAGAGAAAGAGAAAACCCTCCTGGTGGGAGCAGAGGAAAGGCGCAGACAGGAGGCGGAAGAAGCAGAAAGACGACAAAAAGAAGAACGAAGGCAAGAAGGGAAGAAACAGGGGAACGACGTAAACAGGAAACAGAGGAACGTAAAAGTGAAGCAGGTGACATCAAAGCGTTAATTCATGAGCAAAAGCAGATGCAAGAACATACTATCGCAGATTTGGGTCTCCTACGTGGTAATGTAGGTGAATTACGAGGTGAGCTTAATAATCAGATACCAGAATATCTGACGTAGGAGAATCCATGTCAAATAAAAAAGCTGAAGTAGAAAAATCTGTTTTGAGTGTGGAAGAAGATATGTCAACAAAAACATCTGCAGTAGAAAACTGTATGACGAATATAAAAGAGCAAATGAAAAATGAAGTTGAACAGTTTATGAAAATACTACCAAAACCAAATTCTGAACAGACTGTACCAATGAAAAAGACAGAAAAAGACACAGAAAATAAGTCAATAGAGAAAGTAACTTTGCCTGTAGTAGGGACAGTTCATGTCAAAGCTCCAACCTTTGACGGAAGCAGTCATTGGGCAACGTACCTCCGCCAATTTGAAGCTCCTGCTTGCGCAAATAATAAATTGGACACAGAAAGACAAGGCTGTTTCACTCGTTCTTGCATTAAAAGGACCTGCTGCAGAATTACTACAGAAAGTGCCACCTGACAGCCAAAACACCTATGCCGAATTGATAAAAGCTCTGGAATTACGGTATGGCGTTAAACATTTGCGAGATGTGTACTGCGCCCAGTTGAGAGCAAGGCGACAGCATTCCGGGGAGAGCCTTCAAGAGTTTGAAGCAAATATCGACAGACTAATTAGACTGGCATATCCTGAAGCTCCAAAAGATTTTCAAACGAGTTTCGCGATGCAGACATTTTCTGCCGGTGTCCGAGATAACGAACTACAGCAGGTGTTAAGAATGGTAAGACACCAAGACACCAGAACATTGCGGACGCCCTGGTACATGCTTTGCAATTTGAGGCCGCCAAAACAGCGTCTGGTTGGACAAGTCATAAAGTGTGCGCACTAAAAAGATCGCGACGGCACAGACGATGAGGGATAAGAACAAGGAACAGAGACTAGACGGTCGGCGCCACAGAATAAAATAAGAAAGGATGGAAGAGCGAAGTATTATAGATGTGGGAAACCTGGACATCTACAACGAGATTGTCGGGATAGAATTCAGCAGCAGGGAAACAAGCAATAGTCGGTACAACGGGGCGTGTGCTGACTAACTGGAGGAACGAAGCCCCTAAACAATACGCAATTTCTGCACTTCAGAAAAACAGCGGGAGCTTGGTAGTTACCGGATTTGTTCAAGAAAGGCCAACCTCGATTACAGTTGAGACAGGCGTAACAGTTTCCATTGTGCGCCCCGACGTGGTGAAAGATCTGAAGCCAATCTGGTGCTCTTGCAGCTTGCGAACAGCTACTGGACGCCTGTAAAAGTGTTTGGGAAAGTGGAGATACACCTACGCCTTAGTCGACTTGAGTTTAATCATCAAGTACTTGTTGCAGACATTGTGGATGAAGCAATTCTTGGTGTGGACGTTATGAACGCATTCGAATTTATAATCGACTGGAGGCGAAGAGGTAATGCTATCAACAAAGACGACAGCAGAACAATCGATGGACGTCATAAACCAAGTGGCCGTAACTGTTCCGCCAAACTCCGAAAAGATCATCATGGTTAGAACCGAGGTAGATACTAGGGGCAACCAGTGCTCTATATTCGAACCCCAGGTAGTCAGCACACCGGGCATACTAATTCTCCACAAATTTAGTAAAACCTGACGAAACCGGAAATGTACCTATTACAGTGGCGAATATTTTGGATCAAGCTGTCACTTTACAAAGCAATACGCTCCTAGGCAAATTGACTCCTGTGGCCTGGGTAGCCACAGATTATGGAAGATTATGCTTCGGATAATTCCAAATTACCAGAGCAACTGCAAGAATTATTGACCAGACCTCCCAACGACCTCCCAAGTGGTGAGGTAAAAGAACTCAGGCAGTTTATACATGAATTCAAAGATTGTTTTGCAGTTCGGAGACAGTCATTGGGAAGAACCTCTCTTGTGCAACACCGCATCAATACCGGGGACACAACACCGATACGCCAACTTCCTCAAAGGCCTCCACTATCTAAACAAGAGGAAATGTCTCGGTTAGTACAGGATATGTTGATGGAGGAAGTAATCGAACCTTCGTCAAGTGCTTGGTCTTCTCCTGTAGTGCTGGTAGCGAAGAAGGATGGTGGATTGCGTTTCTGCGTAGACTACCGGAGGTTAAATGACGTTACAAAGAAAGACTGCTATCTATTACCTCGCGCTGACGATACACTCGACACATTGTCCGGAGCACAGTGGTTTTTGACATTGGAACTGAAGAGTGGATATTGGCAAGTGGGTCTTCATCAAGAAGACAAGGGAAAGACCGCTTTCTCGACCCCAAGTGGCTTATTTCAATTTAACGTATTGCCATTTGAACTCTGTAATGCACCGGTAATATTTGAAAGATGATGGACCTGGTACTCCGAGTGCTGACATTGAAAACTTGCCTTGTTTATTTAGACGATGTCATAGTCATCGGGAAGGCCTCCAAAAAAGACCATTTGGAAAATCTTAAGGAGGTTGTAACTAGAATTCATGGTGTCCAACTGAAGCTCAGCCCGAAGAAGTTTTCTCTATTCCAGAAGGAAGTACAGTATCTGGGCCATCTGGTTTCGGCAGCGGATGTTAGCATGGATCCTAATAAAGTAGACACCGTAAGAGACTGGCCAGTGCCGAAGAGTAAACACGAAGTTCGGAGTTTCCTGGGGTTAAGCTCATATTACAGACGTTTTGTGAAAGGCTTTGCTCGAACTGCTAAAGCACTACATGAGCTAACCGAAAATGAACGAAACTTCCAGTGGTCGAGGGAGTGTGATCAAGCACTTAAGACTTTGAATTATGTTCGCAGCCAATTCTTGCTTTCCCAGCTTCCGAAGGGAAGTACATCGTAGACACAGACGGAAGCATTACTGGTCTAGGAGCAGTTTGTCTCAAGTGCAAAACGGTGAAGAACGAGTAATAACGTATTACAGCAAGACAATTTCTAAACCGGAGAGAAATTATTGCGTTACAAGGAGAGGGTTGCTGGCAATCGTCCGATCGTTGGAACACTTCCATAAATACCTCTATGGAAGTGAGTTTTCACTACGTACCGACCATGCCGCGCTTGCATGGCTCTTGAGATTTGAAAATCCGGAAGGACAGTTGCCAAGGTGGCTCCAACGTCTGCAAGAGTACAACTTCAAGGTACAACATCGACGGGGGAGCCTGCATGGTAATGCAGATGGCTTATCACGAAGACCGTTCCCGGAAGACTGCCGACATTGCCACAGAAAGGAAGAACAAAACTCAAGCGAACATGTTCAAGCTATCACTGTAGATTTTCTGGCAGACGGCTGGACAACACAAGACTGTCGGCAAGAACAGATGACTGAAGAAGACATTGGACCAATCTTGATAGCAAAAGATGAAGGTCGCCGCCCGGATTGGTGGGATATCTGCCATGGTTCCGAAGTGCTGAAGGGCTACTGGGCACAATGGGAATCTCTTACCTTAGAAAACCGATTGCTGAAAAGGACTTGGGAAAGTGCAGATGGACGAGACATGATCATGCAGTTGATAGTTCCCCGAAGTAAAGTTGAAACCCCCCTTTTACTTTATAAGTTTTTTTTGTAATTTTTTTTATTTTTATTTTTTATATATTTTTGTAAAGGGGAGAGACATAATATTTAGAACTAGGTGGTGAACCTAGAGGAAGCATAAAGTGTGCAAAGGCCCAAGCTACAATCACAGACATGTCCACTGGTGAATGACAGGACTTGCAAATGAAAAACTCTGTTAACAAGACAAGCGTGAACTTTATTCAGCGTGCAAGTATTTACATGATATTGCAAGGCATAAATTTAACAATGAACAAAACCATGAGTAAAATTGAACTACATGATTATATACATGTCAGTATTCTTCACAGTATAAGATTGTGAGTGAATTTGAGCTTACATATAAATTATATACAACCTGCCACGCTATGTCCAAGATAATTCTTACAATAATTTTTGTTCACAGGTAATATTGAGATCTTTGAGTGCTATATAAAATAAAAATTAAAGAGGCTAGCCTTTTGAGTAATTCTGTAAGCACATTTGCCCTTATCATATGATAATTTCTGACACATTCCTCGCCAAAAGTGAAAATTACACACAAACACATACATAACACATATAACACACATCCACCATTTCTGTACCGACCCTCTCACAATAACCCTTTGCAATAAAAGAACAAATAAATATACATATATATATATATATATAACAAAGCGAACTTAGTAATTCTCAGTTAATCACCAGTAATATGCAAATATAAATAACACGGGAAATGGAAATGCCCCCAACAGAACCAGAGACTCAAAAATATTAATCAACTACCACATCAATAATTATGAAGCAACTCCGCGTATATAGTCATGAAAATAGTTTAAGCACTTGAAGAAATCAGACAGCCCCCTTTAGTCCGGAATTCTGCCATGACCTTATGACATGAACAAGCAGAAAGTAACTAACTTTCAAATAAATTAAACTCATTAAAAAACGTAAAACGTAGAGCAGAGCCTGCGGATACCTGTGTGTGTGTGTGTGTGTGTGCAATTTCCTTACATAGTATAAGAAGGTATAATAGGTTGCATAAGACTTAATTATATAAGGTCCACACATGTAGGCACAGAACTTAACATGAGAGTTTTTGTAGAACTTTAGCAAAATAAACGCGGCCTCATGAGTCTGCTTCTGGGAGCTTCTGTGGATTCACAGTGTAGTGGTAGTTGAGAGAGTATAAAATAAAGAGAATGGTCCCACCTGGATCGTCCGGTGTACTTCAGTAACCCTGGTTAACCTGTAGCGTCTTGGTAGCACCAATAATTCCTGGGGCAGAGTTCCTCCACGAGTGTGTCTGTGTGCGTGAGTCCCAACTGACGACATCTCATGGCTTAAGTGTAATCTCTGCCAGAAGGGTAGACAGCTGAACGTCTACACCCGACACCCATCTCGCCATTGTTCGAGCACCTGGAGCAGACTTTAGTTTAGCCTCTCATAGAGTAGAGCAACGGAGTCTGAACAGATGGGTGCCGTCAGTCGAGACCAGGCTTCCTTGCTGAGGGTTCAAACAGAAAATGAGAACGATTTGTTGGTAATGTCTAACCACGAAGGTTTGGCAAAGGCAGGCTCACGCAGATCACAGCTGAGCCTGCCGACTGAATATCGTCCCTACACAACAACTGTCTACCTACCCAGCGGTGACGCGATGCAGTGGCACTGCGTGACGTCAAGAACCCGCCCGTTTTAAAAAAAAAATCACCCGTCTCGGCAACCGCCTTTCTCGGGCCGAACAAAGTACGGCACAAAGTGCAGTCTATTTTGAAGGAGATGCATGATCTAGAGGCCATCTTGTCGTTAACCACACCCTTGACAGAATACGGAAGCGATTCTATTGGCTTCATCTTCGCCAGGACGTAGAGGAATGGGTTCAAACGTGTGAAATATGTGCTGCAAGCAAGGTCCCACAAACCAGAGGCAGGGGTAAAATGAGACAGTATAACGTTGGACTGCCTTTCGAGAGAATTGCCATAGACATTGCTGGACCATTTCCAGTTACTGACGATGGAAACCGGTACATCATGGTTGTAGGTAACTACTTTACTAAGTGGGTAGAAGCCTACGCAATTCCAAATCAGGAGGTTACCGCTGTGGCAAAGGAGATAGTTCACAACTTCTGTTGCCGTTATGGAGCCCCTATCGAAATCCATACGGATCAAGGGAGAAATTTCGAATCAGGAGTGTTTAAATAATTATGCCGCCTACTCGGAATTCGAAAGACCAGGACAACGCCTCTGCACCCTCAGTAGGACGGGATGGTTGAGAGATTCAATAGGACACTTGAGCAGCATTTTCGAAGGTTGTTGACGAGAACCAAACATACTGGGAACAACGTATACCACTATTCCTCATGGCGTATAGATCATCAGTACACGACACAACAGACATGACTCCAGCAAAATTGGTGTTTGGGCGGGAGATTCGTCTTCCTGGGGACTTAATGTTCTGATCACCTGAGACTCAGTCCCAAGAGCCGCAGAACTATTCCTCGCAATTAGAAAACCAATTGCAAAAAATGAATCGCTTGGTAAGAGGACGGCTGAAGATTGCCAGTGCTAAAATGAAAACTCGGTATGACATTCGCAGCAATAGTGTGGGTTTCCAAGAAGGAGATCAGGTCTGGTTGTCCAACCCAAAGCGCCGTCGTGGTCGCTCACCTAAGCTTCAGTCTAACTGGGAAGGACCCTACACTGTGAAAAAAAGAATCAACGATGTTGTTTATCGGATTCAACAGGAAGGACAGCGAAAGTTCAAGCCCGCCCACCTAGATCGCCTGGCTAAGTACTACTTCAGAGACGGTTCGCCAGTTCGGGAAGAACAGGCTTAAGGAGGGGGAAATATTACGACATCAGAGAACAATCTACGTGTTTGTCGAATGTGCCAGATGAATCTCGCTCTAATGTGTGTGGCCTACGTGACTGTAGACGCATTCGCGAGAGTTTTCTCGAAGGCACCAGCCGCGCCGACTGTATCAAGGCCGTAATTAATTACGTCGCACACTCTGGCGCTAACACGCGTTATGGAATAATCTGGTAATTTGGGGCGGTATAAATACTAGTACTCAACGACGTTCAGTTCAGTATAAGTGGCGATAAATTACAGTGCGGTTCGAGAGTTATTATCGCGTGATATTTCTGTGCGCATTCAAGTGGTTATTAGTTAAGTGTTGTGTTTTATAATCAGACGGCATATTGTAATACAATTGTGTTTTACTATTAGTTGACATTTATTTGCGTGTGAACAATTTTTATTTGATTTGTTGTAAGAGACTGTGTTGTTAATTACGAACTGTTAAATGTGAAAATTAAAGCTGGTGATTAGTGACTTAATTGGTATCTTGTACTTATTTTGTTTTCCACTGTACCTACGACGATCAAGTAGGCCGTCGTAACAATATGTATGTAAACACAACGACTGCTAAAAATTTTATCGCTCCCCATAACGCTTGAAGAGACGGCCGTTGTACGTCATTGTACCTGGCAAATGATTAATATTGATCACGTTGTATCATGTTACACGTGTAATCTGAATAATGTATTATCAGGAAATTTGTTATTTTGTATGGCCGCGGCTATGTTACAGGGGTGAGTTTGTCACCTGTCGCAGGGGTTTTGTTTGTGATAAAATGGACGTATCTGCTGTAGCAGAGATTAAACGTGTCAGCACGTAATTAGCGCTGTCACCACTTCGCCTACACACCGCCACGCGCCGTGATGTTTTATTTAAATAAACACATATGAAAACGATGCTTTGGAAAATCAGACAGGAGGGTGGAATGGGAAAGAGAGATAGAGAGTGAGAGAAAGAGATAGATAAATAGATAGATAGATAGATAGAGAGAGAGAGACAAAGAGAGAGAGAGAGAGAGAGAGAGAGAATGATGCTGAGAGAGCTTGTTACAAATTTTGACCATTTAAAGGGTCGAGGGTTTAGTTATCATCATGTTTTCAGTAAAGATACAACCAGGCATACATCTATGAGAAACAAATTATTTTCGGAGGAATGTATATATTAGTTTATTAATATATAAGTATATAGAAGAAGGTAAGTATTAAGCTTATTCAAAATCATAATGGCGTAGCAGCTACATGATAATAAATAATGTCAGTGAGAATTACTAAGACTGAAGGCGTGTTAATGATAAAAGTGTAGTTAGCCTGTGTTGTAGTTATTACTATGTTAGTTTCAGCTATAAATAAATTTTTCCGATTGCATGCTATGCACGTATTAGAAAGAAGTGCTAGACAAGACACATTACAAAGAAAATAAAATGACAAGGCGCGTTACAAAATCATTTTGAATGATTCACAACAGCAGTAAGTGTAATGGCACATGCATTCACAAACAATTTATTTATATACTGAAGCAAACAAAAGTAACAAAAACTATCCCTGAAACGTACACTCTGTAGCCTTGTTAACTTATTGTTGCAATATTATTATTATTCAACACAAATATAAATATTAATTTGTAATTTTTAAAACAAATAATAAATTATAGTTTAGTCCAAGTTGTTATTACTTATTCATATATCACAACGTTTTCGTACAACGTCTCGATTTAAAATTGATACATATGATGTAAAAATGTATTTACTTCTAAAGACGACCTCAGAATTTTAGAGGAGAATCGTTCTGTTTGTGAATCGATAGCTAACATCGGCAATATTATAGTATGTAATAATATTGAATATTAATCAATTCTTTTATTTACTTTTATTACTTTATGCATATATGCATGTTCTATAGGGTTGATAGATTTTAAGGTTTTCCTTGATGAAGTCATACACGCATGCTTTTTCATCTCACTCACTCTCCTATTTCAAAGTTACTCTAACCTGTAGCTTTTAGTTATTGCAGGAGATTACAACCAGTGTGGCTGAGAGTTACGCAGAGAAAGCGAGTGAGAGCTACTTGTTTACTAAAAAAACATACTAGCTTACGTAAAGACGCGCGCGCGCGCGTGTGTGTGCGCTTAACTGGATATCACAATGGCTGCGAAAAATCACAGAAAAACACATTTACACAGTAGGTAATGTTTGCAGAAAAGAAAGATTTGAGCGACGTAATACACACTTCATCGTGCTTTATTCCCCCTGCACATTTCCAGCTGCAAACACACGGTAGATAGCTAGATTTTTTGAAGTCGTAGATTATGCCATTAGAAATTACAAATGTATAGCAGTAAGCCAGTTTGCAATCATCTTACAAGCATCCTTTTGTTTTAACTTACATTTTGAGATGATTTATCATTTTTTGTGAATATTATTGCCACATTTTAGTGTTAAAACCATGACCTGAATATTTAGCCCGCTTTATGAGTTTACATAGATGTCAGGTGTTTGTTTTTAATTTATTTATCAGAAATCATAAAATACATTCCTTAAAGTAATATTCTGATTAGTCTACACACATCAGAAATGTAGGCCTACAATATATGTTGTGACGGGCTGTGCTTATAATGTATGAGAGGTTTGTTTATACCTCTGCTTGAGGTGCGGTCGTCCTTTGTTCAACGCGTTTCTACTGAAGGAGGCCTCCGGTGGTTAGCCGAAGCTGTAAGCAATCGACCACGGCTCAAAAGCCCGGTAGCTTTTAATTTTAATATTGTCGACTCCGGCCGTGACAGCCTACTCAGTAGACTTAGATGAGTTTCGTTTAGAGATTACACGCATTGAATTTTCATCTTATTACTTAAAAACACTTAACACAAGGACTTCGTTATCACTTTTTAGGCCTACCAGGCAAACCGACAGACGTCCGTGTACGACAACTTCTCATGAAAAACTGCCAGGTATATTTTGTTTCCCCTTTCATTAAGATTTCGGTTTACGGACCAGATTTAACATTTTATCTTTGTAGATTTTTGGAGGAGCTGGACACGACTCTGCAGCCACATTTTACGGACAAAAAGACAGTTCACTACAAATAAACTGAACTTTACTGGCACTATATACACATACCAGGGTAGGATAAAAATTCTTCTTCTTTCTAACACACTGGTTCCTCGTTCATTGTCACCTACTACTACGTTCTATTCTGAGTCTTGGCTGCTTCCACGAACGTACTGTATGTACTGTTATTTTTGTAATATTTTCTGTCGCGTCATCTTATAGCTCAACATATTTTCGCGCTGCTTCAACAAACTACTGTTTGATTTTAATGAACCCTTAAAACAATGAGAAATTGGACTGAATTAATAGTTAAAACAACCTTTAATTTTGAATTAAATTAATTACAATGATGTTCTCTTAATGAAATTTGTGTGTGTGTGTGTGTGTGTGTGTGTGTGTGTGTGTGTGTGTGTGTGTGTGTGTGTGTGTGTGTGTGTGTGTGTGTGTGTGTTTACCACGTGCCTAAGCTTAATATCAGAATACGCTATATTCAGCTCCCCTTCACAAAAGTTGTGCTAGCGTAAATATTAGAAACATGCTGTCAGGTTTATTTTGCCTTTTAAATATAAACGTCGCGCGTAGCACTGTTTCAAGGGTGGAGGGTATGAGTTTGTGCGCATCTATTACGACACCGCTTTCCCTTCCCTTTTTGCACGGTTATCAGTGTCAGTCTGTTGGATTTCTGTTTACTTATCTATATGTTAGATAAAGAATATGTCACTCCAGAATTTTCAGTAAGTCCGTTCTGATTTATGCTTCTAATATTTGATAAGAAATTTTTATCCAGGTTAACTACAATTTGTATGTGTGCTTGCAATGCCTGAATTTTTTTATCAGTATTTTGTTCTTCAGCTCTTCTTATAATGGTGATTATACGATTTATATTTTTCTCAATAATCATTCTATGTACAGGGTTTTTACATTCAATACATTTTTTAATCGATGTGTTTCGAGTGTAGACGATTTGACCGAGAGTACTACAGCACATTTGAAAACTAAAATAAAGCAACAAAAATAAACCAATAAACAGTGAATGCTTCCAATAATACTGCTTTTACATTACGACAATATTTCGTTGGATTTCTGACCGCTCATATAGACATCTTTTCTCGAAACTCCACTGACTGGAGGAAACTCCCCCTCCTGATTTCATACTCTGCCGCATAAGGTAGAAGAGTGTATGCGTCTACGTTAAGAGTTATTAAGGCAATGTCAGAAAAATGTCAGCTTTTATTTGTTTGTATGTTTTTTTTTTAGATATTTCTTGCTTAGGTAGTTACACCCGTTCTACTTGTTTAGTCACTGGCACGACAGAGGGTAACATACCCTACATTTCTTAAACCTCTTTTTAATTAACATTAAAGATCAGTCACATTCCTTATAACAACACTCTATGTGTCCATGAGTTGTTAAACATTATTGTCCTATACAAAAGTTATTATTGTATAATAAGAAAATCTAGTTGATTGGAAAGTGCAGGTTTATCTATGATCAAGGTCTATGGGATCGCTTCATTTTACACGATTTAATCTGAACTCGGTAGTACCAGGAACACTCTTAGTTTAGAATTACCCCATCCCGGTCATAGTGAAATTTGTCACCCGTTACAGAGGGTTGTGATAAAATGGACGTATCGGTTACCTACTAGATTCAATATATCAACACTTAATCACAGGTATCATTCAACAGAATCTGCCGCTTTAATAGTTCGTTTAAACTCGCAGACATTAAAACGACACCTTTGTAGAGTCAACGGTGCGCGTGGTCATAAAAATAGATATATCATTAAATACTAAGTTCGAAATACCATGCTTATGTTTACAAGTGACATTATTTTTAGGAAAGTATGACAGCACGTTGACGCTCAGATAAGGCAATTCATTAAGGTGGGAAACTTAAAACAGACGGTTTCTTATTTCACAAATAGTTAATTAACCTTGTGACATAAATTTAATAACTAATACCACAGTGAAAGGTTATTAATAAACTGGTCTGAACGTGGTCTGAACTTAAGGGACAGATCGCTACCGCATTAATAAACTTTGTTATTAAACACCATAAAAATTTTAGGAGTATGAATTGATGATGTAGGGTTAAACCAACACACACTATACATGAGTGATTTCCAAATATACATTTTTATGGTCGCACGGATCGTTATGTTGTACTGTGGAAACCGAATAACTAAAACCAGACGATATCAATAATTACAACTGTAATTCTGTAATTAGAAACAAACAACAGTTAGAAATCACCAAAGGCACATTTATAGTGAAACTTGTACAAAACACAACAATAAATGTCACTTTATTACAGTTTTGTACTAAGTAAACCAATTACATTAAAACCGGAAGTCACAACAACAGATCCTTCGACCCTCACTCTAATATTGCTGGTCTAAAATTAAACCTCGGCTGGTAGCTCGCTTCTAAATAAGATCTTTTGTACTATACACTTAAATATCGACTATTGTAATACTGAACTTGAAAAAATGAACAACAGCATTCTAGCACGTGTTAGAAGAAATTATATTTATGCCTATGTGTATCAATAGCTTTAACGATAGATAAGCGTACATTAAGACGATACAGTGAACCACATAAAACAGTTTGCATTCAGTTTACCACGTAATACAGTTTACCACTACTGTGGTTTAATATGCGGATTGAGCTGACGTAAATTTCAGTCATGTACACATTGCTCATACACAGATGAGACATAGATATTATAACGAAAAGAAAAGGTTGGGTGTGTGTTGTTTAAAATGTGTTGTAATATGTCGGGCGTTACCTCCGCGCACTTTTGTTACTTACTCTGTTGACTGGATCCTCTGCAGTGATGTAGTCCTGTAATACAACTTAAAACTATGCTTTTGTGGGCGCCACTTGGAAACGTTTGTTCCAAG